>JBAMNC010000544.1:0-319798 GCA_037902135.1 Cetoscarus ocellatus | reverse complement strand
ATTACGCGCTAAATCATCTTTACGCATCACAATTAAGGAGTCGTATTCAAAGACCTTACTAGCAACTACGCAGATAAGCACTGATGGGGTCCACGTTACTCAGTCTGAAGAGAAACGCAGAAAGGTTGGCCCTAATGGGGATCTTTTTACGCATAGTTAATATGCACAGATAAAGAAATATCACTCCCGGTGGTGTCTTCATCATTAAAACAAACAGGAGAGGAGCGCATTAGTAAACGAGGTGGTGAATTTATTTTCTCTGTACGCACAAAAAATACGTGCGCAGAGGTGGAGGATTCACGCACGAATACTTTAAGACATATCTCTAGATAGACTGCCTTGATTCAACACGAGACGGGCTCAAGAGTTAAGACCTGATGGAGAGAATTTAACCTCAAAACTAGAGCTGATCGTAATTTGGCTTCAAACGTTAAGACTGCCGTTGGATACATTTTACGCACAGCATTAACGCACGAATTACGCACTAAAATGTCCAATTATTGCTCAGAATTATTGCCCATGGTGCGTTTTTACTGAAGTTAAAAGGAAAGACAAAAGTTATCAACTTACGGAGAGAATCCCACGCACTTAAATGAAGGTGTTCGGGAAAAACGCTCTATTTGAGTTTTCTTATCTCGGCTAAATGGAAAGACCTGCATTAGTCACTGATGTAGAGGGTTTTATCGAAGCTTTTACCCACGAAATTAAGCTTTTTACCCAATTACAGGCTCTGATCCTTTCCTAACCACAATAAGGAAACGCTTTGATCATTTTACGCACAAATTTACGCACAAACTACCCGCAGACAGAAACGCGTTCTTTTATTTATCCTCGAGAATTTCGGAGTAATCATACAAAAGTCTTAATGGAGAAGTTACCTGGAGTTTATTTAATCTCTTTGAAGATGAAAATATCCAGCCAGAGTCCGCAGCTCGCGTTTCTTCTCTCCTTGTCAACTCAGAAGTGGCTTTATGAATGACACAAAGAGGGTTTTTCTAACCCTAATCCAAGCAGAACACGCCCCCAAAAAACCCAAATCCTCACTTCATCTCTCTGAAAAGAGGTCAGAAAATCCAACTCCAGTGAGTCAATGCAGATAAATCTTTAATTTGACTTTACAGAACAAAAACACAAACATTTATGTGAAGAAGAATTGATCCCAGACTGATTCAGTAAGTCTCTGTGGTGCGATGAAAAGAGCAGATTTACATGTGCCTGCTACAGTGGCAAAGATTATAGACATCATCATGACAAAGCAAAACTACTACAGATTAAAATCAACGTCCAAGATAGTGATTTGTGTTGATTATGGTTATAATAAGAAAAAAAAAACTCTATTGTGAGTATCTGTGCCTGTACAGTCATGAATATATCATTTTCTTTCAACATCTTTTGAATTTACTACATCTTTATACAACTTCTGATTATAATACAGTGCAGGATATGGTGCTCACTGACAGCCTACGTTTTTAACACATCACAATTTAGCATTTTAAGATAACAAGAATGTAAATGAATATTGAAAAAATGCACTTCTATCAATCAGCAGAATTCAAAGTAAAAGTCCAAAAAGCCCAAAGAAATGAACTTTCTATTTGGTTTTAATTTTCAAACATCGGATTTGAGGCAAAAACACAAAGAGAAAAACAATCAGAAATAGGGGCTGAGACTGTCCCAGCTGACATTGGGTGAGGGGCGGGGTGCACCCTGGACTGGTCACCAGCTGATCACAGGGCTGACAGAGACAGACAACCACACACAGACTCACACCGAGGGCCAGTTTAGAGAGTTTTTGGTCTGTGGGGGATGTCAAAGTCCACAAAGAACAGCCCCGCCCGACCAGGGAGCCGAACCTTCTTACATCAGTCAAGTGCAGTCTGTAAATGCACGATGTTTGGCGTGTTTTAAATTGTTTTGGAAAGAAAACATGGCAGTAATCTTAGACTTAGCATTGTTTCTGCTTTTTGAACGCCAGATTCTCTCCAGTCACCGCAGATTCCCATAAATTTTGTTCCCATAAAGCAGAATTTGTGTTTTCTGTGCTGTTTGGATGATAGGTGCTTGAGAAAAATCTGATTTTATCTTTTTGTATTTCAAGAAGAGCACCAGTCTGAGCGCAGTCAAGCACACAGAGCTGTTGAACTCAATTTCCCTTTCAATTAAAACACTCAGGGACAGCTGTAGAGTAGCTTTGTGCAACTGGTAGCTCTAAAAACCCATTCAGCTTGAACTGTCATCCATGAAAACTGCAAATTGTCTTGACATCAGCTGTCCCTCAGACCATCAGACTGTACAATTCCTCACCCAGGGGGAGGAGGAGTGACATGAAGACTGAAGACAGGAAGGAGCAGTGGCCATATTTTTATTTATATCCATCTTATTTATATATCTTTTTATCTGCTGTGTAATGCTGCTGCTGGAATCTTAATTTCCCTGAGGGAGTCTTCCAAAGGGATTAATAAAGTTCTATCTTGTCTAATCTAATTTAGCCTCTGCCTAAATGGATCAACACGATTCATTCATTAATAAAAGTCAATTAAAAAAGTGTTGGGAGGTGTCAGATTGATGTAATGCTTGGACACTTCCCCAGTGAGCTGTTTAAAGGAATGAAGAATCAATTCATGGAGACGTACCTGCACCTAAAGGTTTGAAACTCTGCTGAGGTTTAGGACATCCCATAATGTAACACAAAGAAAGACATCATCTTCTTCACTACTTGATAACCAAAATGCTAAAATATGATGTGTTAAACAGCTTTATTCTGAGAGAATGCTGTGAATATTACAGTGAGCGTTGGTGCAGGAGTGTTTGGAGGTCGTGGATTTAATTCGTAGCGACAGAGACGGTCGGTGCCTCCTCTTCGTCTTCATCAGAGAAGTGAGGAACTGATTTTTTGGCCACCACGTTTTCCAACCTCTGGCCCATCAAGTATGGGTTGACACTCTGCAATTAAAGAGAAAATACAAAACAATGAATGCAGGCTGTTTGTCAGCAAAATGAGGGCTTCTGAAGGGTCACCAGAGGTCAAATACAGTAAAGAAAAAACATAACCATATTTATAACCACACAGGGATTTTAGAGTCTCGAAGTTTGTTTAAAAACAGAACATTGATAAAGGACATATAACCCAGAAATGAGCCTTTGCTTTAGAATGATCTATTCATGAAAATAAGAAGAGGGATATGGATGTAAAAACTTCAAATTTCATGTTATAGTCGAATAAGTTCAGCTTCAGGTTTCAAACTGATCAGGTTTGTGAAAGACTGCTGTTGATAAACTTATTAGAAGAATACTTCACTGTTCAAGAAGGAAATACGAGAAACATGCACACAAAGACTTTTGTTTTTGATAAATGAAGGTCAAGATTTATCCTTTCAAAAATCCAGAGCTACATTTTTGTTGGCTTAGAGTTCATAGCTTCCTTCAGGGGTACATTTCATTTCTGCTGTTGTGGTTTTTCAGACAATTAAAATCTGAAAGAAAGAAGACGGAGTAAACAAATAAAAACCCAACATACCCTTTTTCTTCTTTTAGGTCCTCCCTTCAGTTTTTGGTACAGACGCTCCTTGTTCTGAAAGAAAAGCAAAAACAGACAATAAATCGTGTGTGTAGTTCTTTGCAAAAACTTGAGAGAAAAAGAGTGAACATGAGCTCTTCTCAGGGATAAGATGTACACAGTAGAGCACAATTGTTGTTTTAAGCTTTTAGTATATTTATTGGATATGCTATTATGTTATCAAGCTGGTATCTTTTTTAATTTAAACTACATATACATGATATTATCAGTATGATATTGGTATTGGCAGGTTATTGCTTGAAAAGTAAAATATCTGTATCTTTCCGGATAAGAAAATTACTGCCAATATCATAAGCAACATCAAGTTTGTGGTGTTTTTGCATATTTATTTTACATTGAAAGTACAAGATAAAAAAGGGCCAATTTTCTGTCAGTAGGTTGGTAATTGAGGCAGATTGGGCCTGTTCCAGTTCTTTTATGTACTAAAGTTATTTTAAGGTAGTACACACTTGTACAAATGCATTACATCAACCTGCCAGGGATGACAGAAGCCATTAGCTTATGGCTCGCTCTGGCACATTTACATGTTAATGTTCACTCATGTGCACTATCCCGTTTCAAAAAATAAATAAAAATAGATGACACTTTGTTTTGCAACTGTAATAAATACCCTTGGCATACACTACAGGTGTAATTAAAATGTACTCTCAGATATTTCTGTATTTTATCGGCTAAATTAAGTTTGGAAATGGGCTCAAGCTTGTAAAGTGCTTTTCTAGTCTCTTTGTCTTCTCACAGCAGCTTTACACCACAGACCATCTCTACTAGGTCTGTGCTTAAGATATCAATAGGGTAAAATATCGTCATGCACTCCTTGGGGATACGTGTATTGATACAGAATCGATCCAGCCTCAATGTTTTAACAATTGTTATCAATTCACTTGGGTAATGTTAACAATGGCACAGTTCAAAGTAGAAGCCAAGCTCCATGATGAAGCACATTCTCCAAATTTAAACTTAGGTCTACAATCCTTGAGGACCTTTATTTAAGTTTCTTAAGTTGTAGAATCATTTAAGGCTCATCCTTGTTTTTTAATTCTTTTAATAGAAAACTAAACTTGTCAGGAATTCTGTTAAAAGCGTAGTCAATGTTCACAACTTACGTGTATCAGGATACATGTCATATCGTGAGGTTGCTGGAAATACCCAGCCCTAATCTCTACACATTCACACCCATTCACTCACCGATGATTTTGGAGTTTCTATGTAAGTTTTCCATCAGTGTAACCAAACATATCAACGCCCTTTCATGCCCATTTACACATCACTGATGCAGCAGTAGGATCAACCTAGAGTCAAGAGTCTTGCCCGAGGACACACACTGACAGAGGGCACAATGCCCCACCAGAACATAGGCTTATCTGCAAAGAAATCCAATCCCATGCATCCCTATGATTAACTCCTTCAGCCTATCTTGACAAGCAGGCTAAATCAGCCTCTCCTTTGAGCCACAGACTACAGGCATCAATGTAACAAAATACACAAACACATACAAAAAGTTTGCAACAACTGATGCAAGAAAAGCCATATTTTTACATATAAAAGTAATAATTCTGCCCTTATAAGTCGTGCAGTTTAAGAATCTTTACCTTCCAGCTTCATCACCCTACGTCTGTGAGGAAGTAACAGGGCTGTTTTACAACAGCACAGTTGCACTCAGAGGCCTGCAGGGGGCACTACAGAGTCTTAAAACTGAATACTGCTGGTTTGTATTTCTATTTTTAGGACCCTGGCTTGTTACCTTTCAGTAAAGTAACAGTTCCACTTAATAGAATTATCTTAGCACGTTATGGAAAAAAAATAAATATAGCACAGCTGTGTTGATTGCTGTTTGATTTGCCTGTGTTTGGCTCTTAATGTTGATTTCAGAAGTAGTGTAGGAACCTGAGAATAGTTCATATAATTGCAGTATCACCTCTTCCCTCCTACATTTTATTCAATTTGCCTCTTTCAATTACTTTATAAACTGTCTTTGTGCATGTCTATTAAAAATGCAGCTCATTTATCAGACCGTTCAAGTTCAGGTACTGAACATAGAGTTTTTATGACTGATTTAGTCATGTAACTTAAGTAAGTACCTGAGGTGTGTACTCACCCACTTAGCCAGGGCTGGGTAGTCGTGTTCGGGGTCAAACAGATGCTGATGTTTCTGAAACTCTCTGCTGAATTCAGCCGTGTCTGGAGCGTTTTCCAAACAGCCGTCTGCTGCTGTGGGTGTGAAAGACATGGCAGAGAAGAAGAAAAGAGTGAGTCAGGTCTAACTCAACAAAAGGATATCTGGATTCAAACTTATCTGCTAACAAACAAAAAGATGACGCTGACATTCATACAGAGACATCAGTATGTTTTAAAATTTGAGAACAGGATCAGAGGTTCAACCTGTTTTTCCCAGGGGGCAGGGGTTTGGAGGGTCCGGGTACCCGTGATCATCACTGAAGTCTTTGGGAACGTTGTCGCCTGTCAGCTCGGCCACAATATTAGGGATGTTTCCAAAGGGTCCCAGATGCTGCAGCCCCTCATGAGCACCACCTTGTGGAGGAAAATAAGAACTACACTCAACATCCACACAGCATCAACAGGAAGAGGAAACCAGACATTTTAGGATGATAATTAAGTGATGCATGACATTTTTCTTTTATTAGAAGTTTCTATTTATTCTGCTCAAAATCCAAACCCATACAAGGTAGGTTTTCAGCTTTTCCTTTTAACCAATCCTCAAGGATGTGCTGTGAAAAATTAGAAAAATTAGTATGGATTTTATTTTTAGAAACTTGATTACTTGGGTTTTTTTATTATTATTTTTGGAGGCATTTTGTGTCTTTATTGATAGGAGAGAGAGACAGTGGATGAGCTTGTGAAAGGGGGCAAGAGGGAGTAGGGGAGGACACTGCAAACTGGTCACAGGTTGGATCTGAATCCGGCGGGCAGAAGCATGTATATGGATTTTTTCTGGTTTACCCACCACCAAACCAGCACCCCAGAATCTTAATTGTTAACATAAAACTTTAAGCGAGAGCACACAAGCAATTGTTCCTGCTTCCTGATGTCTTTGTTTTATCTTTTCAGTGTGATCTGATTTCTAAATATTTCAAGAGAAAAAAAGAAGATATTTTACAAGGACTCAAAATTCAAAAAGTGATTAAGCAACTTTGGCTACCAGGAAAGCCAAATATTTTTTATTTCCTGTCATCAGACAGACAAATATAAATCCTAAATATTATATGATACTCTTTGGAGGTGAACAAATATCACTTTTATAGCAAAAAAGACAAAATATGTATCTTTTTAATTTATTAATTTATTATGCTGACATTAATACTTTAACTCATGTGCATAGTAATGCTTTAGGTATCCATGTGCAGAGCCAACGTAATTTATGCAACATTTTTCTTTGCACTTATTGGAGCATTTGATGGCTATTCCAGTATATTTTGCCACCCTCCCCACAACATTAGGCCTGTTTATAAATTACACAATTTCAGTTAAGTCTGTTTCATGGTTAAAGCACCACATAGACATTTTCACTCATTCATGAGACATATGTTAAGGCCATCGAGGAAACATCCCATGATTGTGAAGGGCAGAACCTTAAAGACATACTGGATGATGACTGAATAATTGTTTAGTCCAGGGAGTGAAAAGATTCTACTGATACTAATGCCATTATTGATTCTGCTTATTGATCTGATTCTTAAACATTCCCCAGTATTGATTCTTGTGGATTTTCTATGAGGGCAAAAGTTGGCCTACACAGGTTTTCAGTTGCAACAATGTCAAACACATGACTCCTAATATTGCTATTGTTGATAATGAATGCTGTGCTGCACAGATGAATGTGCAGTGAGCATCTGCCCCCTGCCCCAAAACCACATCTTTGAATTCTTTGTTATTGTTTGCTGACTGCATCTGATGAGTGTGGCATCTTTCATTCACATGGCATGCAGAGCAACGTGGAAAGAAATGATAAGGGAACTGTTCAGCTGAAAGACTAACAGTGTTGATTCCTTGAAGGAGTTGTTACAGATTCTCAACTGGAATTAGTTATCGATTTCCATCCCTAGTCACATTGTTTATAGACCAGTCATAGGCTTGCAGTCATCTCTGGCTTTCAACACAACTAACCCACACTCACAGCTACCGCCTCTTTATCCTCAAAAGCACAATAATAATTCAGTGCATTCTCTGACAGGAAACAATAGTTTCAGCTTGAAACTTTGCAATATGGATCTGCCTGAGGACAGACATGGAATCTGGCTCATCCTGCTGATTTATAGGGTTATATTATGGAGGGGAATGTTGGTCACTATTCAAACCCAAGACAATATCACGCAATGTTTTATGATAGACTACTGGTTGTGTTGCAGAATGGGATGAAAATGAGTAGAAATGGATAAAACATTACCACAACATGTAATCAATCAAAACAATTGATCCAGAGAAAAGTATTGACTTATATTTTACACTCTAAATGCTCCATGTGCCAAGCCCTTGAGAAGGATCTGCATCTCGTTTTCACCCTCTGCTTCTCTGATATATTCATGTCAAGAAAGCATCCATCTCATCTTACCCTGGATACTCTGAGGCCCCACGATGTTGGTGGCCTGGTGAGCCGGATACTCCACCCGGGGCCGAGCGATGCCCAGCTGCTCCATGACGCCGTGAAGGAGCCGCTGGATGTCGGCCTCGGACACCTGGTCCACCGTGCGGGGGCTGCGGGCTGGAGCCCTGCCGAGCTGCAGGCACAGGAGGAGGCCGAGGAACGACAACCGCACGGCCGAGGCCATTTCTGTCATCTGAGGCGAAGGACATGGAAACACACACAATGGATATCACGACAAAAGATGGAGGCGAGTGATTATTATGAGCAAATACAGCTGCGTAGTCACCGTGAAAGCACCACGCCATTAGAATAACAGTGACTCTTAAGTGGAGAAAGTAATTTGTTTTTCTTTTAGATATTCTCCTTAAGTATGTTTATTAAAAAACATTAAAATCTGTAAACTGTCAGCAAATCGATAACGGCTATGTTTAACGGTCAACAGAGCCAATACAGACCATGTAAATAGTCTATAAATAGCCTTTATATCATAAATATAAGGGTAGAAAACACTGTGAATAGTAACACACGCTATACTCTATTAAATATTAGATTAAATTTTTATTTGTGTCGATATAAACATCAAAATTAACCAAAAAGTGTCTCCGTAGTGTTTTTCTCTTACCGTTTGCAGTGGAACCTGTCTGCCTCTGTGAGACGACTGTTAAGTTAGCGAAAATGAAGTTTCCGGCTTCAAAATAAAAGGCCCACCTCACAAACATGACAAAACAGCGGCAGTAAACTTCTTCTTTCTGCAATGTTCGCACTTCTGCCCTGCTTGAGTGCACTTTTAGATTCAAACGCTCTGATGTCTTGCCAAAATCGACCATCTCTAAAGCTCTTCTTGCTTTAGGTATTTTACCCGTGTTTTATTTTGAAAGACAAATGCTCTCTGTGCCTTTCCATCATTGATGGGCATTACGCAACCCTGCAGGAGGATGCAGTCTGCCTCACTTCACGGTTCAGATACTGTTGCTTGGATACCAAAATTCTCCTCTTCTGATTGGCTGTTTTAGTACGCCAGTTATTTGCTCGTGGTTCATCACAACACCACTACATAAACACATTACTGTCATGAGGAAAGATACAACATCACATGAGATCAGTTTTTAATGATCTTTTTAACCCTTAGGGCCGGGTCTTATATTAGTCACTCTCATACTGCTAAACCAGTGGATTTCAGACTCATTTTGACCATGGCACACCTACAAGCAAGGAAATCTCAAGGTACACCACATACATATACAAAATAGCCACTTAAACCTGTATATCATATATGATGTATGGTATATCCGCCTGTGCAAGTTTATTTTTATTCTCTAATGCCTTATTATTTTTTGACAAAACCATGATACTCATAAAATCCCAGTTGACAAAATAAGCCATAACTCTTTTTCACTTGAACATTTTTTTCTCTTTAAACCTTCGTTTGGACTTCTAAAAGCAAGATACTGCAACAGCAGAGCATGTTGTTTTTGTCAGCTTAATCTGTAATAAAAAAAACAGATATAATCTGTAATATTCCACTTCTAAGAACAGTGGAGATTTTCTAATTTACCTGAAAATCAATCTGATCGGAGTTGCACTGTATAAAGTCATTTTGCAGTATTCCCCTTTTTGTTTATAGACTACATACAAGTTTTAATTTGTACCAGTTAAAGTTAATAAATTCTGCATCATAAATGAAAAATGGACATATAAGTAGAACTAATGAATGAGCGAGCCAAAATCCCCCCTCTCACAGTAGAAGATGTTACCTGACTTATAATGGTTCACAATGATGATTTGCAGCTTTATGAGGAAATGATGCACCTTGAGATATAGTTATTTTCAGACTCATTCATTAATTGTTGTATAGTTATAACTCATGGTTGAACAAATTCCCAAGGCACACCCACTGTGTGCCCCACCACACCATTTCAGAACAACTACACTAAGCACAAAAAATGTGCTTTTTAAAATCAAGGTATAAAAATAAATATTATATGCTGCTTTCATTGGAGCTATTTTTATAAAGTTAAAACATGAATGTCACCGTTTATATGATCACACTAACGAACAGCCTGTTTTGTGATCTTATTTTACTTTCCTGTTCATATAATCAGACATATTTTATCATTTTACTTCAGAGCCACTGCATTAAAGATGGATTAGTGATAGTCTTACCTCACCATGACCACTAATACCTGTAAAGTATGTTACAAGGATTAACACTTGTACGTTTGAATTAAATTTTATTATCATTTAAAACAGATTACAGTATTACAACAACAATCCTGTTTAGAAACAAATAGTAAAATAAATACATTAAATAAAACTAAATGCCATAAAAGACCTGACTTGTCACATGTAACCACTCCACACCCACATATACATAAAAACTGGTCTATTATAGACCATTGTAAAAAAGTCCATAGAGAAGTGGGTCAACCCACATCCTCTTCTCAACATGTAATCCTTCAGAGTGAATGACGATTTTTCCAGCGTGTGTTACGCAGAGTCCTGACTCCTGTTAGCACAGGAGAGCTCTCTGCTTCTGATCCTCCAGGGAACTGAGGACAGTGACCTCTGAAACAGAAAAACAGACAGGAAATTAGAGACATAAAACAAATAAGTAGCTCTGGATAGCAAAAATTTAGTTCTGGACATCAGTTACTTGTTTTAAATGAGCAACCTGAAAATATCTGTAAAATATTTAAAAATCTTTAAAGAAATAATGCACCTCAAAGTTTGCTGTTCCCTTTGACCTGTCCATTCAAAATGTCGACTTTTGTTGTAGAGAAAGTGTATCTCATAAAGTCTTGTAAAAATGCTGCATGAAAGATCTTTTTCATATAAGAGAATTCATTACATGTACTAGACAAAAATAGTTTTGAGAAAGATTGTCTTCGTAGATCTGGGACAAGGCCTCTTTGCCATTTATAGCTCCCACCTCTCTCTCTTGACCTTTCCTGCCCCATACTCTCTCTCTCCTTCCACCCAATAATGGCAAAAAAGGCCATAAAATAACCCTAAAAAGTAGAACTTCCTCAAAGTGTCAGAGTGCCATCAACATTTAAGACCTTTTATGTGAACAGAAACAAGACTTTTTGAGGATCTGTGGGAACCATGAAAGTCAAGTTATGTCCATAATGCACAAGAAGAATAGCACTGAATTATCCCCCTGAAATCCATCAGGTTACTTAAAAACCCAAACAAATCATATTTTGTATAAGCAATAAAAAAATTACTAAAATTTTAAGATGTCTCACAACATGACTGATTAGAAACTGTAACAAAACAACAATAAAGCTAAAGCAACATTATGCAGGAACTAGTCCTGGTGCACTTTGGTTCCTACCATCAGTCTGAGTGCAGTTAAACTGTTGTCAAACAGTGCTGATGTGTCTTCTCTTAAAGAACAAGCATTTATTGACAGAGAGCAGAGAAGCTGTCAAAGAAGTAAGAAATCCTAGAATGTCAACTGACAAGGTCAGTAATATCAGATTTTGCTTCCTCCAGCATCTACAGCCTATCACTTGCTAACTGTTTGTTCGTGGTGTCTGTGTATTCAGCTGTTGATATGATGTCTGATCTGTGGTGCCTTCTAGAGATGAAGGCTGGTTTGGTTCATAGCTGTGAACACTTTCATCTCGAAGAAAGCCAAAGTTGTGCTGTTGATGCAAAGACAGTGCTGAAAAAGGACTGGGAAGACCTGTATTAGTAAGATACACCATGTTCTACTTATTCGAAGTAGCTGTATTTCTGTATAGATTTGGAAACTGTTCTGAGAATGAAAAAATGTTGTTTGTTGCTTTAAATTAATTAAGATGTTTTATTTTTGGTGGAAGTTTGTTCATTTGAGAATTCACCTTTTAAGTCCATCATGTGGGGTCTTGGATGTCTCTTTGGATGGGCTGTCCAACAAAGCTCTAGCAGGGCTGAAACTCAGGTCTGAGGATATAAAAGTTTTGATAACATTCTGATAACATTTATTTATATATCTCTTTACTTTGTTCACAGTGTGTTTACCTGCTCCAGGTAGGCAGGCTCTGAACACCTGCACATTTGGGAAAGTCTCCAGACCAAGGCTTCTCCTGAGAGCAGGCTTTTCTCCTGATGTGGACTCTGGTTTCTGCTCAGAGACAGGGGGCTCACTCTTTGGCTTTGCTCTTATCCAGGGCACCGTCTTCACAGCCTGCATTACTGCAACATGTCAGAGAAAAGAATTAAGAGAAGACACATTTAAAGGTAGGCACCCAATGACTTAATATGGACAATACATCTTTATCTCCATTCAGTGTACAAAGGTGAAGCTAAAATAACCTTTGGTACAAGCAATGGTGGCATAATTTGGGCAAAGACCTGTAGCTGACTGATAAAACTGCAAAAACAAAGCATTCATCTCCATTTGAAACATCCAAGATCTAACAAGGTTTTAGAGCCAACAACAAAAACACATTCTTGAGTCTGTTTGAAGAAAAAAGTTCAGCGACTGTGCAGACTGTGTTATTCTGCTGAGAACTATGCAAGTAAACCAGTTTCTCCACAGAGCTGTCTGAGAACATCCTCTGTTTTGCATCAAAAGCTGATTGGAATAAGTCTGTACAAATGACACTGGGCTATAAATCACGATAGACTCAGGGTTTTACTAATAAATGGGGTGAAAGGTTTTTGACTTTATATAGTTTTCTCCATGTACCATCTAATAATATGGCTACAGAGCTTCAGGTGGCTGTTGCTGTGCCATGTTGGCTTTCATGGTGTTACCTTTAAGGCTGTGTCTTTTTCTCGGTCCTCTCTTCGTGTCTTTAAAGAAATGGAAATTCATCAGGAACTCCATACTGTCCATTACAGCTTTAGGAATCACACCTACAGCAAGTGCAATCAGGAAGTATTCATTATCCATGTGTAGCTTAAATCAAAATAAGCGTCTAGAAAAATTCTGCCTGTTACCGAATAAGTGAGGGTTTTCAATAAAGGTGCGAAGAACCTGAACCCTGAGTTCAAGCCGTCCATCGGACATCTCTGCCTTGTTTGGTGGTGGTAAAAGACAGGGAGCAAAGACTGTGGCAAGGTTGGAGCTGGTCATCAAGTTTTCACTGCATCTGAGAAATGAACAGAAAAAAGCTTGTGTAACGAAATCAATCATTGCAACATACACTCATTAAATCATGCTTCAACAGCCTTGGAGGCAGACGAATCAGAGTAGCTGTTCTGCCCATATATTTATAAATGTGGTCAATAACGACAAACACATGACACTTTTCAGTTCATTACTTCACTGTATTCATGTATTCATGCAACCTTTCAGTATACGTGCATTCCTGCCCGTTGTACAAAAATGTTGTGGACTAGGATTTTTATTGATGTCCAGTATGCCAATATTTCCAAACTAATTATTGCCAGTTCCTTTTTGTCAAGAGTACAAAGTCACTACTTCACCAAAATTGACTTGTTTTTTTCATTGTGACAGTGAATTTGTGTTGGAAACAGATGAAAAACATTTTATTCTCTTATAAATGATACTGTTGATTTTTAAATATTTGTTTTGCCTTGATTTAACCAGGAAGTCCCTTTGAGATTAAAAATCTCTTTTACCAGAGAGACCTGGCCAAGGTAGCAGCCAAAACAATACATATATTCAGTCATAAGGTTAACTGTTATGGTTAATTTGTACATGCTAATATTACAGCTGATGTTTGGGATAAACATGGAGGATCATGTGCTTCACATTTATCCTTGAACAAAAATCTGCCAATACCAATGACCAACTTTTTAGGCAATAACCTGCCAGTAGATAACATTATGCATCCCTTCATAATTTAACATCAAGTATTGCCCTGGATAAATGGCATAAAAGTTAAATATAATTCAGCCAATAACATGACCCTTATCTTCAAAATTTTACATCCACTGGTTTAGTTTTAAACAAAATACTTTTTTACATTTTTTTTAAAACTTGTTAAAATATTGGAAATAATCTTATAAGTCTTTAAATACACAAAGAAACCAAAAAGTGTGTTGCAGCATTCAGTGTAAAATATTGATCATTGTCTTGCAGAGTCTTTGTTACATTATTTATGTCTCTTAAGGGGGATATTAATGCCATTTTCATCAGTGCAGAAATGGATTAGAAACATCTCCATTCTCTGCCCTTGTTAGCAAGCATCCATGAGTTACAAATGAAAATGGCCTTGAGATCCTTGGTATACCAGTTTATCATCAGAGGCTTGTCACAAACATTAGTGACTTTGTGATTCCAAGAAAAAAACAGATCCTTTCTCATAATGCTGACAGTAGAGCATCTGACTCTGCTGGAGGATGTACTAGGTTAAAATTTCACCATGTTATCAGTTTTATTTCTCAAACCTCTGGGCGATTTTGTTGAGAAAGTCGAACAGGTAATGCAGACAGGAGGAGTTTCTGGCAGGCAGCAGACAGGACAGCAGCTGCAGGGCTGAAGTCCGGTCCTGAGGGTTGGACAGGGCCTGAGCTTTGAGTAGGGTGGTGTGGAGCTCAGTGGGAAACAGCGGCTCCAGTAGCTCCCTGCAGAACTGCTTGATGAGGGTCGACACGTCATTGGGAAGAGCTGTAGACAGACACCCCTCTCCACGGTTAAGCTTGGCCTGAGACAGAGAGGAGATGTGCTCCATGAGTTTTATCTTAGTAGAGCAGAAAGTCAATAAAACACATTTAAAGCTGATAACAGAGCAGGGCAGGGAATTTATGGACCAAAAATCATATCTCAGTATTTTTTAGCCAAATAGCAACAGAAAATGTACATTCCCCTTTTCAGCATGTACAGCATATATAGAGTGATTAACAAATTTATTAGACCACCACTTTATTTAAGGTTTATGACACAGATACCCTAAATTAAAGTGATGATTACCTAATTCATTTTTTGTTATGGTCAATGTATGTAAAGGCTCTTCGACTGAAATCATATTTTTAATGCTTTCCTTTGCTAACATTGAATTGAGGATTATTCTGTTTGACCAAATTTAATTTGTTTGATCTGTTGGAAGATTCTGTTTTTTCTTTTTCTTTTCTTTAGGAGGGCCACTCGATAAGCCCTTATGGGTTTCTTTGGCCCCTCCTGCACATCTTCTTTTTGTTGTTCCTTTGTTTAGTTATGTATTATTATACTATGTATTTTTTTTCTTTCTTCTTTTTCATATTGTGTTTAATTTTATATGTGCAATAAAATAAAAATAAAAAAAATGCTAAAATCTAATTATTAATGTTGTCCATTGATTCCAAATGTACTGTTTTACAATGTAAAAATAAAACAAATACAAAATGTATAGGGAGAATAGTAAAGCCCAGCTTCTAATTATTGCTTGATTAAGATGTCAATTATAGTTATTTACTTGCATTCCTTAACAGAAAAAAATAGTTACGTTCATCAGTTTCCTACACTTATTCCCTGGTGCCTTACAAAACACAATCTGGTTCTTGTGAGAGGCAGTCAACACAAACTACAGCAAAGAAGAAGTAATAATGGCAGACAGGGGACAGAAACCGACTAGAGTGTTTTATTTTTACACAAGTGGACACCAACAGAGAAATAATCAATGTCTGCATCAATGACTTTAACCAAAAAAAAAACATCAGCAATATGTTGAAATGTTTGTCTGAGTGGAAATAACGCTGTATGTTTAACATTGTTGACAAAGAAAAGCTGTCAAGTTTTTCCCACAAATCCATGGAAGTAGATGACTGAATCAATAAAGAAATTGATCACCAACCAGAACTCATTGGTCTAATTCCCATCCCTAGACTTATACCCCAGATCACAATCAAAAGTATCCTGACAAATCTTTAAAAAAATAAAAAACTCACTCTTACACTAACCATAGAAAGTGCAGTTAGCTTAAGTGAAATAGTTCTTACCCTGAGGATCCTGATGCGAGGAAGAGAGCCTGGTTTTCTGAACAGGCCCACAGATCCAGCACGCTCCAGGAGAAATGAACAAGCTTCCACCAAAAAACTGAGACACAACAAATTAAATTATAAAAAACTGTCTAACCTGTTAACTTGTCACATAGCTCCTGTTATCCTACTCACCAGGGCACCAGTCCAAACTCAGGGATGTATCCTCTTGGTAAGTTTTCCAGAGGAACACCAAATATTTTTGTTCCACTTAAATAGAGTCTGTCTTTTCTCTTCTCAGGGTTTTTCACAGTTATCCCATGGATTACCTGAAGGTGGAACCGAATTACATTTCTGTCAGTGGCCTTCATGATTCAAATGACAGTAAGATATGAAAAATAGTGCAGATCAGTAGTGCTGGTCAGTGCTGAGTGAGTGATGCAGGCTGGCTGTGAAATGCTCATTAGTTACACCTGTGGCACTGGAAACCAGGAAATGAGGGGAATGCTGCGTTCATGTGACAGTGGAACAGTGGTACTTATGAGATTTTGCCTTTCATATAACTTTTAACTTACAGATTGATGTGTTTTCAAAATTCTAATCAGAAAATTTAGGGAATAAAAAGTGCACTTAATTAGTAGGAAGGCACTACCCTTACTGGTATTCAGGATGAGTATAAAGGTTTCGTTGCTTTATGACACCTTTGAACTAAGCATAAATAAAAACACACAATTTTACATTTTATGACAATTTGTACAGACAAACTTTAAAATACAATATCAGAATCAATACATACTACATTTAAAACAATGTACTTAAAAAACTGCACACTTCCTATTGCACTGCATTGGAAAAGACGCTTTAATTTTGTGTCAGGCTAGTTAAATCCTATATTATCATTGTTTCGTTAAAATATGTATATAAATGTTGGCATAATCATTTTTATTAAGGATTTCAGTTTAGGTAGTTTTATCAAAGACAGCTAATGGACCAGTTTTGATATTAGAATAAAAAGAAGGCAGTCACCATTTTGTGCTCAACAGCTCCTGTAACCGTGACAACCACAGCAGCATTCGGCAGAGGGTCACCAGCTAGCACGGTCACCTGTTCAGTGGTAACACCAACGGTTTTCACAGACGTCATGTTCCAGCACTGTGGAGGCTAACCTGGAGGAATTTTGACGTTACTAAAAGGACTTCATTCCGGAAAAGAAGGGGGGCATTAAAGAAGAGGACAGTCTGAAGAGCAAGGCGACAGCTGTTAACTGTAAGTCAGCATTGTGAGCTGAATTTAATAAGATATGACTGCTGTGTGCAGTGAACCCCGGGCTACCGTTAGTTTTAGCTAGCAGACGGGTGCCCTGTGCCCTGAATCACAGGTCATTCATGCATTAAGGCGGTTGTTTAGTTGTTGTTTTTTAAAATTACTTATTAAAAGACATTTTAACTCTGTGACATTAGAAAATAAAAAAATGTATAAAGTAGCTGGAACTAGGTTCCAAAAACATTGAAAAGGCGGTGCTTATAAATCTCAAAAGAAAGTTGTACCAAACTAAGTCTTTTATTTTGAAATGCCATTTCAGATAGTAATGAAATTTTGTTGATCACGTCTGGGTGTTTCAGAACTACTCTGCAGTAGAGTTATTTTGTGTTAACATGGGGTTTCTTTTCTTTGTTTTTATCTTATGTTGAAATCAACAAAAATGTAAAAACAATTCTTAAATTTCCAAGGGCTTTTATTTTGAAATGCCACGTCAGCTCATCATGAAATTTTGTTGATCACTTGTTGGGGTGTTCCCAAACTTGTCTGTTGTGGAATAGTCTTTGGTAACATGGTAGGGGTGTTCTTTTTCTTGATTGAAAAGTTAGCTGCAAACACACGTTTTTTTTCCATCTTTTAGAGGGCTTTTATTTTGAAATTACACGAAATCTGTCCCTTTCATACTTGTGGTTGCACATGTTAAAACAGTAGCCTACCAGCCGTGCTACTTAACTCTGAAATCTGTAGTGATAATATAATATGGGGCTGGTTTTATCGAACAGGTGCACACATACCATGGTGTGCCATATAGAGCAGGTATGCCATAGTTGGCCAAATAAAAAATTTAACGATTATATGGTGATTATATGGTATTTAATATGGTAATTATATGGTAAAATGCTTCTATGAAAAATAAATAAATATTCTGCAGAACTCCTGTGTCTAAGCATGCAACTTTTATTACCATTGCACTGTGTTAAAAGTTTTCTATGAAATTAAGTTTTTAATATTATACAGTTTTTATACTCACTTGTCACTTGTCACTTTTCTTTCATTACCATGTAATCTGGTGACTTGTTGCAGTAATGACAGTTATTATTATGGTAATCAGTTTTTTTTTTAATGGGAAAAAATGTTTAAAAAAAAAATTATAAATTAAATGGTCAAAAATCTTTTTTAAAAAATGCATGAAGATGACAAAAAAGATGTTATGATTTATTTGGAATCTTCAAGATTTTTATTCAAGAAAGATAAAAAGGTGCAAACAACATTACCAGACAAATTACATAAATGTCTAAAGATTAAAAATATTGTTTAAACAATGTTTAAAAGTGCAGTAATGCATAATTTTTTTTAAAACTGTGGGGGATGTGGGGCACAGAAGACTTTTTGTTTTTCTCTGGGGGGCTACTCACTTTGTAACCCCCTGCTCTAAACTATAGAAATGACCAAACTGTCTCTTATACTAACCCATTATACAACATCTTATGATATCTTGGATTGAGACTCAAACACTTCAGACTGTTTTTGTTAAAAGCAGCTATTTTTATTACAACAGTACATGTATATACAGTAAAAGGTACAGTAGAAATAGAGATATAGAGGGGCAGTGGGTGCAGTCGTTGTGTGGTGTTTGGTTTCTGTTGGAGGTTTAGAAGCACTTCCTGTGGACGATGGAGGGGCCTGCCTCATCGTACTCCTGCTTGCTGATCCACATCTGCTGGAAGGTGGACAGGGAGGCCAGGATGGAGCCGCCGATCCATACGGAGTATTTCCTCTCAGGGGGAGCAATGATCTGCAGGGAGGACACAAAGTTAGTCCATGAACCCTCTTAAAAATCTGCTGTCTGATTCAGCTAGACGACAACCAGTAAGAGCTCACCTTGATCTTCATGGTGCTGGGGGCCAGGGCAGTGATCTCCTTCTGCATACGGTCAGCGATACCAGGGTACATGGTGGTGCCACCAGACAGCACATTGTTGGCGTAGAGGTCCTTACGGATATCAATGTCACACTTCATGATGCTGTTGTATGCAGTCTCATGGATACCAGCAGACTCCATACCTGTTCAGGTGAGCAAAACATTTTTAAAATGGCTAATAGTGGGATAGATTCTTACAGAAAAATACACTTACAAATAATAATGACGGCTATTGATAATTTTATTTAGATTGTGCATCTTAAAAACTAAGATACTAACATAAATTCTGATAAGAAAGGGATTTGAATCAAACCATAAATGTATGACCAAGGTGATATAAAAACAGCCATCTGTTTGGCTGAATTTGGTATTTTCTTTATGTTGCTCTTAATTATATGTAATTCTCTTCAAACAAAACCTTACTTTTTAATTTTCTGCAATCAGTTTTTTTTATAAGTGCTTTACTTTGTAAAACAAAGAACATTTAACATTTTTTGACATATGCTTTAAAATTATCTAATTCCTGCTTCAAACTGTTGAATATTTTACTGGGTTTCAAACATTTTTGGTCAAGGCACACCCTTTAAAATAGTCTCTTTGACTGTCACAGTTAACCTGTTTACTTCTATCTACCAACACCAAATAAAAATTGATCATCAACTGAATCACTCATTTAAAACATTGCTAAATTTCATAAACTCAGTGACGCAGTTTAGCTTGTCAGGTAAGAAATGTTAAAATAGGTGAACGTATCACTGGGATAACACCAAAGTATCATTTCTCTTAACTGACAGCAATGCTGCTTATTGCAAAATCCCTGACGTTTTTTGTTTATTAAGTAAAATAACAGGTGCAAAGGTAAATTAAGGCACAGAAATAAATGATGGACTGCATCCCAAACTCATGAGTTGTCACATAATTCTAAGCTCTGGTTAGGATTCCGTCTACCTGTCCGTCTGTCTATCTATGTATCTAGAAGCAAAATATGGGAAAGTTTGCCTTCAGTCTCACCTATAAATCTCTTCTAGTTATCCTTTTAGTGTGAAGAAAGACTCATTATCAGCCATAATCATTTTCATTTGATCAAAATGTTCACCATTTTAAATCTGCTCATACCTCAATAATGTTAAATTAGAGATCTGCACTGATAAGCTTTATAATTTCCAAGTAGTTATATGAAGTATTAGTCTGACATTGAACTTTTCATATTCCTTTTGGGCTTTAATTAAAAAAAATAAAGATATCCCTTTGTTCACTAAGTGGATTATACACACTTCATCAGCTTTATAATTTGCTACACATGTTTTATTCACAGTTGCTTCAGCTGCTGGTTGTAGGGTCAGCTGTCATAACTCACCGATAAAGGAAGGCTGGAACAGGGTCTCTGGGCAGCGGAAACGCTCGTTGCCGATGGTGATGACCTGACCGTCAGGCAGCTCGTAGCTCTTCTCCAGAGAGGAAGAGGAGGCAGCGGTGGCCATCTCATTCTCAAAGTCCAGGGCGACGTAGCACAGCTTCTCCTTGATGTCACGCACAATCTCACGCTCAGCTGGTGAGAGGAAAAATACACAGATTAGTTAATCAGTGTAACCACAGTTTTTCCAGGTGTCTTCATAGTGCATACATATTTGAGTCATGTGCTAATTCATAACTATGCTTTGTCTCTTGAAATTGTATTTTTATCTGAATGTAGGACTTAAACTAATAATTCGGTATGTTGAGTGTTATGGTTTTATTTGAGTAAAGGGTCAGATACCTCTTGTCCTTCCGCCTGTAATCATCTTTCTGGTTTTAGTTATAATTTTCGGTTTAGTCCATCATCTCACAAATCTTTCAGGTTTTGTGTTAAGTCATTTTTGGGATCATCTTACCAGTTGTGACGAAAGAGTAGCCACGCTCAGTCAGGATCTTCATCAGGTAGTCAGTCAGGTCGCGACCGGCCAGATCCAGACGCATGATGGCGTGGGGCAGAGCATAACCCTCATAGATGGGCACATTGTGGGTCACACCATCACCAGAGTCCAGCACAATACCTGTTAATGAAAAAGTTGGATGTTGTGGGTGTTTTCTTCCTGGTTGGAGGGTCATGGAGTTAAAGACCTTGAGAGAGACTCACCGGTGGTACGACCAGAGGCGTACAGGGACAGCACGGCCTGGATGGCGACATACATGGCAGGGACGTTGAAGGTCTCAAACATGATCTGGGTCATCTTCTCCCTGTTGGCTTTGGGGTTGAGAGGGGCCTCAGTCAGCAGGGTTGGGTGCTCCTCTGGGGCCACACGGAGCTCGTTGTAGAAGGTGTGGTGCCAGATCTGTGAAGCAGAGTGAATGTTATGTCAGTGACTTGGAGTTATTCCCGAATTAGTGCTAAGCTGAAGAACCCTGATGAGTTTCTGTTTTCTTCATGTCCTAGAGTCACACCTTCTCCATGTCGTCCCAGTTGGTGATGATGCCGTGCTCGATGGGGTACTTCAGAGTCAGGATACCTCTCTTGCTCTGGGCCTCATCTCCCACATAGCTGTCCTTCTGACCCATACCCACCATCACACCCTGGGGGCAAAGAACACATGAAGAAATTACGTCAGACTCAAAAACAACAAAAGTCACAGCACGGGATAAAACTTCAACATTTAATCTCTCAAACATCTACAAGAATCTCATGGCTGCTTCTTGAATCCTCCTCACCTGGTGACGGGGGCGTCCAACAATGGATGGGAAGACAGCACGGGGGGCGTCATCACCGGCAAACCCAGCCTTGACCAGGCCAGAGCCGTTGTCGCACACCAGGGCGGTGGTCTCGTCGTCGTCGCACATCTTTGGTCTTTACTTGACTGGCCTTCTGCACAGGCAGAGCAAGGACGCACAGGTCAGCTTTTCACACACAAAAATGATCATTCAGTCTTGACTGAGCTTCTATTTGACTGTGTTCATACTCCTCTCTCTTTAAAGTTCTTTGCAAACTTTCCATGTTATCAAGCTCAAATAGTCAGAGGGGATGCAAATTATTCACATGATGTTTGTATATGCTGATATCACAGTTTTCTGCTCATACTTACAGGTGGTATGTCTGTTATACATATCAGAAGAATATGCAAATGTATGTTTTGTGGTGTTTTAGGCAGAAATAACAGAACTTTCTTGTGGCGGCAGTATTTTTCTAATTTTAATAAACTTTTCCTTAAACTTTTAAATGCAATTTAAGGACTGGTGTTTTAGGTCTGAACTTAGTTTTTTTTGCATTTAAACAGGATTTATTTTTTTGCTTTTTTTTCCACACTTTATGTGAGAATTGTCTGCGGGACCCACCCAGCAAATGCAGTGTTCAATAAGAAGAATCTATTTTGATATAAAGGAATGAGCTTCATATAAAAGGTCTGATTTTTATTTAGAGCCTTATGTTGCCAACTGTCTTTCAGATGGCTGTTTACTGTACTCTACTGTACTCTTTTTAGCTTTTAAAAGGTTAATAAAGCTTGGTATTACTGTTAATGGCATATAATGCCATCACTGTTTAAAAGAAATACACCTGTCATTTATGTAAAATCAGATGTTTTTCTTTCTAAAGCACATAGAGTTTTACAATAGCAGTGACAATCCTTGCACAGAGTAGGCTTTGTGTTTTTCATGATAAAAGAAGAGCCTGTATTTATCAGTTGAGCTAAAGTGAGTTTGAGAATAATGGCATATCAAATATCTGCAATAATCAAATATTCTGCATCACTAGTAGGTAGGGAATATCATCCCTATTGTATCTAAATGTGTAATAAAGCCATTTAGTCGCCACCATCCAATTCTGAGAAACAATGCATCACCATGTAAAGTATGAAGACACCTCTGAGTGCGCTAATCTCTCTCAGCTGCCTCGAAAGCCAAAACAGGACATGGCTGGACCCCCAACACACTCTCACTGATCTATTTTCAGCTTTAGGACCCTTGTCACCCTCCTCTGCCCCCAACCCCCCCATCCCGCCCCCCTGTATCTCATCGTTAAGCCGGAGCCAGTTAACAGCTGAGGCTGTGTGTCTTTTGACAAGTGGCCGCGGGGGCTTCGGTCTATCCTCAGCTGTCGCCACACACACAGTCCTCTGTTAGGAGCTAAACCATGTGCTGTGATCCTTCTATGATCTCTGGACACTGTCTGCATCCAGAGTGACAGCATCCTTCCTCCTAATAAATAGCTCATCATTCTAATCAGCATATTTGAGCTCAATTTGGATGGCAGTTGAAGCCCTGTCTACACTGAATTTGTGTCAATTATGTCAAGCAGTATATGAATGATTCTCAGAGGACTTTATATAATGCTGTATCATCTATGAGTGCTAAAGTTAGCAGGAAAATCATGAAAACACATAGGTAGATTACTTGATAGCAATACTGTTTAGTGCTTTTAGTGCTACAGTTAATGTAGACAAAAGTTAGATGTTATTGTGACCATAGAAAAGGAAGTATCTCTCTTTAACATAAAGCTCAAAGGAACAAAAGATGTCAATGTTTTCAATACTTGGAATATTTTATTGAACCCAAGTATCATAAAGCACCAAAGCCTGAAAAAAAGAATATGTTTGGTTTTATTTTCATCAAAAGCTGCCTCTTTATACGAATGTGCTGCCAATGTATTTGAACATTTTAAAATGTGTGCAGCTTTTCTACAATGTTTTTGTAATTATCAACAGTAAATTACCCAGAAGTGGGTGCTTGGTCCTCTTATTTTTTCAATATTAACTGCTTTTTATAAAACTGATGTTGAAATTTGGATATTGTGTCACATTCATTACAAAATATTGCTCATTACAATGGTTTGATAAAAATATTATTCTACATCATTGCCATTAAGCTTATATAAAACTCTCAAATGTTCTCTCTTTATAAAGTTTCTAACTGTCTTCTTTTAAGTGCCATGTAACATAGCCATTTTAAGTCAGGACATGCCCTGAAATAGCTATTAGGGCATGAAAATGCATTATATTTAGAGTTAAAGCTTTATTGTTTATAAATTTGTGATAAAAGTGCCAGAAAATTAGTTTTGGTCAGAGGCTCAAATAACAGAAAATATATTCTCAACCTTTAAGCTCCCATAATATCATGCCAAGTTATATAAGGAATGTGTTTTTTCTTAAATCTGCAAAGGCTCGAAGAATTTTAGCTCTTATGTAAGAAGAGAAAAAGTAAGAAAGAGTCTAAACTTAGTTCACTGCAGGTTTACAACCCCCCATAAAAAGCAGTTTTAAGTATTTTGAGTGACACACGGCTCTGTGGTTCCCATTTCACTGTTAGAATGTGATATTGCCTTTTCAAATATAAGAGGACATAATTAAATAGTTGATCTAAGACGTTTCTGGATTGCTTCCTAGCCTGATTTAGAGCTTCCTGTCTGCCACTCCACAGCCAGCATCCCATCCCTGCATCCCCAAACCTCCTGAGTGTCTCCTGTCCATATGATTTTAAGGACAAGTCATCCATTCTTTGCAACACTTCACTCTACCAGTTTAACATGTCATTTTATCATTCTACTCCCTGTCCACCAACAAACCCATAACCTGCTCTTCGAAAAGTCAAAAAACTCAGGGCTGTAAAATATGTACACATTTATCAGTAACGTGTCCCACAGCAGCCTCTACTTATCCTCCCAAGCCAAGAATTTAAAAGTAAAGGGACTCACCAAGTTGTTACCTCAAGACTGGAGTTTCCACTGGGACAAAGGGGCAAGGGTGCAAAGGGGTCCTTAAATATGTCCCGGTGTCCTGAAGCTGGGGGCTGAGGGCTGGGGGGCTGTGGGGAGGGGCGGGCTCTAGAGTTCACACAAGCCCAAATTAAGTGCTGCTTGGCCTAATGGTCCAGTAAAGTGGATCCTGTGTCGAGAGATGTTGCTTTGAATGGGAAAGGAGAGTGATCCGGATGAGAAGAAGTGTGAAATACAATGAGGATTGTAGCTTGGAAGGATGGTTTTCCAGCTCAGAATGATTCTGAGTCTGTCTTAGGAGCTTAAAGGTATCCTAAATCTGTGTTATGCACGCAAGGCAGTGTGAAATAATAACTCTGATCTTTAGTTTTCAAGTCACAAAGAGTCTTCTAAGTTAAAACAGAAAATACAGGTGTAATTGTAAAAGGAAAACATTAAATGAAATATAAACTCAATTTAATGTTTTTTAGGGTTCAAAAAGGTAGTTATAGCTCTCATATTATGGAGCGTGTTTTCTGAGGGTCCATAAAGGAAATATTCTGTTTTAATCATGTTCGAAAGTAAATCATCAGCCTATAGGAATTTTGAGTTATTTTTTTTAATTGGTGAGTTTTAAATCAAAGAACTGCACTCCAAACTACTGTTTCTGTCCTGTGGATGGATTTAACAGAATGAGGGAGAAAAGCTGTTCCGGTATGAGTATTGACAACCAATGCCAGCTGAGAATCAATAACAAATAGCTGAGAGAGTCAATATCATTGGTCTTTATGCTTGACAATCCCAATATCAGTTACTTTACTTTGCATGAATTTTGAGTCAAAGTTGCCATGTTGTCATCTAAAGCTTATTTGGCATGCCAGGTAGACAGTTAAATATATACAAAAAGGATATTTATTCATTAGTTCATCTGGGTGACAGTCCATAGAAAGTGTTTTTGAGGACAGAACCTTTAAAGAACAAATCTGGAAGGTGACTGGATGATCATTCTGTCAATCACATTCAATTTGGCTAATCAGGTGATTTAGCAGGCGGTTGCTGCAACAAACTCTCACCAAAGCCTCTTGAGGAGGGGCAAGAATATTTTTAAGTAGAAATTATTTCAGTGTTTTGTTTGTTCTTTATTTATTGAAGAAATAGTATCCAACTCTGCTAAAAATGCTACTAAAGCAAGCAGCAGCATCTACGCTAATTTCTGTACGAGCAGCTGGTGTTGCCCGCAGTAGCTTTTGGCTGTCTTCACACTTGTGGCTCCCTCCTTTTATTCCTAAAAGGATACTGATGGTCATTGACTCTGCAGACCAAGCTCAAATGTTCCAGCTTGAAAGTTTGGAAGGTGGATCTGCCTGATTACCGACTGAATCAGGCAGATCCAGCTGCACTGCAAGGTTAATCTTTGGCAGTTAGCATAAACGATAACACAGTGCATATTAACCAAAGATAAAAAGGATGTTCTCTATTATGGCTCTAGCTAATATGTTTTTGTCAGATAGAGTTGACTAAGTACCACTTGTCTGCATCATTTTAATGGCTCACGAGGTGTCAAATTGTCTTTGTCAGCCCTTTGACGATGACTTTATGCCATCTGAAATGTCTTATGGCCTGTTAAATTAAATATGAACAAGTTATTAAGACTCCTAAATGCAGGATTATTGACCTGATAAGCTCCTCATTCATTTAAGCCTCATTTGTTGCAGCTATACTTTGCGAAGCTGCCCCCGTGGGGCTGTGAGGATGTGCTAATATGAAGAAAGCTCAAACAGGGCAGTGGGGATGTGGGTGATCCGAGGGTAACCTGAGAACCTGTCTGAGTAATCTTGCGGTTAAGGAGCCGTCTAAGGGGACCTGCCTGTGAGAGTATGCCAGAGTCATGGCGTGTGCAAGGAGCGAGGAGGGGCTGAAAACACACCAGACAGCTGAGTGAGAGGCAATAATGTTGGAGAGGGAGGGGGTTAAGTGGAGGAAGCTGAGCACAGACCCCCAGCAGACAACAGATCTCTGGGACAGCCTGCGCTTGGAGCGACGAGTGCTGGTTCTAAGCCCTGATTGGCTCCAGGTTTTCCTTTTAGGGGAATGGAGTGCAGCAGGTGCCGGGGGCTTCATGTTGGCTTTAGCTCAGGCTCCTTATTCGTCACCTCGCTCAGCTCCCACACCACCCGTGTCCCCGTGCTGGAGCCCTATCAGGCCAGTGTAAGAGCAGGAAGAATGTAAAAACCCCCCAACACCATCAACACGCTGAAATATTCCATTTGTAGCTGTGTGGTGTAATGTACCTCAGAGAGGGACGCTACTAACCTACTTGTCTATTTCTATTCCAGGCTTTTGCATAACCTAATGTACATTCACATTGTGTTTCTTTGGTCAAATTATAACTTTTAACAAAATAAAAAGTAAATGTAAGCCCCTAAAGGTCTCTCTGTTTTGTTGACAGGGCCATTTAAATATCAAAATGTGCACAGGTTCTGTTTTTTTTAACAACAAGCAGAGGAAAATGATCAAACCCCAAAGAATGAGGCACTGGAGGGATAGAAAATCCAACATGTATTTGTCAACTGCCTACTCAAAAATATTTGATCTAGTTATTTAAAGCCACGTTGAATGGACAAGTCCAGACTAACATTTGACTTAAAGATAAAAAAAAACAAATAATAAGGCTTAAAGTTGTAATAAGGGCTGCTGCCTGAAACTGTGGACCCCATTACAGTTTCCCTCATCCCCTTTAGTTCAGTTCTTGTATAAGAAAAGATTTTTTCAAACCTCTCATAAAATATTTGTGCTTCTGTATATAAGTATTTTACAACAGAGTATAATTTATCATCTGTTCAAGAAAATTGAATTGTTTGAAAACATTTGCAAAAGAGCAAGAGGAAGCATAAGAAAAAAACAATTATGTACAAATTTGCACAAAAATCACTTGATATGGCTCCCTGATCAAAGCTGATTGGTTGTTTTTCAGTTTATAAGCCAGTGCCACTGAAACGATGTCATACAGTTGTCAGTATAACAGTATAGGTCGACCATCATAGTCTCACAGTCATAAATGATCTGATTAAGATTGTATAAAAGTGTATGCAATACTAGTCCTATAATAATCATCTTTATAAGGATTATTATTATCATTACTGCTAGTTTTTTTCTGTTCAGAGACAACCAAACATCTCAAAAAAGTGCAGACTTCAATGCTCATTCACACAAATACCTAATCAGCCAATCACATGGCAGCAACTCAATGCATTAGGCATGTAGACATGGTCAAGACGACATGCTGGAGTTCAAACTAAGCATCAGAATGGGGTAGAAAAGTGATTAAAGTGACATGAATGTGGCATGGTTTTAGGTGCCAGACATGCTCGTCTATCAGAAACTCCAGTGAGTGTCAGTTCTCTGGGTAAAAATGCCATGTTGATGCTGGAGGTAAGCAGAGAATAGCCAGAGTGGCTCTTTTCTTGTCTGTGTTCGATGAGAACCATTTGCCATGAATCTTTCCCTTCTCTCTCGCTCCCTTTTTCCGAATCTATCTACTATCTCTCCACTATCGATAAAGACCAAAATTCCCAAAATATAATTAAAACAAAATTAACAAAAGAACAAAAAGAGGCAGCAGCTGCTCAAATAACCACTTGTTGCAACCAAAGTATTTCTGGTTGTAATTCCTGACATCACAAGGAGTGCCACTCCCGTCTGCTAAAAACAGGAAAATGGGGCTGCAAACGTCAGATCATCTCAAACTGGTCTCTTTCATCTCAGTTGCTTCCTCAGTCACCAGATCTCAATCCAATAAAGCACCTTTGGGAGGTAGCGGATCTGGGGATCTGCATTATAGATGTGCAGCAATCAAATCTGCATCAACTGTGTGATGTTATTCCGTCAGTATGGACCAAAATTTCTGAGGAATGTCGGCCTTATCAGACAGAAAAATAAAATATATGCATGCATGTCCTCCCAGGTTGCTGCAATGATCGGCTCTTTCCACTATCATACGTTTCGTTCCATTAAAGTTTCAGCCAGTAACATGTTCATTAGGTAAATTTGAGTGCTGGATGTGTCTTTAAAATTGTGTTTGATTTTTCACCAAGGTGGTGGTTGGTCCTAAAGGGTGCACTGGTTGACACTTTAAAGTAAATTAAGATTTCCAGGTGTTTGATTAATGAATCTTATTAAGTTGATCACAGTTGAGATGATAAAGATTTTATTTTTAGGAAGGGATCCACTGACTCAAAATAGTAGGAAGCAGAGTCATCAGCTTAGTTTTGGATGTAACCATGCCGTGTTTTGTCAACATCTCCCACCATGTCAGGAAGAACATTTTGGCAGAGTCCTGTCTTGATCACCAGCTCTGTATCAGGATGAAGCAGACTGGTCTTAAATGGGTCACAGTTTTGAAGCACATTTGTCCTTATATAGGCATGTAAGAAGCACAAGGTTTGTCTGGCCTGACAGCTGCCTCCTCTGCACTTCACCTCCCAACCTGTTTAACACACATCAGCAGCTGTTTGCAGCATTTGCTTTTCTACAGTCAGTCCTGTTTAAATGATGCTCTTGTTTTTACAACTGACAGTAACGTAAAGCAAAACATTCGACTGAACTGACAAGAGGCACAATCAGAATCAAACAAGTTTTGTGCCAAGTTTTCTGCAAATATTACAAATTGAAATATTTAGTTAAAAGAAAAGACATTATTTAAACTTTTTTAAGATGTCCCTCTTGAACATAGTTTGGGATCACTTTTTAGAATTTAAAATACATTGATACATGACTTAAATTTTACACCAACAGTATGTTAATTTGATTGAAAAATATGTAAGAAATGCTGTTAACTAGACAATTTTCTGATACTAGTAGTATGATCTGACAGCAGGTGGTGCACGTGCCTCACAGCAACAAGGCTGCTGATTTGATCCCTGTGTTGGTCAGGGCATTTCTGTGTGAAGTTTACATGTTCTCCCCGTGCATGCATGAGTTCTCTCCGGGCACTCTGGCTTCCTAACACAGACCAAAAACATGCTCATAAGTTCAATTGGTGACTCTAAATCAGGGGTCACCAACCTTTTTGAGCCTGAGGGCTCCCTAAAGATGAGGAGTATTACGGAGGGCTACTTGCTTGATTTAGTCTTCTTAAATAATAAAAATGTTGTAATTTACTGAAAAATCCTAAATGTTATGCATTTGATAGGCTACATATGACACTGTATTTTTACTTTTTTATTTTAATTATTCCTAACAATAATTTTTACCAATGTAAACTTTAATCCCATGCAGGTCAAAATTTTGGAAAATTAGGCAGTATTAAAATGTAATGCACATGTTACATTTGGGTTTTTTTGTATTTATTAAGTGTGATTTATTAGCATAACATACAGTTAAAATTTTAAAAATGTCTATTTGTTTCAAGTTCTGTTTTAAGCTTGTGTTATTTTTTAAATGTGCGGGCTACCAGGTGCTCTCGGGAGCCTTGTTGGATACCCCTGCTCTAAATTACCCTCAGATATGAATGTGAGCATGAATGGTGATCTGTCGCTCAAAGTGGTCCTGCGATCGGCTGGACCACCGGTCCAAGGTGCACCCTGCCTTTCGCCCAATAACAGCTGGGATAGGCTCCAGCCCCCCACGACCCTGAAAGGGATAAGCGGCATAGATAATTAATGGATGCATTGATAGTATTATTATTTCATGACTAAACTTGTCACTGCAGAGGAGAACTTTTCATAAACACCTTCAGACAATGAGTAATCATGCATTGTTGTTGTTGGCACCAGCAGGCGTTACTGTCACGTGCCGCATGCCTGCAGTAAACAGCTGAGAGCTTAGCAAGGTTTGACAGATAGCATGCTGGCTGACATGTTCATTAACACAATGACACCAGTTTCTATTCTGTAACCATCACTCACACGTGAGGTTAAGTTACAGAATATGAGGAGAATAAGAGCTAGGGCTGAATGATATAGGAAAAAAAATACTGCAAGATTTATTGTTATTTTATTGCAATTTATGGGAACTTCCCAGATAAATGATGTCTTTTTTGGGTGCAGTAGCCCTCTACCTGAGTGTCTGCGTGTGTTATGCGGTTGGAATGTCATATAATAGCTTGAATACCAGAATCTGCAGAGATATATATATTTAAGAAAATGCCTCAAAGTGTTGTTGAAGTTTCACTTTCATGTGCAATAATTAACATGAGGCCAGATAACCTTAAGCTATGACCTCCAAAATCCAACTGGAATATCATTTCATTCAGAATGAGCATTCAAAAGTTTGACCTTGAACTTTGACTTATGACCTCTAAAATCTAATTAGCTTATCCTTATATCAGAGTAGACATCAGCACAAACTTTGAGGGAAATTGCTCTGGCCTGCTGCACTGACAGATGGAAGAAGGTAAAAGCAGGCAACCCAGAAATGTAGTGTCACCTGTCTGCGGTACAAAAGCTACATTTAAAACTGCTTTAAATTCCTTTATACAGTAAAAGCCCTGAACATTTAAGAGAACTAATGACATCTCTTGTTTGGCATACACCTCTAATTTTGATGTGATGGTCAGGGAACCACTGCAGCTCAGCTGAATAATCAAATACATTTAATATAGAGGTTTACTATACATGGCCAGAAAGAACTAATCACCCATGAGTGGTTTCCCTCAGTATCTCCGTTCTTTGAATACATGACAGGGTGTGTTCCTCTGAGTGCTGAGACCTGTGTACAGCACACACCATCAAGCACCACCGCCAGTTTAACAGATAATGTCAGCTCTATAAATATATGAGCTGCTCTGGAAGTTTCCATGTCAGCACTCTATTGTCCTGCAACACAAGGGGATCCACACATGCACTGAGTGAAGCCAGTGTGTGCGTGCTTCATTTAATGGGGAGCTATGTGGGAAGTGATAATTAACATTGTCTACTTGATGTGAGAGCTACATTTGGACAATAAACATGAGCATTTTTACCTTCAAGTCAGCAGTTATAACACAAAACCATTTTTAATGTTTCAACATTTGTTTGATAATATTTTCAAGTGATCCATACATTTACAAGCATTTAACCCTAAATATATCCAAACTTCTTGTTTTATATGCAAGCTGCAATCTTTCATTTACAGCAAAATATTAGAATATCACAACCACATCTTTAACAGCTGAAAGACCCTTGGAGAAATAAATGGAAATGTTAAACAGTCATTTTTGAACATAGATCAGGTTAATTTACTAAAGAGTTGAGTGGCTTTTGAATATCTTTAATTGAATTTTAAGTGCAGAAAACTCAGGGCTGTGCCTCAAAAAAAGCAAAGCAGCAACATGATTAAGAAATAGCTGTCTGAATCTGTTTTTAAATAATATGGCTACAGATGACTTTTAAGGCAAGGTAACCTTCTAAGAAGTGTGACAGACAGGTTTTGGCTCAGAGAATTGCTGAAGTCCTTCTTGTCATAAATTTCTAGAGCCGTCTCTCTCTACAGGGCGCTTCTCCATCTGTGAGCTGGGGCCACAGAGGTACTGCATGTAGGCCTTGAGACATCGTTTACAATAAACTGAAAACCGTAAGCATAATAAAAGTCCCATTTTAAATGATCATTGAATGCTGAAGTATATTTCTCCAAGTCCCAGAACAAACAAAAGCAGCCAAGAGATTTAATGTCAATGCTATTTTTTTTATTATTTGAATGGTCTGATAAACAGAATTGCAGTCACAGTTTAACTAGTGACATTTCAACAAATATTTCATTAAACTGCTTAGTTACTAATTTTAAGAAATTATCCATGCTATCAAAGGTGTGGGAGGTAGGGGGGGTTTACATAGTCACTAAGTATCCACAAAACAAGAAGCAAAATGACTGATTTAGGCCTAATACTGATACATGTCAATGAAAATAAAAGTAGGTGGAAAATTATTTGACTCTGGAGGTTGTATGAGAGTTTTGGGGTCATTTCGTTCTCAGGTCCCAAAATGAGCCACAGTATATGTAAGTTTGGGAAAGGCTGCCCTAGAGAAATCAAGTTCTTTAGAGATGTATTATAATTGTCTTTCAAAGATAAGTGGGTATTTCTCTGTCTCAACCACAGGCCAACAGCTGTCCCAGCTTTTGTGTAACTTGTTGCAAGCATCAGGGTAAAATATGAGTAAAATATTTAAACAAAAAAACCCACATACTAAAGTTTATCAGTTCTAACATGTTGTTGCCCCTGTCCAGGCAACAACATGTTAGTGTGTTGCAAGCATAAAATTCAATATTAGTGAATATTAGCAAAAAGAATAAGGTTAATCAATTTTAATATTGAATATCTTGTCTTTGTGGCGTATTCAATTGATTTTTTGTCAGAAATGATTTGCAAATCATAGTATTCTGTTTGTATTTACGTTTTACACAACGTCCAAACTTCATTGCCTCCGCCAAGAAGGTTGTGTTTCTGCCGGCGTTTGTTTGTCTGTTTGTTAGCAAGATTACGCAAAAACTGCCGAACAGATTATGCTGAAATTTTTCCGGAGATGTTGGTAATGGCCCAACTTAGAAATTATTAGATGTTGGTGGTGATCCCACTGCCATCAGCGAAGGATCGTTTTTGCTTAATAACTGTCTGGCTAATAATGATATCAACATGATTCTGAGTGCTAGGGGTTTTCAGGGTAAAGGAATCATATTATGATGGTAACTTTATCATGGAACGATTGCTTACAGATGTAACAGCATTATGTGAACCACTTTGGCGGAGGCTTGAGCTCTCTGAGTGCTTTCTAGTTGGAATATGTGTTTGTTGAAGGCTGATAGTCAGAATTTAATGTATTTACTATGGTGCTACACACTCTTGTACAGCAGGGGGCGGTGTGCGCCTCAAAGCTGCCTGCGATGCGCCGAGTCCGCCGACAGACTGAAGAAGAAGAGCTGCGTCGTCTTTGTGCCCCCTCCCTAAACATAAGAGGCTCCATTTTGCAGGATTTTGGTGTCTGCAGCCACTGTTGTCAGCTACCAAGGATATACTCCTACGAATAACGATTTGAGGTAACTATGCTGCGACAGATATCCAACATACTGTTTAAGCTTTGTCTGCATGAATGTTATTAGTCGTGTGTTAGCACCGTTAGCTTCAACTAGCCCTGGACAGGTCTCTGGTGAATGTATGTGCTAGGCCTCATAGCTGGTTAGCTAGCTTAGTAGCATTTTCGTTTTCGACCGTTATTGTCCGTTATTGGATGTTCTGGACGGATGTGTACACCTGCAGCTTTAATGAGAAAGCTGTTAATGTTTTGTAATCTGTTGCAGATAAGCAAGCATCGTCGACAGCACCAGCATGAGTGGGTGTCGTATTTTCATCGGCCGCCTGAGCCCGTCAGCCCGGGAGAAGGATGTGGAGAGGTTCTTCAAGGGATACGGCCGCATCCGAGACATCGACCTGAAGAGGGGCTTCGGCTTTGTGGTGGGTTAGCAAACAAAGTTAAGGGTCATTGACGAGTACTGAGCACCAGCGCGATATCATTTCATGCTAACCTGACCTGATATGGAAGTATTGATGTAGCGTGGGACCGCTGGTTGACACACCCAACACTAGGGATGGAAATCGAAAGCAATTCCAGTTGAATCGATAATAACTCCCCCAAATAATCAATATTATCAGTCTTTGTGCTTATCAATTCCTTACACTTTGTTCTGCGTGCTTTGGAAATCAAGGACATCATTCTTTCATCTGAGACAAGTGCTAAAATGATGATGTAGAAGTCTAAAATATAATTGTGGCCTACCTGGGGCAGTGATAGTCAAAATTATAACTTGAATTTTGACTTAAAGATACTTGCTGCACAAAATGTAGTATGTGGGAACACCAACAGCTTGTAGAGGCATTCATCTGTGCAGCACGGCATTGAATATCTGCCATATGTTTGACACTTCTGCAGCTGAAAACCTATGGAGGTCGACTTTTATCCCACCAGAAAATCCACATGAATTGATAAGGGAGTTGTCAAAGAATTTGATCAATACGCAGAATCAACAATGGCATTGGTATTAGTAAAATCTTATCAATCACCACCACCCCTACTCAAAACCATTAATGGCAGTGCTTTGAACAAATTTAATCTGGAAGTGCTCCTAGAGCATATAGTGAGAGACTTGATGTCATAATTTTGAAGGACAAATTGAAATAAAAACAGGGTAAGAAATCCTCCCACAAGTTCAGGTTTGGTTATACAAATTTCTAATTGTTGGGGAGCAGTCAGTCAGATATTTTCAACCAGACTTACACAATCATGAAATTTTTGGACCTGAAAGTACGTATCAGACCCACATGTGGATGTTTTCATTTCTAAAATTAGCAATCAACAAATTGCTGCAATGCAAACAAAATCTTTGAACATCTTTTTAATAGTTCTCGGTGTAGACACATTTCAAAAAGACCAATTAACAAATCTGAATAAAATGTTTTAAGAGTACACAAAAGTACCATGCAAAAATGTGAGAATATCTGCTTACAGAAATATTTTTACTATGAATACACATTAAATCAACAACAATCATCAGCTCACACAAAAAAAGATGATCTATGTATAGACCAAGTGTTACTCTGTCAGTTATGATTGACACAAAGTGCTTACAATCCTCTGAAGTTATATTGACCGTGTACAACTGTATTTACATGTCAAAGCAAAGGTTTTACTCCTCTGCTCGTAAATGCATCTCTGAGTAAAGGGAAGAAAGCTCCACTACATCTCTCCATACATCTTATAGTTTACAATGCATGTTAAGTCATAAATATTTTATGTTCGTTATGTTGCAGGAGTTTGATGACCCCAGAGATGCTGAAGATGCCGTTTATGAGCTTGATGGGAAAGAGTTGTGCAATGAAAGGTAGGAGTATCTGATATGTTAGATTAAACAGATTTTTTTTTACACATCTGCCCTGTTATTTATCATTCACCCTCTTTCTGTTGCTTCAGGGTGACCATAGAACACGCCCGTGTGCGTCTGCGTGGTGGCCGTGGGAGAGGAGGCGGTGGTGGTGGAGGAGGACGCTTCTCTGATCGCTATGGCCGTGGCTCCCAAAACAGTCGGAGGTAAAAAAAATAAAATAAAATAAAAAAATGATAAATCAAACTTGACCTAATTGTAGGCATATTTCATCACCTAACCTAAGATGGATGTGTTCTCTCAAAAATTTTAACAGAACATCCTTGTGCCCCTATGAAAAATTAAGTCTCAATGACTAAGTCCTTAGATCTTTTGTATTGGCCCATAAACTAAGCAGTGTAGACCAATGGGCAGCAACATCTACTATATCACCACCAGGGCTGTGAAATGGGAACCTACCATAACTGGTGTTATGTCTAACTAGTCCCACACTGTATCAGAGAGGCTGGACAGCGAGCTCTGCCCTCCCACTGCCATCACTGTCCACCATACCTAAATGCACACTGCCATTATGTTACTTGCTCAGTCAAAACAACATTGCAACCTCCAACAGACCCAAGCTTTTAAAATTCAAGCATTGGTAGTGACAACAGTAGTACTACCTTACCCCAACAAATGGCTCCTAATACCCCCCACAAACAAAACACAGCTGCTACTGGTGGCAACATTAGACTGTGAAACAAAGAAGAAAACACAAGAGAAAACAAGGACTCATGGTGCTTTACTATTTGTGGTCTTGACTTTGCTCAGTTGTGTTGGTTTTACATGAGGGGTCATGCCTGGTACAGTTTTTTGTGTCACCTCCAGCGGGAGTCCAAGCTGAACTGAGACTAAACATGACGTGGAGACCCTGCTGACCTCTGATTGGTCACAGTATCACTGCTAGTCAGGGATATCTGTTGATGTGAAGATACAATGGCAGTTTCACACAGCTACTCCATGAAGACCTCACCTACTGTAAGGAGGTTCTGACAAATTGTGCACCGTGATGGAAGTCAATGTAGGTTGTATCCACACCGTGCAGGGTGGAAAAGCACCTTTAGTCTTGGCTCAGCTCACTTAGGACTCCACTTGAGGTGATTCGGGAAAAAAAAAGGACCATGTATAAGCTGCATGGTCCCTAATGGAAAAAACAAAAAACATGGTTCAGTTGAGCCGAGTTGAACTGATATCATGTAGTAGAAATGCGCTGCAAGAAAGTGAATAGAGGAAGTGGAGCCAGGGTGAGAAGACTTGACTGGAGTTTGCACCAGTGTTATTTTTGTTCACTAATTTCAGAGGAAAAAGGTTGTTGACAACCCTTTTCCCCTGACAAAAACTAGGCACTAACTAATTAAAAACAAGTGCACATGGCCAAAAAGTAAAACTAAATTAACCAACATTTTTGTCAACAAATAAAAACTAGACTAAAATGTTTGACAGAGACTTAATCCAATCAGACCTAATTTCATCAGACAGTAGGATGAGTTAAGAGGGACATCCAATCACAACAGCCTTAGCTTTGTGGTGGCGGGATAAGTTGGGGAGTGATCCAATCAGAGCTACTCGCTTTAAGAATTGATATATCCATGTAGAGCAGGTTCACTGTTTGTCAATTCTGGTATTGTAACTTAGATGCTCTGCCAGGTAGCCTAAATAAAGGTGACTGCATTTCACACAAAAGTTAAATTTGTTTCTGTTAATTTATAACTTTACTAGCATTCAATAAAGGGCAATTAGACGTTTCATCTTATCCAAGTTTAAAAAATAACTCCAGAAATTCAAGGAAACATAAAAAAAAATGCTTAAACTTTACACTTCATACTTTAGTCGACTAAATTTACAGTAGATTTCATCGACTAAAATGTTGTGAGATTTCATCAACTAAAACTAGACTTAAGCAAAAAACTTTAACTAAAACTAAATTATAAGTGCTGTCAAAATTAACAATGGCTTGCACTCACCCTTGCAGGATCAGGTTGTAGCACTTCTTCCTCCTGCTCCAACGTTATTGTAAGAGCAGAAAAGGCCCTGTGCTGGCTGCAAATTAAAGATTGTGACATAAATAAGCCTCAATTCTAAAAACAGAGCAGTGAATGCCTCTATTTATTTCCGTATTTTATCTCCCATTGACATTTCCCTTTTTTCTCAGCCGTAACCCTCCACCGATGCGCACTGAGAATCGCCTGATTGTGGAGAACTTGTCATCACGAGTGAGCTGGCAGGTAAGCATTGCCTCCTGTTATTTCTGCACAAAAACCCTTTAAAGGCAGCAAGATGTTATCACACCCAACAGTCTGCATTTAACAATATACACATACAATGATATCTATTGAGCTAAACAACCAGAAATTCAAGAATCAGATCTGCTAATTTGGTAATATGTTTATAGTCTAAATTATTACTTTTTCTAACTATTGAAATGTGAAGAAGTCCAACTTGATTTTTAAAAAGTACAGCATCTATTAACCTGCATTTTCTGCAGTTAAATGATAACTCAAAGAGCAACAGCAACACATAATTTGTTTATTTTTCAAATTTTAACCAATTCTTCACCCCTTTATTTGCCAGCCTGACTGTTGTGTCATGTGGAAGAGCTCGCTTATGGTGGAGTTAACCCCTTCTGGGTCCTTCTGTCTGGGTTGAGCCTGTGGTGTCAGCCAGTCTATCCTACACCTAGTTGATGCCTGCTGGTCATGTGAGCGCTCGCTCCACACTAGAGGTGCTGGCGGCTTCTACGCTCGCTCGCAACGCCCCATGTTCGAAAACAGGGGGGCGCCTGATGTGTGGCAGAGAGCGAGAGAGAGGAAACAGAGAGTTGGCAGAGAGAAAGGAGAGAGCGAGAGTCGATGGTGATGGCGTATTGATCGATGGTTCGTTAATTTGAGGGGCTTCGGTCGATCGATATCCCCCCTCCCCTCCCCCTTCTGGTGTTCCCGCACATCGCGAGCGAGAGAGAGAGAGTGTGAATGCCTCCCAGGTGCCCGTGGATAAAATCTGCTGTTATGGTGGGCCCGTCCCAAAGGGTTTCGCTCTCAGGTAGTAGTTTCCTCTCTTCCACCCTGTACACTCTCTTTACTGAGGCGGGGTGCTGAGACAGGGGCGGTCCCGGCGCCGAGCCCTGTGCTCTCCTTGCAGGGGAGGTTGCCATGGGGCTCTCAGCGCCAAACGCTGCCCAGGAGGCGCCACTGCAGCTCAGTTCATGCAGCTGGTGTTCATGTCTCTGTAGTTGTACTGAGCAGTGGGTCCAAGAATCTCAAAGCTGTTTAAAACAATCAGCCTGTCCAGTCAATGCACATTTCCCAAATTATATCAAAACATCACAATTTCAAAGTACTTTTCATGTTTGGTCTTTTAAAATCCTCTCTCTGTTGAAGGACTGGCTGATGAGACAGTGTCAGAGGTTCCTGGACTCACCACCTTTTATCTGCAGTAGCCTCTGTAGTCCTCTCAATCTAACCATCTCTCTTTTTTGGTAAATCAGTCTGTAAATATATCAGCTGTGTTTGTGTCTCAAGTCTCTGCCTAAGTTAACTGACGTGTGCATGTGTAGGACCTGAAAGATTTCATGAGACAAGCTGGGGAGGTGACATTTGCAGACGCTCATCGCCCAAAACTCAACGAAGGGTAAGACACATCAGCATTATCTGCAACACAAGGATCACACGTGGAAAATTACCATCCACTTAACTGAAACTCTTGTTTTACTTTTCCTCTCAGGGTTGTTGAGTTCGCTGCTTATGGTGATCTGAAAAATGCCCTGGAGAAACTGTCTGGAAAAGAAATCAATGGCAGGAAAATTAAGCTCATTGAGGCAGCAAAGAAGAGGTGAGTAGTCTGCAGCCTCCACTCGTTTATAAACAATAAGCTATCAGTATACATTAGAGAAGTCAGCTGGCTGATGCTTGGACCCAAGAGTAGCTGCAGACTGGTCAGTTTGTCAGATTTTCTTTCATTTTTAAGGTCATGTCTCTGTAAAAAAGTATTATAATAAAGAATGATAAAATGCACTGGTTGACATAGACAGTCCTATGCCAGAAAATGAATTCTGAATGGTTGTGGTCTAAGAAAATGTTTATACCTTAACATAACACAATATTTTGTAGTCAAATACTGTTTCAATGAGTTATCACCCAAAAGAGATGTTATTAGTTAATTATGTATAATTTTTTCTGTCACCAGAACAAAAATGCAGCATTCATACATGTTGCAGGGACAATGCTTTCTACAAATCATACTAATTAGTTACTGTTATTGTTTTTGCAAACAAAATTGTTCTGTTTGAAAACGATTGATATATTGCATATTATTGCTAGATTGTTTCCACTTTACATCCCTACTAAAAGACAGATTTACCATATTTTATAATAAAAAAGGCATTTAATCTGTTAGTTAAAAAATAGCAACACCTGTTCTATGGCACCAAAAAAAAAACTGAAGAGAAGTTTAAGTAACTTACTGTTTTTGGTTATGAAAATCTGCAGGCAAAACTCCGCAGACTGAAAAGACATTTTCAACTTTGTGAGAAGCGGTTTGAACAGATGAGGATCAAGAGAAACTTTTGTTATTACCTTTTCAGTTTTTTTCTCTGTTTTGGTTAAAACTACAATCTAGCATCATGTACCTTGATATCAACAGTCATTAAATAGAATTTAGAAGTGAGCTGTAAGTTTTTCTCAGTTTTTTTTGGCATAGAAACAAAATAAGGCTTATCTTTGGTGACAAGGACATTATTTTTGTGACTGCCGTCAAAAAAAAAAAATATTTTCACTCATGTCAAAGTTCACTGTTCTTGTATTTTGACAACAGTTTTTATTTCCTCAAACAATATTTCTACATTTTGTATAAACTAATTTCCTTAATTTCCCTGAAGTAGTCTTCTTAAGGGATAAATAAAGTACTATATAATCTAATCTAATCTAATTCTCTCTAATCTAAATGTCATCTAAGGAAGTTACAACATATGGCACCAGCTCCACATCTCTGAGCCCAAACAGGGGCACCACTTTTTAACAGCTGTCATCTCTCATTGGTTTATATTTCTGCATTTGATGAAAATTGAGGTATTATTATATGGTAGTAATGAGAATAATTTATTAGGCAAATGGAGGTATACTGTTGTGTGAGAGCTGGCATGATGGAAAAGACTCTAGAGGTAGAAGGAGCGACTCACAGAGAGTAGGTCTGTACCTCAAAACTATTGTCGTAGACTGAGAGAACAGTTACTACATCAGTGCTGCATGCAAACTCCACTTGACAAAAGCAGAGGGCAATAGGACACCATCACTATGGTACAAAACACTTTTCAATGGACGCCTTTAGATGAGGATGGTCTTGGTTGCTGTAAATGTGCCTGTTATTTATAAAACTTCCATTTGTACAGTGTAGGTTGACTGAAAGAATGGTCTTTGTTTACCGTACGTATTGTAATGTTTTTAAGTGTTCCTAGATGTGTTTTAAAATGGAAATGTAGGTGATTTGTAGTTATCAATAATCTGTTCATTGTATTAAAAAAGTAACTTATGTTAGCGTTGATATTGGTTTTTGAATACTAAATTAATCATTACGATTTGCATTTAAGTTGAAATGTATTTATTATATATTCAGATTTAAGCTTTTTCTTCCTTTGTTTAAATCATAAGTAAATGCAGTGAAATGTAATCGAGAGGATCCAACATTAGGTAACAAGCTGGCAGCAAAGTAGAATAATTTTGTCCCTCTCTGGAACCCAAGTTAAAATGTTTTAAAATAGTGTAACATCACCTCACTCTTCATGCTGTTCACACAGAAATAAAGTTGGACTTCTTTCTAATGATGTCTTTTGCTTCTCCAGGTCAAGGAGTCGATCCCGCTCCGAGAGCTCCTCCCGCTCTCGATCCCGCTCCCGTGGACGCTCTCCCTCTCGTTCCCCTCGGCGCTCACGCAGCCCCGCCAAGGCCAGCAACCGTTCGCGCTCTCGTAGCCGTTCACCTGCCGGAGGCTCATCCCCGACCCCTAAATCATCGAAGGAGTCCGCAAAAAGATCCTCCAAGACCAGCAAGTCTGCTACCCCCCCATCCCCGCCGCCTGCCCAGAGAGCCTCCGTCTCCCGTTCACGCTCCCGCTCTCGCTCTCGCTCACGTTCACGCTCTCGTTCTCCTTCCACTGACAGCCAGCGCTAATGTCCGTTTGCTCGAAGGGATTCAGCAGCAGAAACAACTTTCAAAAGTAAAATCAGTGTGGAGGGGCTTGCACATTAGAGCTCCTCAGACCCTTTCTTCAACATTTTTGCTTCCATTATCATTTCCCGCTCTCTAAATTGCTGCCAAATCTTCATAAAGATTTTTTTACCACAACACAGTCAAATATAAACAATATATGTGATAAATTTACTCCATCTTAGGGCATTTGTAATAAAAAAAAAACTTAATAGAAAACACACAGAGCTATTCTGCTTTATTTCTCCTCCATTTCGTAACTTCTCCTTTGAGTTTACTCAGTTAGTTGCAGATTACACTCTGCTTCATTCCCTCCTAAAATCACACATACACCGATTTTTACCTGTCTCACTGTTATTCTTCTTTTAAAGCAAGTGATCTCCGACTTTAAGGAGGAACTTTGTGTTTTTCAGCAGCACTAGGATGCTTCTGATCAGCTATATGACCACTTTTTTCTTGTTTTTTGTGATCATTTTTGATTGTTTTGCCTGTTTGTGGAAATGTTTCTAACAATATTTAGTTTTTCCAGAACACCTACACTTTCCAAATCATTCAAGCTCTCTTACACTTTTCAGAACTATACAAACCACAACTTATGTACGTCACTTATACCTTTGGATGCTTGCATGTGCTTTTCTTTAGAGGAGTGGTTCTCAATTGGTGTCCAGACCCACCACAAACTCACTTTTCAAACAACACAGATTTGTTTTTGTCTTTTTTAACAGTAAAACATTACAGATTGAACTCAGACCACAGTCCTGCTCAGGTCCCGTTTTCCAACCTTCACCCACCAATACCTGCTCGTCTTGGAAACGAAACCCACAAATTTCCTGATATCAAATCCGCCTGCCCTGCACACATCAGATCTGTGAAACAACGGCCACACAATCATCTGCTTCACAGAGGGCAGTACTGAGCATTCACTGACATCTGCACTATATATCTCTCACACACACAGACTTTCTTTTTCTGTCACAAACACTTGACAGTGAATGCAAGCTGCTGCTAACAGTATGATAGCTCATTTGTAACTTTTATAACTATAGAGCAGCTGTGGAACAACTCAGGTTCACAAATACTGAAACAGCAGCTAAGAACATCATTTTTTTCTTGGCAAATTAGGCTTCCACAGTCTTACATCTCTCATTTATTCGTGCTTCCTACCATCAGAGCTAATGAAGCGCAGGTAGTATCAGGCTGAAAAAAGTTTCCATGCAAGTCCCAACAATAAAAATGAACAATTTAGTCTCTTCCAAAGTTGTCAGCATATTTTTATCTGGCATAATATCCATCTCTGAACCAGGATTTGCCGACAAAAGGTTTCAAAAACTAGTTTCCACAGCATTCAATGTCTTTCTCTCGCTTGTCACCGATTCACATCGTTTATTTTCACCCACGCCTGTACCTACAAATTAAAATGCTTCACTTATTTACCTGCTCTTCGATCCAGTACAGGTCTCTGCTTCACATGGTACAAACCACCAAAACAAGAGTCGAGTCAAATCAAACATGCTTTCAAAAAGCCTCATAGACTCTATGACCCAACATTTTTTTTCAAGGCAACACTTTCACAACCTCCTAAACCCATGTTTGGGTCCTGGCCCACCAGTTGAGAACCTCTAAAGTAGACTATAATTGAAAATGTTTGTGTGCTTAATGCTCAAATACGGTCCACCATTTTACCAGGCAACGGCAGCTTTAGTATAAAGGGCAGTGTACAGTAACACGTTAGTACTGCTGTTAACATCTTTACAGTAATAAACTGTACTTTAAACGTATCTTACATTTTATTTCAGTTGACTTTGTATTTTTTTTTTGATTGGATCGGACAAACTATTTGGAATAAGGTAAAGTCATCACTTTAAAGTATGTTACCTTTGAAATGCAGTGTATTTCAGCATCGTTGTTTTTTCTCTTTTTTTTTTGAGGGTTTGTGTACAACATTGCAGACTTTTGTTTTACTTGAGTGTAAAATGTAATTCCAGGAAATCTTGTTGGTGCTGTGATGATGTTTTTGTGTTTCAGATGAACAGGTAGACAAGAAATCACAACACATTTTTGTACATAAGGATTTTATTTTCAATGCAAAACACGATGGACGTTTGTATGGTGTAGGAAGACAATGGACGTAAACAATAAAAAATAATTTTAAAATCGATCATTTCTTTTTTTGGTCAGTGCTTTCATTTGGCTGTTTTGTTTGTTTCAAGTAGTGCAGCGGCCTCTCCAATAAAATGTCGATCTTTGGTCAGCAACAATAAGAACTGGTAGAAAATAAATCATCTGGTCTGTCACACGGGGCCTACGGGGGATTTTTCAGGCAGATCATCCGTCTGTGTCGGCTGATACTTCTCTTTGGGCTGGTGCTTTTCTGTAAGTCGAGGATTTGAGAGTAAGTTTAAGAACAGAAAGATGCCCAAGTTCACATTTCAGATGAAAAATAAAACATTTCACTTCTTTTGGAAAGGGGATCTGCAAGAACTTATGTGATACACGGATTAATACATATAGACAGGACTGGAAATCAATCCTTTAAAATCAGTTTTAACCCTCTATAGGTACAAACCACTCATTTAAACCCCATTCACACTTGCAGAAAAGCTCTGAAATGACCCTGAAATCACCTGAGTTACCTGCATGTGTGAATGCAAACAGGGTTTTTTCATGGTGGACGTACCCTGAATTTACCCGCAGCTCCCCGAGTATTTACCCCCTCCCTTGATCTTCCTTTGACTGAGATACAAACTGAAGGGAAACCTTTTGATCAGTAAATATCTTGCATTTGTTGTGTGAATTGAGTATATGTCAAAAAAAATTTGTAAATCATTGTATTTTCTTTTCATTTGCATCTCGCCTTCTTTGTATATCCTGTCCTTGTGATCTTTGTGGTCTTTTTCTATTTCATGTTGTTGGGTTCCTGTGTTTGAGGTTTTCTCATGAGGTTTTGTTCAAATTTTCATTATGCTTGAATTATTTAGTGTCTGGGTTTGTTTCAGTCTCACTCTTCTGTATGTCAAAGCTCAAACCTCTGCTCTTGAAATGTGCAATGAGAGTAAAATTATTATCACTGCACCTCCTTTTAGGTTGGATGTCCTCTTGTGCACACACCATTTGATCACCTGGTTTCAGTCTTACCTTTGTTTTTCCGTGTGAGGAACTCATGAGACCTGAAGATCACGATGAGGGTGATGGCCTCTGTGACCTGCAGGATGCCGAACACGAAGGGGAACAGAAACAAAGTGCCAATCAGCTCCGGAGGGAAGGCCAGCTTCAGGATGGTGACGCACAGCTGGATGTTCTGACAGCCTGTTTCCATGGCAACGGTCCTCCTCTCCCTTTTAGGGGATGGAAAAGATTTAGGTATGTAAAGTCATAATGTATGATACACTAGGGGTGTCCAAATTATGGGCCGGGGGCCTTATTATGGACTCAGACCTTAACTTTAACAGCCACATTAAAATGGTTACAGAATCAGCCCATTACCACCTTAAAAACTCAGCGAGAAGCGAAGGATTTCTGTCTGAAGAGGACACAGGAAAATGTGTTCATGCTTTTATTTTCAGCAGGTTAGATTATTGTGAAAGTGTTAATACAAGTCTGACTGAAGAGTCCATCAGACATCTGCAGCTCATCCCAAGTCCTCACCAACACCGTGAAAGTAGATCACATCACAGCAGAACTTAGACCATTATACTGGCTCCCTATGAGTCAGAGGGTAGATTTTAAAATCCTCCTGGTTTAAGAAGCACTTAATGGTCTTGGCCTAAATACCTTTTCTGATCTCTCCCTGTTAGGGCATCCCGACCCCTCAGGTCCTCTGGGACTCACTGTTCCAAAGGTCTGGACTAAACAGTATGAGGCAGCTTTTAGTTTTTACTTTCCTCACCTGTGGAACAAACAACCAGAGAACCTGAGACTCTCTAAACCTGTGAGCTCTTTAAACAGATCTTAAAATCTTATCTATGACAGCCTTATCGAGTTTAGCATCATTTTTGTTTATCAAGGTCTTTTTATTAATAGTTTCAACAGTAATAACACATATGTATTTACATTAACTATATAAACACCCCCCCACCCCCCACCAGAAAAAATAAACTTCATAGAAGAAGCAAACAAATAATATTAATGGCCAGAAAGTTGGGGAAAAAAAGATATGTAAATGTATACTGCCAACACAAGCACACACACCAATACACAGAGAGAAAAACCTATACCTGTATACTATACTTGCACACTACACCCAAAGAGTTAATTTTATCCACATGTATTGTTTCAAAGTGAGCTAAGAAAGGTTGCCAAGTGTCAAAGTATAGCAAATCTTTTCCAGTTGAACATAGTACATAAACTCCCTCACCCAGTGTCCACATACAAGTGGCACTGGTTCCTTCCATTTTAGTAATATCATCCTTCTAGCCATCAGAGTACAGAAAGATATCATGTTGGCTTGTAGTTTAGTCAGGCTGATCTCTCTTTGAGGAGTTTGCTTTTGTTTTAAATCTGAAAGTGGAGATGAGCCATCTGCTCCTTCGAGGGTCTTCATTACCTTGGACCAGGGGCCCATTCAGTGGTACCCTGGGCCGACCAGGGTCCCCTGAAATCTTTTATGATGACTATGTGGCTTCTTGCAGCATTTATGGAGAGCATTTTCCATAATTAAAGATATCTTAACCTACATTGAATCGATTTAACTAACTACAATACACTAAAGGGAGGCACCAAACATGTCCAGTCATCCTTTTTTAAAGTTATTTTTTGGTCTTTCACTTTTATTGATTGTGGACAGAGTCTGAAAGGGGCAATGCGCTGGGAACAACATGTAGGAAGAGGCAATGGCCCACTTGGACAAAGAATTTTGGACAATCCTGGGATAAACCATCACAGCTCGTACATATCATGATAAGAGTCTGTCTGACTCACTTGTGTGTCAGTCTGAAGAGCGAGGAGATGATGTAACCAAAGGAGTATCCAATGAGGGGCATGAGCGACCCCACGGCCATGAGGCGAGGAGCCAGGACATTCAGGACAGAGCCTCCAACCCCAACGCTGACGAGGGTGCAGACAGTCAACACAGCCATCAGCAGCAAAATGATCCCTGCCTGAAAAACAGACAGTAACAACAAAATGAGACAAATCTGCCATTTTCTGCACTACAAAGATGTAATAATGGTAAGTTAAGTATTATCTTTAAAGGTTGTTCTTAGTTTAATGTCTTGTCTGTGTAGCAGTCCCATTCCTCTGCAACCTCACACATTATACACCAGCCTGCTTCTGTAATTATCACCAAAATCAGCAATCATTAGTTGATGACCTGAATAGATTCATTTTACTTCTACAGTTAAGTAAAAGATGCAATAAATTGAGTGCGGGCTGTTAATCAGTCATTCTCACGTAAAAATGTGATACCTCTGACCTGCTCTACTGGTAAGAATAGTCCCAAAATTCTTCTGTTGTATTCTGTACACGTGAAATATATGGAAAAAAAGCTATTCATATAGTTGTTAAAATGGCATTTGTTTGGGGGTTAAATCTCCACTTACAAGGCCAGGGTGTCAGTATTGCTTGATTGTGATAATCCAGGAAGTTTTGACCTGTGGTTGTATGAAGTTCATGTCAATAATAAATACATTAACCACTGTAATTCTGGCCAGCTTGGCACCTGTATGAGAAGAACTGGAAGGAAACCGGGATGCACATTGCTGCGAATCAGACCAAGAGCTCTCTGAAAATGAGCAAATTTTAAGGTGAAAGCAAACAGAAAAACCAGCATTTAGGTGATCCCACATTGCACTGGACACAATGGCATCACTTCACTTTTCCACTTTCAGGTTCCTTTTTTTGGTAAGACTTTGGTCCAGGCGGATAGACACCTATGGGGCTTTTCTATTTGTAGAACCTGCTCGACTTGGCTTGGCCCTACATGGTTTGGATATTACCGTCTTCATCCTCCATCACAGTATGGAGTTTGAGTGTACTTCTTTCAGGTGGGGGGGATCGCCAGATTCGCCACCCATGTGACTCTTACATAAAGATTTGATACCTCTGACCTTCTCCAATGGTAAAAATTGTACCAAAAATGCTACTATTTTCTTCTTTATATGTGAAATTTATGAAAAAACACTATTGACCTTTCAGAGGTCAGCAGTGTCTCTATGCCCTCTTGGAAAATGGCTGGAGGGGATATGAAAAACTGTCAAGCACAAGACACAATCCCTAATGGAAAACCAAAAGAAAAGGGTATAGTGGAGCTCATACTATGTAGTGGAAAAGGCCTATTAGGCTATGTTGTGAGCTGAGGTAGTACCAAAATAAGGGGGCTTGATGGGGGAAGAATAAAGCAATGAAAATATGTTCAGCACAGTGTACAATTAACCCACTGCTGCTTTTCTTTGGATTATTTTTATCTGAAAGTTGCTCAGTTGATGAGCTCTTGGCCCCAGTCTTCAGCAATTAGCAGCCTAATTTCAGCATCAGTCCTCACCTTTTAGGAGCAGAGCTGACCAGAGTAACAGTGGCTAATGTTTTTACCTTAACAACTTAACCTTATTCAACCCATTTCAAAAATACTGAACTGTCCCTTTAAATGCACTGTACTGAAATTTGCCCCATACGATAATTACAACATGCCTGCAGAACTCAAAATAGATCTGAGTTGGTGTGTTGAAGTGCTGCACGACCAAAAGCTTCATGATGCTCTCTCTGCTAAAATGAGTAAATTGTAAATCTCCAGTTGAAATGCTGCATCACGAGCATTTTGAGTATTCTTTAAACTACTTTTTAAAGACAGCCTCAGCTTTATTGTTGTACAAACCCTTGTGATGATCTTGGAGTACTGCGGTCTGTAGTGGTTGATGAGGATGCCGATGCCACAGGGGACGAGGATCATGACCAAAGACTTCATGATGTCTCCATACGGTACAAAGTTCTGCACGTCAGCAAAGCCCTGACAGTAAAGGTAGAGCAGCAGAGGCATCATGCCCAGAGCTGCAACTGTGGAGCAGGACGTCATCACGATGCTGAAGGGAAGAAGAGACACAAAGTATTTCATTTGAGCAAACTCACCAACTGGATTTTTAGATTTAGAGGGGGATGGGTTGTCAGGAATTAAATGCATCTTCTTTTTTTATATTTATTTTAGCAAAATCTAGTCAAAACTGCCAAGAAAAGTGATATACAGCAGAAGAGTATGACTCATTATTGTAACAAATGGCCCTTTTTGTCTAATTTTTGGTTAAATATAGTAACTAGAAAAGCATTCAGAGATCGCAGACCAAGCAGCTCAGCTCTGGCAGTGGCTTTTCCACAGCCCCTATAAAGATACAATTCTGGATCACCAGGATCCAGACCAAACTCAGCACATACATGGGGGATGTTATTCTATATAAACACAACACGTTTTGGCAGAATCGCTTAATATTTTGATTTTATATGAATTATTGAATGTCATCAATGGGATTTACCATTGGCCATTACCAGCATCTCCTGAAAGTTTCAGCAAAATCCGTCCTGTGGTTTTTGTGCAGACTTGCTAACAAATCAACAAACAAACAAACAAACATACACCGGCAAAAACATAACCTCCTTGGCATTGGAGGTAACAAACAGAGACCGCAAAGATAATCCCATATGTCCTAAAAGCTCCAGTAAGAGATTTGACTAAACTAAACAATTTTACTGCAGGCAAGTTTTTTTACCATAAATTAGGCCTTCACAATATTACAGATAAAGATGCAAAGTGCTCTAATATTGTGTTATATTTCACCTCATAAATCAATAATGTAAAGAGGTGCATCTTATTGAAAGAGTGTATTATTCATAATGTATGTTTGCTCAGTCAGCATTTTGTCAGGATTTACAGAATAAATCTGTGTGCAACATATTTGAAGAAAAAACACAACTAAAATTACCCTTTATAATCTGCTAAGCATAGCAGACATTTTACTTCCAAAAGCTTCAAATGTGTGAAGTTAATCAAGGATTTCATTCAACATATAAGTTTAATTCACACACATTAAGAAGAATTTCTTGTTCATGAAACAGAAAAATATATATTTTAATGAGTTCTGATGTATTTAGCCTCAACATAGCCCTGAAATATCGCTCTGCACAGATTTTCAACCATCTTCCATAAAACTTATCTGCATACTCCATAGGCTGGTCTAAGTGTGCTTTGGAAATCAGTACAACCCTAAGGTATTAACATAACTACACAACAACTAACAAATGAGTTGTCATTTACTTTAAATTTATTTTAAATTCTTCATTAGTAATACAGTTGTTCATATTTTGTCAGGGATTTGTAAATAGACATAAACATGTAGAGCAGACAGCAAGATACTTAAACATGCATTAAAAAGAATAATTTACACTGATATGAATAAAGGGTGCCTGAGATTTTGACTGGTACTGCGGTGCTGTGGGCAAAAAGAGTCTGAAAGTCACTGCTGCCTACATCAAACCCATGCAGTGTAATTCTCACTGCGGCCTTTGGGGGGCGCACTTGAGGCGTAAAATCTGTTCAAAGGTCGTCCTCCAAAACTGCTGACAGGTGCCTTATGTTGTCTTTATAACATCAGCTGTTTAAAAACATGCTGCAGTCACTTTAACAAGGGGAATTCTGTAGTATGAAAAATTAATGAATAACATAAAATCTGGGAATTTCTTTAGAACATTTGAGATCAGTTATCAGAATCAGGCTTTCCAAGTTTTTCCAGAATATGCCCATGTATATTTGGTCTGACATGAAAGTTATGTTGATGAAACTAGAAATGATACTGAGTTCTCTCAACAACCAGGACATTGTTGCTTAATAACTAGCTTAGCAATCTGTAAAAATGTATGTTTATTGGGAAGACTTGATATTATTTGACAGCATTTGTCAGGAAAGTGGTTTTATCTGTTGATAAGTCGATGTCATTTGGCAGGAAATTACATATTTTTTAGGATCACTTGATATGATATTCAGAAGGCTTAAACATTTGTACTCTGACGATATGATGAATATATTTTTGAAAATTCGTTTTTATTTCTCAGGAAACCTTGATATTTTCCTTAAGCAAAGTTAGGTTCTGTTGCTTAGAAAAATGATACTGTCATAAGGAAATTTTTGTCAGTTATTCTAAGACTTAACACATTAAAAGAACTTGGTAGTATTCCTTTAGAAAAAAAAACTTGATATTGTTTGGTGGGAAAAAGTGATAGTATTACACAGGAATCCTTTACACCACTTTCACTACTGTGAACATTTGAAATCATTTAATAGAAAAACTTTTTCCCATTATTTAGAGAAAAATTGACTTTTTTGTTCGGAACACTTGAAATTATGTTTTTCTTGAAGAAATCTTGACAGAAACTACTTAAAACTAATTTATATTATATTACAGAAAATATGTTTAATCAAGGAAACATTTTATAACTTTTTAAGAAACTCTTGTTTTATTTATTAGGAAAATGTACATTGTTTGTCAGGACACTTGGTTTTTGATGAAAAACAACCTGATAGTGTTTTCTAGAAAAACTCACCTTTACTTTTAGTCAATACTTAGTATTATATGTGGTGACAAATGTGTTTTCTACTCTTTGTTTTGAGACTACAGCCGAATAGAGTTGTCAAGATTTGAATAAATAAATCCCCAGTTCACTATTTTTCAAGTTTTGACAACTTAATATTTTTGACAGTGTTAAATACAGATGATATAAAATGGTCTAAATATATCCATGCTGTTTGCCTGTAAACAAAACAAATCCTCTCACGGATCATCAACACAAAGAATATTTGACTCATTCAGTGACACTGTAGTGCAGAACATAAAGAGTCTCTCTGTGGTCAGGGGTAAAGTGATGACAAATGTCGTATTGTGTCATGACATCTGATAAATCATGTTGTCTTTTATTATATGACCTCTATTAAAGTCTATTAAAGCTGTAAACAGATAAGAACTCCATACATAGAATAAAATAGGATTAAGAGTGACACTAAAACCCAAACAGCTGATCCTAAAGAACGCTGCATTAAATAACATGAAAGGCTACACAGCAAAAGTAAAACCTTTTATTGTATTTTTACGAGCACATGAGTGAAACCCTGAACATAGTTCAACTCACTGTGAGAGGAAAACGTGCCGCACTTATCAAGACACAGACTCTGAGTCATCAGCAGCATGAAAACAAGTGTGAGTGCATGAGGACTGAGGCTGTTCAGTTTTCTCCTTTACAACAAAAACCCTGTGAAATATTCTCTGCATTAACTGAAAACTTCAGCTTTACTTTTCCTGATCTGGAGATTGGTCATCTATCTCTGCTCATACATAAAGAGGGATTTCTACAGGCTGATCACTACAAGTCACAGTGACAGTGCATCAAATTTATTAAATAATCACATTTTTATGCCTCCTCTGATAACAGCCTAGGCCGGAGTGAGCACTGCATTTCAAGACTATTTGAGGGATTTTTGTAAACCTGAGCAAAAATCTTTTCTCTGATTTAAAGATAAACTGGTGGGATTCAAGAGGTCAGAGGTCAATTATCAAGACAACATGGTTTGATGTTTACACTTGTTTATACTTGTAAACTCAATATTTCAAGAAAACTTTCAGGTATTCACTTTAAACTTTGCACAAATGTCCTCTCTGACTCAGTGATGAAGTGATTCAGTTTTGGAGGTCAAAGGTCAGTGTTACTTTGCCTCATGTTCATCCTTTGCTTGTGAATCTGAAACTTTAAAAAGCACTTTGAGGACTTTCTGTCCAATTTTGCTCAAATGTCCATTTTAATTCAAGTGAGACATTAGGGATGGGAAATATGGACCAAAATGTATACCTTGATATTTTTTTTAGCTAAATTGGCAGTATACAATACAGTGTCCAGCATAAATAAGTACACCTCCTATTAAAAGTAATGTATTAATCAATATCTAAATGAACAAAAGAACAATCTCCAAAGTTTTGACAAAGCTGAGTTTAACATAACATTTTTTTACCATAAGATGAAAATACAGGTAATATGATTACTAAAATTTAGCTTTGCTCCCATCTCTTTGATTGTGTCTTACTCATTTTGTATCCTCATCTTAAATTGAGAAAAATACTTTTTTGTGTGCAACTTAAATGATCTTATTTGCAATCAATGGCCCACATTTGATGGAGTATTTTGTGGTATAGTATGCCATAGAAAATGTTGTTTTGACTGTTATATGTACCAGTTCAATTCAATGCAATTCTGTCACATTAAATATGACAAAAGAAAATGTTTAGAGCAAACAAACGCTGCATAGCAAAAAGGTAAGGTGCAAGAACCCTTCCTCAAAAATATATCAGTGGAATTACTGACTCGCTCAATGCTGTTTTAAGGCATCAACAACAATACTGATATAAATGATACTGTCTAAACTCATATCTTGTTTGGAAATGTATTGATATTTTTCAAGAACTTGACATGTATTCCAGCCCTTAGTGCCATTAGATTAGGTCAAAATTATTTGGCCCCTTGTTCATACCTTACCTGTGACTGTGAATTAACACAAAGGCTTTTTTTGTAAAACTTTGCTGTAATGTTGACTCTGATTAAAGGATTAACTAATTTAATCTTGAAGGTCATAGCTCAAAGGTAAAAGTGTTTCTGCCTCATGTTAATAGAAAATAAGAAATCTCAAGAACGGTCCCAGTAACTGTATAAATTTTGCACAGCTTTGACTGAAGGAGTAATTTGGTTGTGATGGGTCAAGACCTTTACTTCTGATGTTCATTCTCAGCAGATGAACGCTCAATCTTTAGAGGAATTTAATTGATTTTTGCAAAGTTTATCTCCACTCTGATTAAAGGATGAACCGATGTGATAAGTGATGTGATGTGTCAAAGGTCAAAAACCAAGGTCACTGTGCCACATGTGTGTTCTTGATGTCTAAAAAAGACTTTTAGGTATTTTCTTCAAACTTTGCCCAAAAAGGATAAATTGATTCAGTTTAAGGTCAAAGGTTAAGGCTTTTTGGCTCAGGTTAAGTCCTGACGTTTACATTGTCTGTGAAAAACTACTGCAAAAACCAGAGCAGCTCTTCTTCACGACCTGCTGCTGTGCTTTCACCTCACAGAGACACAAAAGTGAGGGTTGAGTTCTTGTTGCTTTAACTCTTTCCTGCTCACCTCAGCCTTCAGTTTATGTTTTAATATGAAGTATTTAGGCCACACAGAGTAGAAATGTTGAAAAGAAGTTGTAATAGTACAAACAGAAGAACAAGGTTGTGAGGAAATATAGTAATTTCTTCTTTGGCTGTTAAGAAAGCTCAACCTCCGTAGAGATCCTTGTTCTGTTACACGATCTGTTTAAGACTCAGGATGCTGATAGTTTGACTGCTGATGTGCCAAATGGTTTTTATTGATTCTTTTTGTTGTCAAAATTGTGTGATGTTGCTCTTAAGGTGTTTCTTTGTTCAGTGTGTCTACCTGAGGTTCATGTCTCCCTTCAGGGCGAGGGCCAGGATGTTGGAGAGTGTTCCTCCAGGACAGCAGCCACAGATCAGGACCACCACAGCGGAAATTTCGCCCAGACCGAACGCCTGCAGACAAAAACGTTAATCATTGAGAGAGATGTCTGACCAAAAGGTAAGTGTGTCTCTCTCTTTGTGACTTAGATCACCCTTGTCCTCAACTAACTGTGACAATTATGACCAAAAATACAAAAATATCAGCTAAAGGTGGGCAATAGGTGTTTTTTACCCCAATAAAATTTTCTAGTTCTTTATCAACACTTGTTGATCCACATCATGATGTTGATTGGTTGCATGCATGCCGCAATTTCCAAATAAAAAAATGCAGGCCCATTTTTCAGGCTTTTCATTTGATAAAAATAATTTAACATCTTTTGATGCATGAGTATTTTGATATGATATGTTTAAAGTACAATGTTGTCTAAATATAAAGAAATGTTTGAGTTGCCTTCAGTTGAAGTTGATCCATATTTTTTCAAAGTGATGTGCTGATTACTTTTTTTTTTTTTTTTTAAAGCCAAAATATCAAAATAAAAGCACATTAGATGTTTTGTTTTCACTTGCTTGGTGTCAAAAACCTTTAGATTTTCAGCTTAAAATAACCGCAGAAAAAAGGATGTCTCCTGACTTTAAAGCTGAACCACATTTCTTATCTGTTCCTAATGGGTATTTTGTTTATCAATCACTTCTCCAAACAGATGATAAAGTGCTGAGGTTGTAGCATGTTACATGACCACAGAATCCCCAGTTTGATCCTGCTAGAGGGCTTATAATGAATTTCTATGAAGTATAAGGGTTTAATTGGGCTATTGGTGACTTTTCAAGTTATGAAAACAAAATAACATTAATTAAATGATTAGCACTCAGAAACATGAAGTGGAAGAGATTAAGCACGTTTATTTTTTCATGACAGTTTGTTAAAAATTTTGGTTTAATGACTATATCAGGGTATTAGACTACATAAGCTATTGCTGTGTTTTACAAAAGACCAATGTTAGCTCACTTCACACAGATTAACAGTACGTCAATTGCATTATTTATTTTTGCCAAAATTAAACGTATCAGGTGAAACTTTAAGAGTAGAACATACAAATTTATGTTTTAATACTTTTTATGGAAGTCTGACGGACAGTTGGTTCTCTCATCACACTGCTCAACAAAATTTATGTCTAAGTGATGTCACTTCCTATTGATAATGTATTGCAATTTTGTTATCTTTTGCTTTGTTACAAATAATTATAATAATAACAGTAATAATAATAATAATGGAAGGAACAGAATAAAACAGGACACTTTAAAATTACAGAGTTAAAACTTCACCTCATTAAAGCTCTAAAACAACACCAGGTTAAACCAAACGGATGCAAGTTAAGCGTGGTGGAGTCTGTCATAAACAGCATGCATGAACAGAAACTGATCTCATTGATTTCTCTCCTCAGTTCCGTGTGGATCACAGTGAACCTAAACTGTTTCTGTTGATACGAAGTTTTTACAAAAATACTGACCTTAGCCAGACCAAATGCTGACAGAGGCATCACGCCATACTGAGCCAACATTGCAATAGCAACACCTTTAGGTTTTAATATGTGATCCTAAAAAGAAGAGAATACATTTTAACACACGAGTCCCAACATGATAAACTTTAAATGATCTTGACAGCGTCTTTCAGACTCATAGATGTCACCTGAAGTCACCTTGATCTTGGCCACCTCCATGGTGCATCCCATTGAGACCATTGTAATGGTTAAAACGACGATCAGAAGCAGATTGATGGTTTTGCTGATCACAGGAGGCAGGGCAGGAACAAAGGTGCTGTTAACGTCTGACGTGTTGAAGAAAAAGCTGTTATTCCCCCAATAATCTGAATCCAGGAGCAGGTCGGTGTAGTCTGAGGTGCTGAGCTCCATGATTGAGCCACGAGGAGTGAGCTGGAGAGTCAAAACTAAAAAACACAGACAGACCTAATGATTAAACAAGTCTAGAGTTATTTCAAAGGAGGTATTTACGTGTAATCAAATGTTTCTTCTGTTTATAAATCTGTCAGTCATGCACAGTGCCTGAGCTGCAGTGGTTATTCAATCAAATACTCAGATTATGAAACCAGTTAAGCATCGAGGCTAAGGTTTTCACAACAGCTTTGTGAGCTACAGGCTGAAATACTGTTACTTTCGGGGTACAATGTCCCAGTATTTGACAGTAGCTGTGCACAGACATGACAAAGTCTTTGCCATAAGAGTGCTGTAGTTTAATGCAAGGCAAGAATCTTTGGTGCAAGTATTCTAAGATGCATTTCAAGAGGAGGAAACACAAACTTGTACAATCAGAGATGTTTTTTTTGTTGTAGAGTCTCAGGACATATCCTTACGTGGAGGAAACAAAAATCAGAAAACATCCCATCTCTGTAGCCTTCCACTGCAGGAAATAAATGACAATCACCCTCTAACGAGGCATTGTCATTGTTGCAAAAATGACATTTTCTCTATGGGCACATACGTACACTGTGGTAAACTTGACACTTTGTCCTCCAGGACAGATATTTAATGGAGAAAGTTGGACAGAGCACCTTCTTGTACGCTCGCCAGAGTACAGCACCCTTCCTTCAATATGCTTTTCTTGGGAAAAATTATAGAGTAGCATCCAATCTTTGTGGCCTCGCAGTGATGAAAATGAATAAATGAATGAATGACTGACAGTGCACCCCCACAGTGTCAGTCCAGATGTGAAAATGTGATCATTCCCTGTCTTTGCACCTCAGGTAGTGAAAAAATCAGGCTAGGTGTTCTTCTAGCATAAATAAATATAGTGAAATGATTCGTTGCAATGCAGGATTGTTCTGTCTAGATCAGTTTTCCATTGGTTCATCCCAAATTATCAGCAGAAAAGACATCACTTATCATAAATTCTCATTTTGATGCAGTTGTATTATTCAACATCAGTCATCTCTACCTCATAATCATTATAGATGTTACTGTGAATATTAGTTTAAGTACTCTTTTCATGGTTGTGATTGATTATTCCTCTATAAAACTACCTTTGCAACCACAAAGACATGAGGACCCTCTTGAAAACGAGATGCTGCATCTTAAAGGGCATTCCTCTAGTAAATTTTATATTAATCAGAGACAAATACAATGAAGACAGATTTATGATTGGCCCATGGATATATCACTATCTTCAGTTTTTACTTTAGTCCACTTGTCTCTGCCCACCTAAATTCCTTCACCCACACACCCAACACAGCTTTGGTGGATGACTGTTCAACATGAGACTGGATCTATACAAGATTTCCAGCTGCTAAACAGGTTTTTTTCTTGCTGCCATACTGTAAAAATAATAATAATAATAGTACATTTTATTTAAAAGTGTCTTTCAAGATACTCAAGGACACTGTACAGGATAAAAACAACAATAAAATCAACAAAACAAAACAAAACAAAGCCCCCAACATATGCACCTTTCTGTTGTTTGGTTGGCCCAGCGCTGTGCTTGTGATGGATTCATGTTGGGTTTGGATATATGTATATGTATATATGTGTATTTTATGTATATATGCATATATGTGTATTTATGAAATGAAGAGTTTGTCTTCAGCCTGCTCGATGGTAAAGTGTATTAAGATAACACTTTTTATGAACTGGCGCTATACAAATAAAGACTGACTGATATGGCACAGTGCCCACTAGAGAACTATCTTTCTTCCTTCCATTGAAAACATAATGCAGGCTCTTCTTTATATGTTTAGGAGAGAAGGTCCCTCTCTGTGACTTTCTAATAAAGAAAATGAATGACAAAGTGCACTATCTGCTGTGCCACTGCAGTAATGAAGACATAATGGTGTTCCCTCTCTCTTTAAGTAGATGGTGCCATGCTCTAGGATGCCAGTTTATTGGAGAGAGATCCATGATGTGAAAGCTACAGTTCCCTCTCCGGTGTAGCAGACAAAGTGCAGTGCCCTCCAGAGAGCCCTCTAATGACTGCATCAATACCCGTCTGACTGAGGGAAGTCTGAATCTGTCGGCTCAGCCAAGCAGGTAAGAAAACATAGTTTTCTAGACAACAGTTTTAATAAAAAAATAGCCTTTTAATGGAGGAAAAATATGCCCTTAACAGAGGAAAGATCATGTTGCCCCCTCTTCTGATCCTTAGAGTGGAGTGCAATCCCTTCTTGGATGCCATCAAATAATAAAAAAACATGACAATGAATTTACAATGTTGAACATGCTGTAAAAGTCGGTCTCTACCACCACTTGCCAAATATGATTACATAATTCTCACTTTCAGATGAGCTTTTATTACAGGAGTGTCGTAACTATACTTTAAATCTCAGACATATCATAAAACAGCAAATAGCTTCTCCAGCTTTAGAAATGATTCAGCATACATGAATCACGACTCTTCTCATGTTGCTTGGGCCCTCAACCCTCTGGACTCCTGGAATTACCGCTGGATCTCAAAGTTATTATTTTACTGCTCTAAATACCATCTTTGGTAAATTTGGTCACTTTTCTTCACAGTGTTATTCTTTAACTTAAAAGCATCACATACACAGTTTTCTTTGAAAAAATATTTTCACATCCAGAAGATTTTAGTTTGAGCTCTATGACAGAGGGATCGCTGACCTGAAGATAAGCTTTGCTTTCAATCATTGAACTATATGACTCTGTAGTACGCATTATACGACTGCCAGGACCTTTACTCTACATGTGCAGCTGTAATGTTTGTTACAGAGCATAACTGTAGGAGACACTTAAATGTTTACAGTGACTGTAAATTATGTATCCTATACTTTCAACCGAACTTAACCCGTCTTATCAAGGCCTTCTTATATAAGACTTCCTATTTTGATTGAGAGAAACGTTTCTGTGATTCATTACCTCCATCAAAGGAGTGTTTTTTTTTTTTTGTTTGTTTTTTTTGCTGGCGTCCTTCCATGTGCAAGATAAAAAAAACCCATCCCAACCAGTTGTGATGACATTTTTAGGGAATTTTAATTGTGGCACAAGAGAGAAGTGACAAAGTTTTGGTGGTGATCCAAAAACAAATGCAGTTTTTTCTGAAGGATTTGTTTACTTTGAAAGAAAGGACAGTTTTCCACTTTTTTGCTAGTAACTCAAAAAGTTTTCAAAGGATTTGATGGAATTTTTAGTTGTTGGTCATGACACAAGAGAGAAGAAAATACATTTTGGTGTTGATCCAAATCTGTTGTGGTTTTTAACAGAACTTGTTAACATAGTGAGTTACAGCAGTTTTCACCATTTTCAATAATATCTTGTCTAACAATGTCAGAAATGCCTTGGCAGAGGTTTGTGCTCTCAGAGTACCTCTAGTTTTATCTTGTTTTAAGACATTGACATAATATGTCAGAGGAGGATTATGAAAAAATAAAGTGTCAGTTTAACTTAAACAGAAAGCAAAATGATCTATCAGTAATGTGTGGAGAGATGCTGAAATAAATATATTCTTATTTGATAAATAGTAAATGGACTTTCTTTTCTTTTTCTATATAATGTTCAAAAACAAGCAAAATAAACGTTCAGTCAATTATGACATAACTCCAAATAAAAACTGTTTGCTTTGATAACAAAAAAATAGAGAAAATACAACAGCATGAACAAACTAGAAGTGCAATGTTAACAGATCCTTCAAAAAATTCTGAATCTGTATCTGCCTTCAGATCACCACCAAAATCTAATAATTTCCATCATTTACAGTGATCAGCATTCCTTAAATGTCATCTAAACCCATGGAAAACCTTCTTAGTTAAACGGATAAGAAAACCCCTGGCAAGGCAGATGTAACAAAATAATATTCAGCGATAAATATTTGCCAATTTTGCCTATAAAAAAACACAATTTTTATAACTCAGTTATTAGCAATAGGAGAAACACACTTTATATCTGTTTTCTGTTTTTTATTTAAACCCTTACATAAATATCATTTACCTCTGTACAGATTCTCCAAAAGACCGACTTAAGAGCAGCTCAGCATATAAATGTATACCTGTCTTACACATCTTTATGCTGTGTTTAACATTTAATCAATGTTTATTATGTGGTGCTATTCTCTTAGGTGAACCAATTAAGGCTTATAAGTCACAAAATGATTATTGGTAAAATCTGCCTCCATGTCAGCCATAAAAATCTAACATTGTATCACAATTCATAGATATTGAGAAGAAAACATATACATTATGTGACTGTTTTTAGTTTTTAAGTTGTTAATATTTACATTAAAAGAAGCACTAGTGAGATGCTGGTTTGATGAAGTGGATAGCAGCCATGCAGGTACCATAAATGAAGTTGCCGGCACAGGTTTGAGTCCCCCCTGAGTCCCGTTTTCTGCAAGTCTTCCCCTGCTCTGGCTTACCATTTTAAGAATAATTTAAAAATAAAGGCTGGAAAATGCCCCAGAAATAAATTAAAGAAACAAAAACAGCAGTAGTGTTATTTCATAGTGGTGTTGCACATTAATATCATGTTGCGGAAGTATTGTATCATTATTTGTACTTGTATTGTGTTACTTTTTGTTTTTGTATTTAAATGAATTTAATATAAGTTAAGTCAATATCCCTAAAGCTTTGACATTTGTATTTTTCAGTCACACAGTTGTTGCAGTCTTACGATCCTGAGACAGATGAGAGGCAAAGCACAAGCTGCCGCTGGAGTCTAACTTAATTGACTATTAATTAAACTATGATTCATCAACACATTCTGACTTTATCCACTCAAATATGAGCCAGTAACACTTGACAGACCCTGTAAATGTTTGTCTGCTGAAAATTTATTTAATACATCTTACTAGGAAAAACATACTGCATTTAACTCTTTCCTTCATGCCTCCACACTCAGCTAACCTCATCTCCAGAGTCAACAACCACATCCTCCCCGCAGGTACAGGCCCACATGCTGCAGGCAGGCACATTACCTTCGCCAGATTTCTCACATCTGTTCACACTTGCAGAAAAACAAATCAAAATAAAAATATCACAGAGCTTTATGAACAAGCCGCTCAAGTACTGTTTCTGAAAATGAAAGTGAGAAACTTCTTTGAGGCCACTTTGCAGAAAATAGAAGGAAAAGTTGAAATATGATCCCAAAAACAAACTTTTTTTAGCAGCCTAAATGATAAGAAGTTACAAAGTATATTTCATGTTACCTGTTTGGTTTAAGGTTCCTCTCCTCTCGTCCTCTCTCCACGACTAAACCTCTGCTCAGGTGTCAGAGCTCTCTTTTCATGTCATAAAATGTCATAAAAGACACATGCAGCAGGTGATTGTGAAGATATGCCCTCTAGTGCTCAGAGGACTTTTACAGCTTCATTACACATGCTGGGATTTTTACAGCAGGACAGATATTTAGACTGAAAGACTCCTTAACAACTCCTCATGGTTGTCTGATTTATAACTTAGCTGGAATTATCTTTGGTCCACCAAAACCCTCAAACATGACACTCAAGGTATTTTCCTCTCTTGTTTTGTCCTGTTTTCATTCACTGATCATTTTATTGCGAACGCTTCATTATGTTTCATGTCCTTCACTAAAGTTCACTTTTAACCTAATTTATGACTCTGCAAACTCTCCCTGGATGACTCTGAAGACACTAATGAATTCTTTTAATCAGATACTGCAGATACTTTTTTACGGCAAACTAAGATATTTATGAATCTGTTTTTCAGACAATATGAATGATAAAAATCTTACCTGTAAATCCAACCTTTTTGCTGTGTTTTCTAACATCGTGGACTTAAAAATATGTAATTAAATATTTTATGATCATTTAAAAGTGATTTCAATTATGCTAATTTTTACATTGTTGCATTGTTGACTTCCACCCATCCATCATCCATACAGCTAACCTCTTTCAGGGTTGCGGGGAGCTGGAACCCATCCCAGCTGACATTGGGTAAGAGGCAGGGTACACCCTGAACCCGTCATGATTTTCAGTTTTAGATAGTTAGGGTCATGATTGACATGGACACAAGTCAGCATGGAGTTTTTATTGGTCAGGTGGCCTTAAATCCATCCTAAACACGGCATCTCAGTCCGTAGGTTGATCTAAAGTGGTTTATTTTGTTTTAAATTAATACTTTTAATATCTTTAACACAGGTCAAGACCTTAACAAATACAAACAGACAACATTAACACGTTCACAACAACACCACATAGAAGGGAGATCAGTGCATGCTCATTCTGAAATAAATATTCACTGCATTGTTAAAAGGTTCAAATTGTCTGGTGCAGGGGTAGATCGGTTTCAAAAACAAGACAGAAACAGAAACAACATTTCTTGTATTGACCAGATTCATCAAATTAAATTAAATCAAATCAATACTGACAACAATGACATGTGCACCTACACCTGCTTCCAAAAGGTTTCAGACCTAAACTTATTGTTATTTAATGTATTTGTTATTCGCCCCATACCGAGAAGATATCCATGTTTCTATATAGGAACATTTTGGTTTGTGAATTTTCCAGTCCGACAAAATCATTCTTTTGGCAGCCAAGAAGGCTAAACCAACTGTCTTTGTTGATCCAAAGTTATGCTACAGTTTGTGTGATTTTATTCTCAGAGGTCAGAATGTCAAGTTGCATATTAAATTCGTCACTGGTAACATTTCCTTTCCTGACTGTTCAGGAAGTTGGATGATCGCCAGGTACCCCAAGACCACCAGCTCGTACAGGAACATCGTTACCTGGGATGTGATGTGACTCCCACTCTGACATCTGACTTCCAAGTAAATGGAACATATAATTCTGTTAAGAGGGTGTGTACAGTATGGCGCCATCCACAGATTGGCTTCAACATTGTATCTAAAGCTCATTTGATAATCAAACTTCTGATGCCTCATGGCTTCCTCTATGTCTTTCTTCAGTCAGTGGGGGCAGGAGGGTAATTTCAGGGTAACGTCACTAGGGCTGACACCAAACAATGCTGCTACTCTGCACACCGGCTTCCAGCTGAAGGAAATTAGAGCACATTTTTTGGGGGCTGACCCACATGTTTAGCTGTGCTTCTCATCCCATGAATGCATAGTCCTTACTAGTTTTACATTGTTGTAAAGGTGACCAATCAGGCTTTCCAGCTAAATAAATATAATACCGATTGGTATTATTAAAGGAAGGCGTGGGCAAGTGTGTAATCATACATTAGCACTTTTATTATGATGTGCAATATATCAGCACTTCAGCACTTTAACACTGAATTTTGCACATTAAACAGCTCACGCATTTTAACCCTGAGGGTCTCTTTGTTATGGTTTGTCTTGAGCATATCATTTGTGTTGTTGTATGTGTGTCCTGTAATTCAATGTAAATTTCATGTTATGTTGCCTGTTATTGTTGTTGTATGTACTTTATTTATTTTAAGATTGTACATACCTGTACAGATGCATTACATCAACCTGACGGGGACTATCGATGGAAATTAGCCTGTGGCTATAATCTGGCACATTTACATGTCAATGTTCATTAATGTGCTCTGTCCTCCACTTAAAAATAAATAAAAATAAATTGCCCTTTAGTATGAGTGTGAGAATGAGTGTGCATGGTTGTCCATCTCTCTATGTGGCCCTGCAATTGGCTGGCAACCGGTTCAGGATGTACCCTTCCTGTCAGCTGGGGTAGGGTCTAGCCCCAACAACCCCAAAAGAGGTAAGCGCTATAGACAATGAATGGATGGATGGAGAAATAATCTACCAAATATGATTTCCAAACTCTTTTGGGGGAGGGTATATGTATTTTACATAATTAATACATAGTTTTACTGTCTGATTAATCTTCAAATTCTCATAAACTTGGCCCTTGGAAAGTGGAAGAACAGTTATGTGGCCCTCATTGTTACCAAAGTCGCCCATCCCTGGTATTAAGCAGAGGCTTACCTGCTCCATCAAGTTCTTCAGATCTGTTTTCGGCCTCTGGAGGCTAAAGTATTTCACTACACCTCCCATGAGAGTGAATGTGAAGAGGCTTCTTTGCTAGTTTTTGTGATCATCCATATTCAGGAAACCTAATTTTTTCCATCAGCTGCTTAAAACATCCTCCTGAGTTGTCGCTGGGAGAGCACAAAAAACAAAGAAGAATGATTTGCTCATTTGGGATCTACAGGCTGTTTTTAATTTCCTGAAAAGTGATCTTCTGATGCCTTCATTTGGCTTTTTGGAAGCAGCAATCTGGCCAGAAATCAGATTATTTTTCTGCCAGGGACAAAACTCTGCACACAATCACAAATGTTCACAGACGCTAAATCTCACGCCAGAGTTTCTGTTAGCTTCATTTGCTGAGAAATTCTGCCGTCGTTGCTGACGAGGCTGCAGAGGCTGGAGCAGCAGAGACTGAATTATAGCTGCAAATGTTTCTGAATGTTTTCTGTGAGCTCAGGCATAATGAGACCAACATGCAGAAGAACATACAGAAATGATGATCAGTGGAAATATCAGCCTCTGCTAGGATGACAGTTGGAGGACATAGACAGTACAGTGATTGGTGAAGAAGAAGGTCCAAGGTGGGATTTGTGGTAGGGTTGTAGATATTTTGTAAGTTAACATGAGGCCCTAAGACTTATGACCTATGAAGTTTGATATCTCAGTTTATTTTTGGGTAAGAGTGACATTTGTGGGCGTCACTGGCTTAATCTGTTAGTTTGCTCCACCATCAGTCAAGAGGACAAGGATTTAAGCCCAGCTCTGGTTACCACATGTTGGTGTGTCCTTGGGCAAAACACTAACCCCAAGTTGCTCCCACTGTTTCGTCAGTATCTTGTGAATGGGAAGGAAAGTATGTGGATGTGTTAGGTTACATTGAAATGCAGAATCAACAGGAAGTCAATGTGAGAGTAATGAGTGTGAATGGGTAGACTTGACCTGCAGTGTAAAAGCTCATCCAAGACCAGAAAAGTGCTTTACAAGCTCAAGTCCTTCAACCATTTGTACTAAGTCTTAAGAGACTCCCACGGGCATTCTTGAGGAATCACATTCATGAATAAGGGATGAACATGAAACTCCATGACCTTCACCTTTGACCTATGACCTCTAATGAGTGTAACCTGAAAGGAATATTTTTGAAGTTTAGTTGTTTCAGGTGCCTAGCAAGTGAAGTGACTGTAAAGCTCCCAGCAGTGCCGTACCTTAAGGAGAACGAGCTGAGACTGCCTGTAACTGCTGTTGATGGGACAGTAAGGCTACGTTCACACTGCAGTCAAAAGTGACCTGAATCTGATTTTTTGGCTCAAATGTGACCTGTATCTGATTTGTTTTTGACAGTATGAACAGCACAAGTCACATTGAATCTGACATTTTCGAATCAGATTCAGGCCACTTTCAAATGTGGTACTGAATCAGATACATATCTGATTTTCTTGAATGCGACCGCGGTCTGAACAGCCAGGTCGCATTTAATGCGACTTTGAGGTCATTCTAGTGCAGGGGTCGGCAATTTACCTCGAGTCAAATTTTTTCAGAGTCACTTCATGGCCAAAACATAATGAGAGGTTAATATATAGACATGATTATTAAAAAGTTTATACCATTTTTTTTTCTAAAATAAAGAGTTTTAGTTGATTTTCCCTCTACAAGCATGATTAAAAAATGCATAAAGGGTGGAGTGACGAGAGAAAGTGAGAGAGCGCTGGTGCAATCGACTGATGTCTCCATTACATGCACAATAAACATGAATGAATCATACATCTTTACACTGTTTGTATTTTGATATCTGATAAACTTTATAAAAAGTGTTTATTAACACTGCACCAACAGTGTTCTGCGTTATGAGAACAAACTTCTCTAGCATTGTGAAGCACATTTTTGGTCTGTCTTTGTTGCCCTCATCACACCGTTCTGTGTGTGATGTCATTAATATTCAACTGAGCATGCGTGTCACTTCTGAAGCGTGAGCTGTTCACATCGCAGTCTGCAGACAGGCCACGTTTAAAGGCGTAATCTGAACAGCCAAACAAAAAAATTGGATTTGAGCAATAAGGGCTGCAGTGTGAACGTAGCCTAATTTTGAGTGATCATGTGAGTTCTGCATAAAAACGAGCCACAACACTATGTCTAGTCGAATGTGCTATAGGGTAAAAAAATTCTGAGTACTTTATTTTTTTGGGGGAAGTCTCTGTGTTTGGAACTATTTTACAATGCAGCAAATGGCTGTCTTCTTCCTCCTTTGCACATTGATTCTGCCTGCTGAATCTTATTCTGAAGAATTTCTTCTTCTGTATACTCTGATTCATAAAGTTATCCCTGTGCATCCACAGAAAAAGGTTCATATTTGGTTCAGCATTAGTTTCCTCCGATGTTGTGTCTTCCTGAGTCCACAGAGTGAAACAGCAGATCCGCAGAATCGATGCACACAGGCGGAAGAACACACTGCCATTTGCTGCGTCATAAAATAGTGCCAAACTCAGAGACTTCCTGGAGGAAAAATAAAGCTCTCTGAAATTTTTCACCCAATTGCACATATTACCCAACATAATTTCATGACTCACTTTTATGTAAACATAAACATAACTGAACCCCCGGTAGTCTCAGCTTGTTCTTCTTAAAGGTACAGCACTGCAGGGAGCATTTTCAGCCATTTCACTGATTATTGTCAAGTACCTGATACAACTCAGCTGTAAAAATACTAAAATACAGCTATAGTATTGCAGCATGACCATTTGTTTTTTACTTTCCTTGTTTACGACTATACTCAATAAATAAATAAATGTGATGCTCATTTGGAAAGATTATTTCGAACAAAACAAGCAAATATCCCACAAGAGATTTTCTTTCCACCAAGTAGAAGTGCTCCAAAGGCACAAACCTTCACCAAGGCATTCCTGGCTCTATTTGCCCTTCCCTGGATCCACATCCAGGTTAGAATCACTACCAAAATTAAACCAGTTCCTTCTTGTGCCATAACCAGCATTCCCTGAAAATGTAATCAAACTCTGATCATAACTTTCTGAGTTGATCCTGTTAACTAACAATCAAATTCAGGCAAAAACATTTCCTCCTTGGCAGAGATAATTATCCAAAACAAATCCACAACATTTCTGCTATGGGACTGCTAACTCCCAGTTTTGCCAACAAAATTGCATCATCCCTGCACCACACTGACCGCTCCATTGCATCAGTTTTCCTATTTGTGCTTCTCTGTAAACATGTCCTGTCCTATTTATGAAAATATTTACTTATAAATAAATTTACAGTATTTTTCTCTGATTGACCACTGAATGTGAAAAAGAAATCATGATCTCTCTCATGCATGGCCTTTTAGTCGACCTTCTTCCTTAATCTGATGACATATCTGACAGATCACACCCCCTCCTCCCTTTTATAAATCATGCTCTGACAACAATGGCTAAGACAAAAAAAAATCTGTAATGGTGGGTGCTCACTGGGGCCTTTGCGGTGCAGTCTACAGTGTGGACGGGGACAAAAGGAGGGCGTTTTAATGGTTTAACAGGCCGACCCTGTGAGGACACAGAGGGGGGGAGGGGTAGGGTAAGATCTCTCCCTGGGCTGATCCGCCTCTCTACTGTAGCTACAATTACAGCCCAGTGCTTCACATACCTGAATCCTTTTTACAGCATTCACTGCCCCGGCCTCAGCTCCTGATAGTCAGCGTCTGAGCTGCCTGCGGCCTGAATGTTATGGACTCCAGTGGTGCTAAAACACCTCATAACTCAGCAGGACGGGACACATATGAGGGGAAAATAATTCACTTTCAGAGCCTCATTATCATAGATTTGTATGTGACATTAGCGATCCCTGGAGGAAATTTAAGCATGATGGCAGTGAGTAGATAAAGCCTGATGTTTTTCTAGCTGTCATGCATGCAGGCGGAGAGGCTTCCCTGCAGCAGATGCATTATTAAAGCTTCAGTCTTATTGTGTCGTCACCTTTACAATGTTATGGATCATTTCTGTTTGATCCCATTGGCTAATTGATGCAGGAAAAAATCATCTCTAATTTTATTTGCAGGAAAATATGTGGAAGGACTAGAAACCAAGGTTGGGCAGATGTTTCAAAATGCATATGGATTAGGCAATAATGCTTTTTTTCATATACTGAAACTTGCACTAAAATAACATTACAGTTGCTTTCTGACTCTATCCAGCCTTAGTGAGTGCAGTCATGACCTGATAAAGATGAAAAATGTTGATTTTGTTGGTTTAAATTAGCAGTAACTGGTCTGTGGTATTAACATGAGGGGCAGAGACATGTATACTACTCAAAATAAGTTTGGAAAGATCCTTTTGGTTGATTATTTCTCCCCTTTTACAAAATTAAACAATATTTGTTTTGTATTATACATTGATGGAAAGCCTGATGAATCACCTTTACGACAAAGTACAGTTAGTGAGGATTGTGCGTTTGTGAAACGAGCAACACAGCTAAACATATGGTAGTGCCCCAAAAAAAGAAAATATGTATATATACATATATATATAGCATATTTATACCAAAGGGCGACATTACTGTAATTCTCAGTTTCAGGGGACTAAATTGTTGCAAACAAACAGATACCATCAGTAAAACACTATAAAATACCTGTAATTAAACAGAACAATACAGATCTAGCTTGTATCTGAATTTTTATTTATATTTTCAAGCCCAAACCAACAGAGAAGCTAAACTTATATTGATATCTTTATTTAACCAGTAAGTATCTTTATTTAACCAGTAAGTTTAACTTGGGCAAAAAAAACATCCAATAAGAAGTCTGGCCAAAGCAGTAATGTAGTTTTGGTCAAAGATGATTATTTAAGTGTGTTACTTTTTTCTAAATGTATTAATTATAAATCATAAAAGATCTTTACCAAATCCATTATAACTTCAAATTTTACAAAAGTAATTAATAACTTCTAATTTCCTGTAAATAATAAAATAAATCAGTTTTTTGAAGACTATCATAGAAATATTCCCCAACATGTTGTGATTCATGCTGTGTTTATGATGCTGTAGCAGCAAATTAGACTTTAATATGTCATAACATTGTTTTTTTAGCTTAATTGTTGCAATTTTGGCAAATTTCAAACTGACTGGTGGGCCGCACTGACTAAGGAAGAGGGCGGCATGTAGCTCCAGGGCCACCAGTTACCCACCCCTGATCTAAATGAGAAGCATCAGTCTAATTATTCTGCTAAATTTAGTTTTTGTTGTTTTCTTGAATCTAAGGATAAATAGTGAAAGTCAAATCATAATAATACCTGTTTGATTTTATAACAACAAAGTAGAATTTCTGGACACCCAGTGCTGGGTAATATTTTACTGTTTAATTATAAGACAGTGAAGTCAAATCCTTCACACTGGGGGAAAGCCTCCCTTTTCATCAGTGCCACTAAGTTCTCCAAATATTGCCAATATAACAATTTCCATGTTATTACCTTTAAACATTTTGCTCCTTCTTTTGGTTAAAAATATCTAAAGATCATGATGTTTCTGGTCTTTCTAAAAGCACTGATCAAAAAAATAAGAGATTTTTTTCTTACTTTGAAAAACATGCCTGGAAGTATTTAGAAAATTTGACAAACCTTAATATAGTCTGTGGCAAAAAATGAAATAAATGGTTTCATTTTAGAGGGTACAACATGCAAATATTTAACAATATTCTTAAAGGATGTAAGGATGTTGGGATAATCTACCAATTTAGAGATGTTCAGTATATATTTTAGGAAAACAGTGTTGACTTTATCAGTCAAGTTTTTGCCTCGTGTTCATTAAAATAATAGCTTACAAAAGAAACCAATAACCTTAATGTGCTCACAAGATAATCTTTTTTAAAGTTGTTGTTTGAACAATTAATATATTTAGTAATAATGATAATAATACCTTTACTGATATAGCACTTTTCAAAAAGAGGTTTACAAATTGCTTAAACAAACACAGAAATAAACATAAGAACAAAGCAGAAGAAGCCACAAAACAAACATAAATTACCAAATCATGAAAACAACTAAAGCTTTACTGCAAAAGAGCATAAGAGGCCTGATAATAGAGAATCTAAAACTGTAACGTGAGACCAAAGATAAAAACAATAAGACATAAAAACACATTAATGTAAAAGAATAAAAAGGAGAAAAGCTAAACAGAGTTACAGAGCAAATGAACATTTAGATATAAAACATTTAGAGGAGATAAACCAGCATATAGAAGAGAAAACTGTGCATAGTAATTATAAATAAATAAATAAATAAGAATAAATAAATCGATAGCATTGAACAAAACATTAGAAGCAGATAAAATTGCATGTAGAAAGAGCAATCATTTAACAACTCATAACTTGAGTGATTAAGTATGTTATCTAATAAACAGAAAATCAACTTTTAGAAAATCCAATAAATTGATAAAGGGAATTGAGAGTATTGAATAAAATGATTGAAAAAAGACAAAAGCAGACATTATTATAAACCTGTTTGACACCACATTAACAAAAGTAGAGATTCAAGTTGCTTAATATTAAGTAGTTTTTGAATCACTATTGTTTTTTTTATCATTTTGAAAAAGCAGCTATCTGAGAAAAGGCTGACATCCTTGAAATAGAAATGTTTTTAATGTTATTGTTCAGTCAAAACAGTGAGCGAGAGTTTCCTTTAATTTTGATTGTTGAAAATTAAAATTACTTGACACTGGGTATCTACGACTCTATTTCTGCTGCTTTGTTAACAATCAATATGGAGTGTATCCCATTATTAAATCCTGTGATAGTATATAATTCTTGTAATGTAATAATCATTTCTTTTGGAAGAATTGTGATATATTTGTGGTCCATATCTCTCAGTCCCTACAGCAGAGACAGAAAAGAAGAAGCAGGTTAAAACAATGGTGGTCTGAAGGTGGGTGTGGGTCTGTTGGGCCGTGGCAGGGTGTCGCCCACAGCTGCTGTGTCCTCTTGACCCGTCGGGGGACTGGATGAGTCTGCTCCCCGCTTGTTTTTATTTTAACTTTTACTGACCCACTGCTGCAGCAGAATAATCCACCGTGTAAGCTCCTTATCCACTGCACTATTTTGTGAAAAAGGAAGCACTAGAGGAGATTAATTGCAATTTGTCCCCAAGAGCATCCCCCGCTCTATGTACCCCCCCCCCCCCAACACATACGACCATCAGTGTTTAGATTAATCTACGAACATACATGGTGCAGTCCTATTGTCAGATTTGTTAGGCTATGACCAACAAAAAGGCTGAGATCATTATTTTAGTGTTAAATCATTTACCCACATTACCTGTGCAGAGCTACAATTAAAAATAAAATGTTTGTATAGAAAAGTAACACTGAGGTTAAGATGTGATGCTAAGTTTCTACAATGACATAAAATGGAAAAGGATTAAAAAAGATTATTTTGTAATTTCAGTTCAGAATCTCTAAGAAAATGACAATGGCATCTCTTTTCTTGATCAAGATAACTGTATTCTTCTCTGACTTTTTCTGTTGGTATTCAAATTGATCAGTTTTTGTTCTGAATTTTTATTTTGTCATGGCCCAAACTAATTTCTTATTATTCTGGGGAAATACTTTTTTTTTCAGTTTCTTAATCCTCAAATTTTCTAACATTTTCAGCAAACATCTTAAGATAATTTACCGGCATTTTCTTATCTTCAAATACACGAAACCAGAAGACTTAATATAAAAGTACACAAATATCTTTTTTTGTTAACAAGAACCACACTTTAATATCAGTTAAAACAGTAAAGTAAAAAATTAGAAAAAATCTTTAAAACAAAACTTCCCGTATTATGTCATTCAATGTACTGAAAAACAGAAAATTAAGAAACTGTACAAATAATCTATTTTAAAGCTATAATATGTAAATAAATAAATAAATAAATTAAACACAGTTTTACTTTAAAAAGTGTAAGAGGCAAAAATACCATCATGTAAATAATGTGTATAATTACACACAAAAAATATGACATGGTATTTGGTCAAAATGTCTACATTGACATGCTACATTTTAAGGGAAATTCATATTTAAAGAATTTTTCCATTCATTATAATCCTGTTTTTTATTTCATTGTGTTTTCATAAGCTGAAAGTCATTTTTTGCTTTTCTCTAGTTCTCAGTTTATCTTTTGTAGTTTTTGGTTTCCTCCAACTTCATTAATTTTCTCAAACACCACAAGCTAAACATCTGAATAAAACCTGATTAAGCTTCTTTTTTTAGTTCAATAAAATAGTGCAAAAAAAAATTACTGACCAAGTCCTGAATGCAATTAAGTTATGTTTTTCTATTTTCAAATGAATTCATTAAATCTATATAGAACAGCTTTACTGGAACAAATCCAGTTAATCACATTCATACATTCATTGCGAAAATTATCCCAAATAGAGGAATTCAAAAACTATTATTCACAAAAATGTTTCTGGGAAACGACAGAAATGTGAAAGAACAACCTTTGAATTTGCATGTTCTGGTGGTTAAGTTGTTACAGTTCAGGAAACTCCAGTAAAATCCTTAGGTGCAGAGTTCTACATTTATTTCTGTTTTCTCTTTCATTGAAAGTGACTTCAGAGCTGCATTTAAACACAAGGACCACGTGTGGCCCCTGCTCCACCAGATGCACATCCCTGTATTAGAATAAACTTAATTTGGGTTATTTTAATGATATGTGCATTTCTTGACCTCTGCACTGTTAACTTGAATTCTCACTTGATTGCACAACAATCCGTTTGCATATTTGCACTGTTCATACACATTTATTCTGTTTGTATATCTATTCTTGTTTGTTTCTTTATTTTTATACACTGCAACTGGCGAGCTGCTGGACAGCTTTCACTGTTTTGATGTTGTCTGGCAGTGTTTTAGTGACAATAAAGATCTGTTCTGTTGGTGTTCCCTTTTGTTAAAAAATAAGTGTGTTTTACAACACTGAAGCCTTTCTATGATTTTTTTTCTTAATCAGCATCAACATAAACTATATCAGTATCAACAATATGGTTTTATCTTATATGTTATTCAATAACATCAATAAATCTAAATATATACAATTTAATATACATATTGTAAACTCAATATTTCCTGTCCCTATCATAAAGTATTGAAACGTGAACAAACTGCAAACAAAAGAGAAACCACTGACAACATTTTTTTCTACCAAGTAGAGACAATTACAGGCCTACAGCAGGGCAAACTAATAAATAAATAAATAGGTAAATAAATGTCCAATTAAGCTGAAGACGGAGGACTCAGCTGATTGGCCTGCATGTTTGTGTAACACATGTCGGCTGGTGTAACTGGATCTGAGTGTGTGTGTGAGTTTGTGTTTCCTGAGTGTGTTCTTAAAATCCACGTGTCTCAGCCATGGCCCTGTTTAGCTCCTCTGACATACAAATATGACCTCAACTACACTTCCCACAATGCTCTGGGAGAGAAAAGACGCTGTGACGTAATAGCTTAACTAAGGGGCCTCTGGATATTGTAGTAAGGATTAAAAGTTAATGGCATTTTAATATATGCTTGACTTGGCGGTTTACTTACTGACCTGTCAAGAATCGCATGTTCGAGCTTTACTTACAGATTTTTATACACGAAAGCAAACCGTTGTCGGATTTATTAGCTAGTACGCGGGGATAGAATGTTTATTAAACCACATTTCCCATAAGTCTCCGAAAAACAGCGCATGCGTGGTGCGCAGCGGTAGCTCAGTATGAGCGCTGTAGTCACGTGGAGACGGTGGAGTCCTTCTCTGGTCTGTCCAAACAGACCGTGAGCCTTTAGCAGTCTGTCTGTCGGAGCGCCGCTTGGTGCTAAACTGATTCATGTTGTTTTTTTAGCCTCCCGTCCCTTTAAACTAGCCTATTTTATCGAAGAATGAGCGATAACGATGATATCGAAGTCGACAGTGACGTGAGTATTCAGACTTTTCGCTTTTTTACGAGGCTATTTTGGGAAGCTGGCGATTTAGCTCAACTAGCAGCTCAGCTAGCGTTAGCTCCAAGAAGCTTGAATAGTTTTGCTTTTACTGTCTGAGAAGTATCCTAGTCGGGATTCTTATTAAATAATCAGTAACGCCAGCATATTTCTGCTTTAGATTCTGTGCTAATTTGTAGATTTTTCTAGTGACTTCAGCGAAACATTAAGATTTGCTGAGCAGTTATGGCTACAATTGTACTTTTTGTTCTGTTTCTTTGCAGGAAGACTCACCGAGATATCACTCTGTGGTGCGTAATGCTGGGGGGATTTGTCCAAAGTCTTAAAATGTCTCACTGCTGCTGCTGTAAAGTTAATTTATCCATCATATTTTATCATTTTACATCTTTGTATTTAATAGATTGGTGTGGTTTCACTGTGAGGATGTGTTACTCAAAGATAATGCAGAATTTTCCTGCATTTGTACCATCAATAATGCTAAAAAAAATTATATACATGCACGGGATTAATACCGTAATACATGTACAATTAGTACATTGCGTTTGCCCCTGGTTATCAGTGTTAGTAGTGCATTGCAGGGTATCCCCCATCCTGTGCGTAGCGGCCATAGGGAGACGGTGACACGACATCTATATTTAGACCAAAGCTTTATCCCGCTGCAAAAGCCTTTTTATTCTTACATGGGACTTATTTCTCCCACTTAATACAAATCTCTCTGCTCGATGCCTCCTGCTTTCTGTCGGTCCAGACCCAGACCTCAGGGTCCCCGCTCAGGATCAGGGTTTCTCCTATTCCTGAAATTACACATGTAGGTCACCTCAGTAAAAAGAGCCCGTTTACATTCATGATGATGCAGGCGGAAAACGAGGTGGCTGTGGAGGCTGTTGCATGTGTGGAGGAGGTGGAGGAGTGGTGGTGGCCGCGCCTGCATCTCTCGGACGAGCCTTCGTATCAGGAAAAAAGGCTTGCTTGCTTGCTGCGGGATGTTTTTCCTGTGTTGCAGCCAGTGATTAGAGCCATCTTTCCCCTCGACAGGCCACACAGTCTAAATGAATGACGTATAGCGAAGCTGCATCGAGAAAAACAGCTTCAGTCGACGTGCTGATGCACAGGCTGCATGCACGCCTCACCTCCTGTTAGATAAACAGGATTAAATACAGGCTCACATTACTGTTCAGGCTCAGAATATGCATTAGTATTATTTGGTTGGAAATATGTGTTTTTGCCCAGTTTTTGCCTTTGCACAGTCGTGAGCTCAGTTGCAGGATCACGTGAGGTCTCAAACCTGATTTCAGCTCATTTAATGTAATTAACTAAGCTATAGGTATTCTAATATGTCTGTCCTAATAGTTGTTTGTACCATTTAAAGTGTCTTATAAAAAATAGTCCTAAGTATGCAAAGACACTTGGATGGCTTAAAGGTTTGGAAATAGGGATGCATCATCAGTATATCAGTATCCGCAGATAACTGCTTAAAAAGCTAAATAACAGTAGTCATGAAAATTACTGTAAATATTTACTGCCAATATTTTAGCCTGATAGATTATCATCAAGTTTGGCAAATTTCTGCTTCTTAATTTTAAATTGCAAGTAAAAGCTCACAAAAACAGGAGGATTTTATCTCAACAGAGAAGTAGATCAGTCTTTGTAGTTCTTAAAGGGGCAGATGAAGCATGTTTTTACTACCACTGTCAAAAAAAATGTTTGCATGTAACAGTTGTTATCCAAAAAAATAGCCAAAACACTTTCTGAAATATTGGCAAAAATCAGCATCATGCATCCCTGTTTGTAAATATATTTTGCATCTGTAGAGCTAAAAATTTTTTAAAAAATAGGATGCCAATGTCTAAACTTTGATTTTTACATGAACAGTAGGGCTGTTTTCGGGTAACAATGATATTGCAATATTATTCCTCCTCCAACTACATTTTTTTTTATAAGGTTCACGTTTCTGATGTGTAACAGTGTCCAAACAAATGTCTCTTTGCCTAGTTATTTACTAAACACACATGAGTATTTCAAAAGCATTTTTAAAGTATGATTTAAAAAAAAAAAACAAAAGAAAGGGGAAAAAAATCAGGATGAAGTCTGAGTTCAACATGGTCACTCTTTAAAGTGCCACACCGCTGTAGCTGTCTGCACCTTCTACACTGGTCTCTGAGCAAGCCCTCTCATTAATGATGCTCGATGGATCAGCAACTGATCAGTATTGGCCAAATTTTATATTAAAAAACATGATCAGCCCATCTTAAAGTTGGGTGGGCAAATTTTTGTTTTGTATTAATATTTCTAAATATATTGCCTTCAGTTACTTAAACTATTTGAACTGTTTAGTCTGTTGGATTGATGATTCGTTTTAATCAGTCTGTTAGTAATTTTGATAATTCACATCAAAAAAGTTATTCAGATGTGCTCACTATAGGGCACTTAATTGCATTTCGAGCAAAAACAAAACATGATCAGTACCTGCCAAGAATAGCCTGATCGGGGCATCCCAACTCCTCATTATATGACAGACTTTACTGGACGTAGTAAAGGGAAAGAGAAAAGCTACCAGCCTGATGTGGTGTAAATCATATGACACACATGCACATGCTCTTAGCAAGTTGGATGTTTAAATTATGTATTGTTCAGCCCTAACAAACAATTATGGGCTAAATCTAGATAGTCACCCAAATAGATACAGTCACTTCCTGTGTATGTATGTTTTATTGATATTTGAATCTTACAGTAATTGAATTGTTTTGTAATTTTTACATAAGGCCTACAGTTCATGAGAAAATGCTGCACCATTTTCCACAACTGTTATAGCAGAGTTTCTGCAGGGCCTTTAAAAGCATTAATAACCATTAAATTGATTTTGCGAAAATTAAGGCCTTAAATGGCATTTAAAATCATTAAAATTGATTCTCAGTCTCATTAAAAATTCTTCCTGTAGATTTCAAGAAAAATATTTCATGATATATGAAAATAATAATATGATAATAAATAATTATAAACTAGGATTCACCAGATATGTATCGACTTAAACATGCAGAACCATTGTGATAATTGTTTCTGGCTGGTCGGGTACAAGTGCCACAAAACCAGATGTTTGGAAAGTGCCTGACGGGCTGGACCAGGTGGAGGAGCTAGTGGTCACCCTCCAGTGTAAAATAAGTCCTCTCTCAGCTCCACAAGTTCTGATATGTTTGAGATGAGATATCTGTAGGGACAGTTTTCATATTAAAATCGTCTTTTACAAAAACAAACCTGTTATTTTTCTTGAGTTCACGGTCATGGCATTAAAAATTGTACAGTATAGCATTAAAACAGCATTAAAAAGCATTACATTTGAGTGGCTGATTCCTGCAGAAACCCTGTATAGTGACATAATGTGATAAATTAATGTGTATTAAAGAATTTCTCAGTTTGTAATAAGGCACCACTCTGTGACTCCCCCACCTTTGCTGTTGCTTCAGCAGTTATAACTGGGGCAGTGCTCAGGCCGGGCATGATGCTTTGGCTTTATCAAAAGCTTTTTACAAGTTTTTTTTAAATCAAGTACGAAGTAAGTTTTTTCTGAAATCTGCAATAGCCTCTCAGAGCAGCTGATAGCCAGGTTGAGTAATGTTCAAGCAGCAGCCTTCAGATATGAAAGTGAAGGCCAGTAAAGAAGAGCAAAGAACTGACGCTCTAGTCGAGTTTGGCTGCAGCATAAAAGACACTGTAAAACTTTTGATTAAAATGGTTATTATGCAGTAAAACTAAATGTTCTTGTCTGGTTCAAAAGTTGATAAATCATTTCAGGAATAGTTGTGCCCTTTAAAAAAGTTAAAAAGCGAAACTATAAGATGCTTCATCGCTGAATTGTTTTTTAATGTTCATAATCTCCAATACAGATTTATGGCTAAATTTTCATCCAAATCTCTTTCTCCATCCATGACTTTTATATTTTTATGATGCAAATAGTAAAAAAAAAATTGCTTTTGTTTAGTTACTGATTCATTGATCTTCTTTTGTTCTGGCCTAAAAGTCAAACCATCACAAACCAAGTTTTTTTCAGTACTACCATCTTACAAGCAGTACAAATAGGTACAGTGTATATGCGTCACTATTGTAACAGGTTAAAAATGGAACTAACGGTTTAATCTTTAAATGTATGAGGGGGTTCATGAAAAGTAATAAGTATTAAACCCTCAGCTTTTGTGAATATTCACTGCTCAGGCTTTGTCTAGTGTTCACTAAAGCCTTGTGTGCTGTCATTCAGCTACATCTAAAGAGAGTTGGAGTGTATTAAAAGTAGATATGCAGAGTGAAAGTTTGCTTGTAACACATTTTCTGTTTTATTGCAAAAAAATTAGACCATTGTAATGCGTGTATTGCAAAAGATCATATAGCAATAATGTCAAAATTGCGAGTTCTTGTTTAACTTCATTTTTAAGCTTCTGTCATGCCTGACGGTTATAATCTTAACTTTTGCACTTCAGGGATCAGAATTGCTCATTTTTAAAGAGAGAATTTCATATGAAAATGTTGCAACACTTAGCTCACATAGAAACAGAGAAAATGAAATCTGAAATGGTGGAACATTGTGGCTCACAGGAAGATGGCTTGAAGATGTAGATCATGGGTGAAGGCTCTTTAAATAACTGATGTGCTGTTTGTTTTTAAAGCACATCAGACAGAGTAGGAAAGGGTGGCTAGAACTCAATTTCTTAGATGTATTATAATTGGAAAGAAAATTTAAAAAACAAATGAAACTGTCCAATGTCCTGATGCCAAATAACTCCAGAAATATTGAATTTTATCACTGGATTTACATTTTTACTCTGGTGGTTTCAGATTTCTGGATAAATATACATCTGACTTCATCTTTATGATAGTGAAGTATGGATATTATAGCCCTGCTTCCATCAAACTGGCACAATGCACATATTTTCAGCCTGAAAAATGTTGATATTTTGATTTTCACTTAATATCTTAATCTTGGCTCTTAAGATTTTTTGTTGATGCACAATAAGAGATTTTTCTTTGACAACATCAGAGCTTGTTTTGGGGTTTTATTGTGCAAATATGGGGGTTAGTGGCTTTTCTATGATCAAGTTTTTTTTAATGCTGTTATAAAATCATTTATTTTTGGCATTTGGTAGGACACAAGCAATTCAAGCTGTCCAGTAAAAAATGTCTTCTGTCACCAACTTTTTCTTTGGAGCAATAACAATAACAACAACTTCATATATCATTAAGTAACTTAAAAAAAAAGGCACCAAAAATTCAGATTATAACCTAAAGAACTTTTACACTGATACAGAAGCAATAGACATGATTTAATTATAACAGACAGGAGGTCCAGCATAGAACTTCAGGGGAAAGCTGAGTGACCATGTCAACTTATTACTGAGACATCTGAGTAACAAAAACCAGAAGAACACAGAAAATATGAACACAAAACTAGAAAAAAAATACAAAATGTTCTCTTCAGGTAAAAGGGAGTGTTCACTGTGACCTTCTGTTGCACTCAGAGCATCTTGAACTCTTTTTGGTCGACGGTCCTCAAGTTTTCTGATGTAACTCTGTGGGATGTTACATCAGTCTACCTGAAGCTCTTGTCTGATTTCTTTTTTCTGTCCACGTCCTTTAGTCCATACTGCCTCGAAAATGTTTCTGTCTGGACTGTGAAGCAGCTGGTCCGTGACCGTCAGAGTTTTATCTGCCTTTCTCTCCTAAAATGACCGCACAGTAAGAGCTTTTGAAGTGTGCTGTAGATCATTGTTATGCTAAATATGAAACCAGTCATGAATATTTGAAGGAGTGGCATTTGGGATGCATTCATTTCAATGTTTGGTTCAGTTATTGATAAAAGAAAGCACTTCAGAACAAACAAGAAAAAGGCAATAATAATAAAAGGATAATGAAAAGGAGCAGAAAAAAGAATAATCTTATATTATATGCCCCTTTTCTACAAGACAGGAATTAACAATGTACATAATAAAAAACTTTAAATCAAATAGCTGCAGGCTGAAGAAGCTTTCACTTCCCTCTATCTGACAAAGAAGGTTAAAAAATAATGAACCTGTAAATACTACAAAGAACAAAATTTTGCTTTCAGATCTCACTTCTTCTCAACATGTTTTTATTCTAGTTTTAAATATGAAGTTTGTTTTCTCTGTTAACTCCAGATTTCCATCATTCCCATACTCATGAGCAAACACCAGTATATCTATAAACTGTCGGTGTTGCCTCAGTTTTATAATTCAGGGTTTTTGGCCTGCCAGTGTTGACTGTTATTAACAATATGAGTTGGTTTATGGACAGTGATTTTGTGAAACTAGATTTTTAACCATAATTTGGTTCATGGATGGTGATATTTCAAACAGTGAGTGACGTAAACTCCATTAATGAAGTATTTTTGTCTTTATTTGGGAGCGGTTGGAAGGAGTGTTGGAGTGGTGGGCCACACTGTAGGTAAATGGTAGTGTAACATCGAATTCCAACAATAATTTCTTTAAATTACACATACATGATATGAAAGGATTATTTTGCTTTCAGAGCTGACAGTCTCAGAGGTGTACTGGATTAAACCGTGACGCTGGAGTTAAACCTTTCAAATTAAAATTATTTCTGCAAATTAAACACTTTGCAAAAAACTCTCCACTCTGATAACCATGCTGATAATTTCTGTATGTAATGACATATTAGGACAAGTTATTGGCAGTATTTACTTAAATTCTGACATTTGCAAATTCAGATGATGTACATTTGGAAACACAATCTGCAGATTCTGATCGATGAAATACAGTAAAATATCAAATCCAATGGTGGCCTTTTCTTTTTTCATTCTGGAGTTTTAAATGCACTTTTCTGTCTTTAGGCCTTTATACTTAAATCTAGATAAAACACGGTCTGGTAGCTGTAACTTAGAAGAACGTTTGCACAGTATGATGCTGTTTTATCATTAGTCATTTAAATTGTTAAGAAAAAAATGTATAAATTGTTTCAACAAGAACTCTTTTAAAGAGTGCTCTGTTAATATCAAAGTTTACTATCAAGTACCTGCAGAGGAATTACTGCAGATTTAGTTAAAAAATGGACATTTTACTTCAGATGTACTTGAAATTCAAACGGCTGAAGTTTAAGGTACTACTGATCATGAAGCATAACTTTGTCGTGCTTCTTGTCAGTTGCACATTATGAAAGATAATTTAATAATCATATTTTCTCATGAAGTATTGAAGGCCTAAAATGAAGCCTCAAGTGTAAAATTATCAAGTATGAATGTAAGATTCAAATCAAGTTTGTAAAAGTTAATTTATTTTGTTTTTTATTTTAAGTTTCAACGCTTTTTCCAATACATATGTAGTTTTTTTTCATCAGTGTTTGGTGCTGGTTTGTGCATTTAATTCAGTTTTGATTTTGTGAAATTATTTAGTTTTATTTTTACTTGTAATTGTTTGGTCTCTGTATCAAAAGATGGTCAGAGAAAGATCTCATACCCCTTGAATAACACCTGAATATTTCAGAAATGCTTCAAATATTAACCCTCTGCTGTCAGTGTGCTCCTAAAAATATTCACATGCCTGAGTGTAATTGAGAAGATGGACTTAATGTCTCAGTTTTCTTGTTTCAGTGAAGAAAATATTTTTTTGCCTATAATTCTACTTAAGTTAGTTCAATATACATGTAATTCTCATTTTCTATTTTAGTGCCTGTTAAGTCCCTTTTTTGTAGATTCTGGTAATTTCTTTTTCTTTAGCAGTGACAACATTGACTAAAATTTTTACAATATATCAACAGATATTTGAAAAAAAAGCTGATTATATGTATTGGCAAATATGAAATTGTTGCTGGATTTGACGGATGATATTGCAACCATACAAATTGGCCTTTAATATCGCATATATTTCCTTTAATATTGGCAAAATGTACAATATACCATGATGATTATCCTTATCATCACCCAGTGTCCACTTTTATGAATTAAAAATATAACTTATTAAAGAACACAGTGTGGCTTTTTTTGCTTCACATCAGTTTCTGGCCGTCACAATGAGAGGAACAGGCCAGTTTAGTAAGTTGATGATTTTCTGCCCTTGACAGTAAATAACAGTCTGTTTTCTGTACCTGTGATAATCAGTTTGGATATAAATCAGCAAAAATCCAATATCGAGCATTTCTAATTTTAATGCCCATTTTAAGCCACTTGACTCTGCCTGCATTTATCTGAAATATCTTTATTTATTTAATTACCTGAGACATATTTCAGAGTAACAAAATAAAATGTCACTTATTGCCAACATCACTCATCTCTCCTTGAAAGCATATAGACGAGCCTCAGTCCATCCCAAACTTAGTTTCGGTCTAATCCAGCGTCTGCAGCCTCTGGTTTATCGGTGTTTCCACTGTTATTAGTTTTAGGAACTTTTCCTCCGCTCTGTCACTAGTGTAGGTTTTCACGTTGAGAATGTGAGACGGCCGTCAGCGGCGGCTAAGAGCCTCCCGCTCTCCCGGTCAGCACCTGCAGCCGTTATGTAACATGTCATGGTCAGGTATGAATAGCACTGAGTGAGCTGCTGTGGCCTTTTAGGCAGCAGGTATCAGTTTTATGATGAACTGATAATGGTGCACTGACGTAACCGGACACCAGCTCTTTATGGAGCCTGATGTACTCAACAGCTTACTTAGCATAAAGCAAGAAGAGTTAAACACACGCCGGGACTCCATGTTTGAGTAGGTCAGGCTTCACAGATCAGACTGTTAATGTCTTAAACCCTCTCATGCATGAATATTGAATCCAAATGAATACCTTTTTAAAATGTTTGTCAAAAATCATGATCATTTTTTTCAGTGTTATATTCTGAGGGATTTATGCATCTGTCCACCACAGAGGGCACCATGCATCAACAGAATAAATAGTTATTGAGTGGAACTTGATAAAGATCCACAAACACATGTGTTTTACAAACATAGAATAAGAATAAGCAAAATCTGAAGTATATGTATTGTTGCTGTTTAATCAAACTTTACAAAATTACGTGAACTCTGAATACAGGCATAATACCCAATTTGCCGTTCGTCGGCTGTTTTGAATTTATCATGCAGTATCTCGATATGGTAAAAATGAGCAAAGAAATTATTTTTATGAAACTTAAGACAAAGGTTTGGGGATTTACCATCTGATAGTTTGACTGGTGCTGCAACCTAAAGGGTGTAAGATTTATCCCAAATGTGTGTCTGCTGTAGTGGACACCATACACGAAAGAATTAAGTCTGAGGTGCTTGTTTTACTGGATATAAAGAGTTTTGAGTATATTTCAGAAGTTTTTTTTTTGATAGGTTTTGTCAAACATTACACATCACTGAAATTATGTAAAGTTGGGGCTGGCTGATATGGTCTAAAAAGTAAAATCCCTGATTATTTTATTTACAATTTTGATTTTTTTTTTCCCTAAAAAAACTCCAAATGACACCAAAATGACATGAATCAAGTTTTGCCTTTATGTTGTCAAAATATATAATACATACAGAATTTCCCTCTTAAAGTTTGTGTCAAAAAATGTTGATTTTGTAGTTCAAACGTAGGCAGGTTTGTCACTTAATCACTGAAGACTGAGGTGTTTTCTCAATATGTTAACATGAAACCCTCTGATCACAATTTGCCATCATGAAAACTGCACATTTTCAGTATTTATATTTCCAAACATTACAACAACTTACAGTCAAGATTTTGATTTTTGAATCTTCTGCAGAAAATAATTCAAATGAATTTGTTTCATCGATATATTACCCAGCCCTACTTAAAGTTTGATGACATTGCTATAAACTCACACCACCACCTCATGCATAAAGGTGCCGTTTATTTGGTCGGGTCATTCAAGGGCGCACTCATGTTTGGCAATCCGATCTGTACCCAAAGCTCTGGTCCTGCTCTGATCTAACCTCAGGACAGCTAGTACTTCTTAAATGAAGTTGCAGTTTGGATCACAGGAGGAGCAAAAACCATGACTTTACAAAGAGACTGGGCAATAATCACATTATTCAGGAGATGTTTTGGGCCGACAGCTGCTGGTGCAAAGAGAGAGGTGGAAATGCTGCAGACTTTTTATCCTGTTCATAAAGTGCTCTAACATGCAAGAAGACATGTTAAAACCCACTAAAGGAGCATGATATAAGCTCTTAAAATAAGGGGGTGGATAAATAAAGATCTGTAGAAGAAAATCAAAATACACTCCTAATCACAGTAAATCCAGTAAAACATAAATTACAGGTCAATAACAGAGTAGGACTTGTACACATCGCGCTCCTGGACAGCTTTTTTTCTCGGCACACGTTTGTGACCTAATGGAAAGATCTCTGTGACTCATTTTTTTGTGCCAGCCCACCACTGTTTTGAGCACAGTGTTTCCAATACACTGTGCCAAAGGCTGATTTATGCTCGACAAAAGATGCAGATTTGGACAGAGACTCGTGTCGATATCCTGCATTGATTTCCTTCTTAATCTGTTGCTCTGTCAATTTACTGAAAACTTGCACATACAGACCAAACGCACAGGTACCAGCCGTAAACAAAGAAGAATAATTGTGAAAAATTATCTCACCAGAGCGGAGGAATTAACAACTAGGCGGAGATCAGACATTCGGTAATTTACAGTTAAAATATGCAAATTGCAAGTATATTGAAGGTGTTGGTTCATATGTGCAGCCATTCCATCAAACTGTTGTTCACCTCACAGAGAGGAGAGAGGTTTTTATGGACCGTCCTGTGTTTATGAAGTTTAAGATGTTTGTTGCTGGTCGTCCTTGTAGATAAGGTGGTGTATGGAAACTGAACAGACTAAGATGCAGAGCGTGGAGGTCAGGCGCTGCAGACTTAAAACACAGGAGGGGGACAGAGAAAAACTGATCATCAGCTTGTTTATTGATCTCAGCAAAGACAAATATGGGACTATACAGATAAAGGTTGATTAATTGAATCTATTCAGCACAGACAAATGTGATGAGGACAGATTTATGATCTGGGCGTCCATGGGTTTGTCGCCATCATAAATTCTTATTTTTAGTCCCTTTGTCTCTGTCTGGATGGATATATCTCTGGATGTTTGTATGCATATATACAGATATATTTGTATATATGCATATATGTGTATCTATAAATCGAAGAGTATGGCTTCAGCCTGCTCTGTTATAAAGTACCTTGAGATACTTTAGGTCTTCAACGCTCAGCCTGTGAGAGCGCTGGTGTGTATTTCCTTCTGCTGAACGTGCAGGATCAGGCGTGGAGTGAGAGAGAAAGAGGGGAGTTGCTGCATGAATAATCAAAATGTAAACTAAGTTTAACTTTGTTTCTCAACAATGTGCCGTCTATTAGACCGTAGACGCCTCTGATGTTTAGCATACAGAGGACTGATAGTTAATGGGAGACTGCATTATTAGGGCCCTGTAAAATCTGTTTGAATTTTCCCATTTTCTGTATTTTTCGGTTTTACCCCAAGACACAGTATAAAGTAATGAAATATGGACACTTGTTCTTCAGGAGGTCCTCACATGTTTTTTCACAGGTCCAGTTAACAGTATGTTGACACAATTTGCAGAACATTTGATCATCTGACACGTCAAACTATCGTCCAGTACTCCTTGTGGATACTTGAACCGATATGGATTCTACAGAATCGATACGACCTTAATGTTTTGACAGTTGTTGTCAATACTCTTTGGGTAATGTTAACAACGGCACAGTTCAAAGTAAAAGCCAAGCTACATGAAGCACATGCTTCAAATTTGAAGTTGGATTCAAGTTTTTTAAGTTGTACTATCATTAAAAACTCGTCCTTGTTCTTTTTCTTCTTGTAATAAAAGTCAAAACTTGTGGGAAATTCTGTTAAAACCGTAGTCAGTGTTCACAGTTTACGTGTATCGGGATACATATCGTATCGTGTCCTCAGTTTCGGGATATGTATCGTATCGTGAGGTTGCTGGAAATACCCAGCCCTAAGGGACACCCTGTGCTTTGGAGTTAGCCGGGAGTTTCGTAGCTTCGACATGTTTGCATTGTTAATGAGGGAAGGAGGAGGGGGAGAGGAAGTGAAGTGAGCTTTGTCCCCAGCCTGAGTGACCCCCTTGGAGCATTTTCCCAAGAGATACGTTCCTTTTTATGCTAAAAAAAAAAGTTTACATAAAATGTCGGCCATTTCTGTGATATTCAGCATTTTTATTGAATTCTGCTTTTAATGTCCAAATCCGTGATTGCAGTTTTTATAGGGCCTTACATTATGAGTGGCAGACTTGCAAGTATTTGAAACTGAATATCCAGAAAAGCTATGGTTTTAATTTCATCTAAAAATTTACAACCTGTAAAAACAAAGTAGCCTACTGTCCTCAAATAATGAAAGGGGACATAAATCAATAAAATTATATCAAGTACAGTGCAAACAGTTTAATAGTATGAGTACTAAGGATTGGTGTTCATGTTGGCAAAGGTGTGTCACGATGAGTATTAAGGGAAGTCACTAGAATTAAATACAGTTGTAAGCAATCACAAATTATTTTGCTAAACACAAATGAAGTGTTTCACAAATTCTCATCAGATAGTTAGATGGCTGTCATTTAAGCTTGATGAATCCCCTGCTTCCACATTTATCATCTGGACTGTAAAATGGGTCAGAAGGAAACAGTGGAGTAGATGAGTGATTGTTTTCCTGCTTTGTTTTAAGCAGCTTAACTGGTTTAGTTGTATTTCATCTCAGCCTGATGGATTGTCCAATAAAGAAGTGATACTTCGAATTAACTTGATACAGAGAGTTCATTTAAATAATCTGAGGTGCTTTGTGTCCATTACTGTCATGTAAAAGTATACGGAGCAGTTCTGGAGAGCAGAGCTTGAATACATTTGTAGGTTTTAATTAAATTTACAAGATTAATGATATTAATAACCTTGCATGAGGAGCTACGCCTTGTTAAGAGCTCCAGAGGGGAAAGTCTCGTTCTCTAAAACTAAAACGTCTGAGAGTATTTGGAGGTCATGTCCACAAATAAGCCCAAAACTATTTTAAATTTTTGATAAGATGCAAAACTTGAAACTACCTTCTCATAAAACTCTAGTCCAAACAATAAAACAGGAAATTAGCCACGTGTGCCTCACAATCCTCCTGAATCGGCTACCAGACTTGTAATTGCAGATGCCTTAGATATCAGTCATGTGTTTGTTAGTGTGTAGGGAGTGGAGTCTGGCCCTCTGGTGTTTTTACTCATGATTCGAGGAGGCACATGGTCCTGGTGGATTTGTGTCTCTCCCCGATGGTTTGTTGTGTCTCTTGTGCAACAGACCGCAGGAGCAGCTGTTACCATGTCAGCCAGAGGAGAAACAAGGAGGGCTTTGTGAGGATCAAGGGTGGCATGATACCAAAATGTAGATGTGTTTAAGTAAAGTTTGAACAATTTTGAGTTAAAATAATTGAGTTATATGCACCCAGTCAGAGGTATTTTCTCCCCTCTAATAACCAAAACTTGCAAACAAATTGTTACTCATGTGTTGTGAATGTATTTCCGCAGTTCAGACTGCTGCCTTTGTGGTATATAGTCAGCATTTACTTTAAAATAGTGCTGATGATCTGCAGATCAGCTGGAACAAATGGGCTGGCAGGGTAAAGACCTTCCTTTTCTTGTTTATAAAGAGAAGACAACTATGATAATAGTAATCTTTTTATATGGCACTTTTCACAATCAAAAAACAAAGTGCTTCACAAGGACAGCACTAATTAAAACAAAATAATACGTACAACACAACAGGCCGGTTGTTAAATAAACGGCAAGTACAAACACTTTAAAGTATAAAGATCATTTAGGAAAAACTTTTAAGACATAAAATTCTCAAAACGAAAACTCAATTGAAATAATAAAAAATTACAATATAATAGAATAAACTCAAGTAAAATCAGGAAAGGCTCACCAGTAAAATCGTCTTCATTCCCTAATTTGATGCAAATTGAAGGAGAAACTGAACCTGGTGGTTGTAAAAGATAAAACATAGAGAGACTTTGACATAAAACCTAAATGGGTCCAGAGGCCAGTCTACCCACATTGGCAGTTGGCCCACTCTATCAGAGTCATGAAAATAACTATATATGAATAAATGACAAATAGATAACAGTATATTATTTAGTTTTAAATTGGATTGTTTGTATTCTTACATTCAAAAATCCTCTCTTAAGTAAATAAAAGAGACTTTCGGTTATTTTGCATATTAAAAGAAAGTAACTTCAGCTTTTACATTAAGCTGGTTAAAGTATTTTTATGTTGCTGTAAAAGTGAATAAAGTTGAAATGGGTTCAAAGGTTAATTTTACTTCAACAGATTATTTAGGGAGAGGATAAACTGTCCAATAACATTTTTATAAGATGGTAAACATGTCCAATAGAGCAGTGCATCCTCACTCGTCTCACCTTTCAATTAAAATAGTTAAGATGATTCAATTTGATACAATATCGTGTATCATTGATTGTCCATATTACTGAACCAAACGACTTTTTTGATATAAAAATACAAAAACTCAGATAATATAACTCATTTTGTTAATCGGAAATTATATTGATCAACTGCAGTAAAATGTCTTTCCTAGTAAACCAAAAATAATAAATTTCATAGGTGGCATCCACCTTGACTTGTTGGTTTTTCCTCAGAAACAGCTCAGCCAGAGCCAGCAGCCTCTGCAGGATTAAACATGTACGTCTGCATCATGATGCATTGATTAAAACATTATTTTTAACACCCCTAGTGATTGTGTTTCATTCGGGCCTCAGTTCAAAATGAAGATGCCCGCCCCTTAATAACAATCTGTATCTGCCACTGAATCACCACTGATTTCATAGTCTGTTGAGTTGACATTTGGTATACGATTAATTTTTTTGCTTCAGATGGAGAAGACAGACGCATCATTTTAGGAAGCCCTGTCATCTTAATTCAGGAGGGGAACTGCTGGTCAAGCTATGCAGAATAATGACCCCCGCCCTCCCTCGGCGCGCTATGATTCTGTTATGAATAGAAAATGAACTCCATTACTTTCTAATACTGTCACTATTGATTAACAGCTGTTGTAGTATTGACAGCTGGTGATGCACAGTCCCTCCTGAAGCCCATCAGGAGAAGATCAGTCTGTCCCACTCCTTTATGTTTTTAGCTCCACATGGCTCACCCTCAGCTTTTATTAGATGCAGATGTTTGTAACTGAGTCACACTCCCCTCCTAACACATCACCCGATGAAAGCTTGTTTTAACCTGTGCCGTGCTTCATTTGCGGCCACTTAGGTGTTTGTTTTGATCCTCGGACAAATATGAGTCATATGACACCCGGTCACTCCCACCTTGTTTCTCTTCTGCTGGAGGGCGTCCTCGTTATGACTGCATCGCCGAGTCGTTAGATTGCTAATATTCAAATCAGTCTGGTCTTTGTTTGAGGAGTGATCTGGAGAGCTGCTCTGATATTTGATTGGATATCAGACTGGATGCCTCAGCCTGGTGTCAGTGTGGTTAGGGCACAGTCAGATCTGACAGGAGGCTGTGATGGTTTGACCTTAAAACAGGTTCAACCACAGGCAGAAAACTGGTCTCCTGTTTCTGGTAATGAGATCATGGCAGCCATCTTGTGCCTTTAGATTATGACTGAAATGTTCGTGTGTGTTTACATTTTGAAGCCCCTAGGTGGGTTTTTATGAGCCTTCGTGTTAATTTAGACAGTTTTAAGAATGATTTTTTTGTTATGTAAAAAGAGAAATCATTTAATCTGACATAAGGCATGAAACATTTGGTAAAATGTACAAAACAACCCAAACAAGCCTTTTTAAAAAGCCCTGCAGGCAATAGAGTGGGAGGCACAAAATGACTGGATCTTTGCCAACACATTAGTGTAATTCTGTCAATGTGCATGAATTTATTTTTTAATTAAGGTCATGGAAAAACCAAATACTTGGTGCACAAGACTTTTATCATTGTTGAGCCAGTGTCAAAACAGGTACTAATACTTTTTTGTATGTTTTAAAATTATAAATTAATTAATAACATTATACTAACTGAAAGGCAGTTTCTCATACTGATGTTTTTCTAGAAGTAATAGTTTTTGCCTATGTCCCCCCCATCTGAACCAAGAACCACAATATCACATGGGGTAAATAATTTTGAACATTATTTCGGTGCCTAAACAACCTTAAATTGACCTCAGATTAAATATTTTGTTTTTTCTGTTTTGTTTGGGGATGCTCATTTGTATCTGTTCACATCAGTATGGGCCAAAATCTGCACTGAAGAAATAATATGTGATAAACTCTTTCAGGTACTCATATTTTATGTGCTATTCACAACAACAGCATCAGCATACGCGCTGATTCTCACAATTGCGAGTTCATATTTCTCCTTTTCTCTTTGCTTGTTATACTTCTTACTTATTTCTCATTACATTTGCAAAGGAGGTTGTTTTTGCCGGCTTTTCTTAGTTTGTTTGTGAGCTTGTGAAGAGGATAACTCTACAAGTGATGAACAGATTGTGATGAAATTTACAGAGAATATTTGGCATGACCCACGAAAGACCTGATTAAGTTTTGGTGACTATCTGAACCTGGATGTGGAAGGATTTGTTAACAGAGAGAACCAGGGCGGTTTTATTTTCACTAAAAACTCAAGTTCTTCGAAGATTTTAAATACATTTTCAGGAAGTGTTGGTCATGGCCCGAGGGAGAACTGATTAGCATTTGGTGGTGAGCTGAATGTTGAACTAGGACTTCTTAACAATGATCAAGAGGGCAGTTTTCCACATTTTTTACAACAATATGCCCAACCGTGCTGGAAAAGCCTTGGTGGAGGTTTGTGCTCTTGGTGCAGTTCTAGTTGAGTAACCTTTCATTTCTGCAAGACGAACTATAACACCCACATTTTCCCTAGTCAATAGGGGATTTCTGACTCTTGTAAGAACAGTAGATATTTTTTCTTCTGTATTAAGAGGAATCTGAAAGCATTATGGTTTTGAATACTTTTACGACTTTAATAGAGCAGCTGCGGTCATCAAGACAAGTATTGGCACATATCAATACAAGTGTTAGTAAAATGTAGAACTGCAGAAATCACCGCTCATCGGAAACCCTGAATGTTTAGCTCCAAAAAGAGGTGGTGTAAATCTGATTTTCTTTAGGTCGTAGTCGGTCACAGAGCTGTTTAACTCAGTTTAATCTCTTTCAAGAGTCTCCTTCTCCTCGCCAGCCTCTCTGTTCTCTGTGTGAATGATGCTAGTTTCTTGACTTTGACTCCTTCGTGTATTTGAACGGCCTCTCCCGTGAGCTCCTGCAGAGAGGGAGGGAAAGAAATGCAGCGGGGGAGGAGAGGGGAGGGCGTGGACGCAGGGTCACATTGGAGGAGGGGGATGGAGGCTTATTAGGGGGCTGAAAGGCAAAAAGAGCAAAGAATGCAGCAACTCCTTGAGTTGAAAACTGAACTTAAGGGCGTTTCTTACAGGGCGTTTTAGTCTTTTAATCACAACACACAACCTTCAGGTTTTTAACCGTGGTGGGCTGCGGTGCTGACAGTCTATTAGTCTGGTGACAGAAAATTAATCAGCTGCATTTCCACTATTGATTATCTGTGGCTTTGTCTGTCAAGGAGCTTATTTTCTGGTTTTTGTGGTCTGTTCTGATTGTTTTTCCAGGATTCTGACAGGTTTTATTAGAAATTTGGTGCAGACAGCATGGGCAGGGATTAGTTTCTGGCGTGGCTGTGAATCTGGGTAATAAATGAGGCATTACAGCGAGGGGGCCGTTTTGTATTACATAAAATATCAGGCTTTATTGGAATGAGGAAGTTGTTGGCACAGCCTGACATTTAATCCATGGTCGTCTTTCATCATGTGTGATTTGTGGTTTCAAAAGTGGGTGTCTGCAGTGTCGAGTGGTGCCGTCTTGTTCAAGGTGCATTCTTACAGTAATAAGGGTTGCAAAGTTCATCTTTAGGGTAATGTAAACTCAGCCTACATCCTTTCAGAGGTTTTTGCCAAGTCTTTATTTTAACTGAGACAATTTAGGGAAGACTCTACTGTGGTTTGTTTGTTTTAACTCCTTTTAACCCAAGAACATCCACAAAACCCAGAATGAAGTGTATGTAAACCTGTATATAAACAATTTATCTTAATTACCTCCACCATGGAGGTAATGTTTTTAATGCTGTTTGTCCATTCGTCTGTGAGCAAGATAAATCAGAAACTTGTCAGTGGATTGGATGATGGATTCAGTGAATGTTGGTCATGGCACAAGGAAGAAGAGATTAGATTTTGGTAGTGATGGGAATAAATATGCAGATCCAGGGAAGTTTTCAGGGGTTTGTTAATATTGTGAAATAGGGCAGTTTTCCACATTTTTACTTATAACTCAATAAGTCCTCTATGGACTTTGATGACATTTTCAGGGAATAGTGGTCATAGCACAGGGGAGAAGTGATAAGATTTTGGTGGTTATCCGATCCAAGATTTTTTTTCAAGGATTTGTTTACATTACAAGATAGGGCAAGCTTTCCACTTTTTTTGGTAATAACTGGCCCAACAATGTTGAAAATATCTCAGTAGAGGTTTGTGGCCCTAGAGCTTTTCTTATTTGATGTATTTGTCAATTTTGTTGAAGAGAAACCACCGTCTTCCTTTGTTCAGCTCCTAAACTCAATTGAATCAGTTCACTCGACCTCACTCTGTAGACAGGAGTAAAAGTAACTTTCTGCTGTAACACTGGCTTGAAAAATCTAATTTAAGCTTCAGATCCAAACAAAGTAAAACATGTTTTTATTAACCCAAAGGTTCAAGTTTTATTGGATGTAGCTTGGTAGCACTAACACTGTCAGTATTATGGGATGTATTACTATGGCTCCATGAGTGATAGATATTTATTGATTGAAGCTGCCTTCATTTTAATGTTTTACCTCAGAACAAGGTGGTTTTTGCCAAGGGTGCTGTTTTCCTTGTAGTTGCATCCATGCACAGACCCATATATGCTTAAGCTCTTTCCTCATGCAGGCAGCGCAGGTTAAATTCCAGTCTGAGGTCAATTTGTCCCGTGTCTCTCCCCTGCTCTCTCGTCCCCTTTCAGACTATCCACGGTGTCTCTACACTATCAGTAAAGCAGAGAAGCCTGGAAAAGGAAAAAGGCAGTCATTGTAATGTGTTGACATAACATGTTTCCTGTATGCCTTAAGGAAGTCTGGATACCATAGTTAAAGTGTAACTTAAAGAAATATCAAACAGTATTGATCCCTGTTTTGATACCAAAGCACCAAAAACTGGTCTTACACATAAAATTAGTCATTTTGCTGTACGAGTTTCTGCCATCTTCAAGCCTGGTTTATACCTCTGTGTCAAAGCTATGCTTTACCTATGCTGTTGTGCCATCTTCAGCACGTATACTCTTAAATTGTTGTGTCTCTGTAAATTAGTAATATGCTAGTCTGCATTGTGATTTTTCTTCTGGTCTCAGCACGATCTCTGTTTGTTTCTTGATAAGAAACCAAGGTGACAGAAACCAGGCAAATAATAACTTAAGTACAGAGCCAAAAAAACAAGAGATATAGTTGAGTACAGTGCAATTATTGCAAAAAAGAAAAGAGAGGAGACATCAGAGAAGTTGAAATTTATGACTCCTGAGTCAGTTGAGACAGAGGTAGGAGAATTTCTAGGGCTTTTTTGGCAACTAAGTGGGAGAGCAATGAGTAAATACACGTAAGAAAAATTTAAACGTAAATTAAACTTGTTGTTTGTCCTCTGCAGCCATTCAATGACATTATAGTGCACAAGAGACTGGCAGTCAATGCTGTGCAGCAGACCAATAAAAGAGCTTGAGGTCAGCATGAATGTGATGATGTGCATGACAGGCTCCTCCTATAGCCCCCTGCACTGGTTCAGGGCTACACAGACCTTGAGTGAAGGTTAAGGTGTAGCTTCAATGCAAAAGTTTAAATCGGCTTTTAGAGAGGAAGTAGGATGTGCTTGTTTTTTAGACAGATTCATGTTTCCTTTACCAAGGCAGAAAAAGTCATGTTATTTTGCAAATCCGACTAAAACTGGAGTTTAAAATAAAACTAGTGTGACTAAAGTACCTTTAAAATTATGTAAATGTCTTTCATGCACATCCCAGTTTCAGAACTGGACTTTTTGTTGTGCTCATGCTCCCTAGTTTGCTGGACATTGACCCTGACGTTAAACGACATAAATGCCAAACAAAGTAGAAGTTGTGATGTTGTCTTCATGCAGATATCACCATAAGTGAGGTGGATAGTGTACATCATATTTGTGCCAAATATGACACCTGCAGAAAAACCCTGAAATAACCCTGACTTTACCTGAGTGAACGCAAGCAGCCGAGTTTGTTTTCGTCCGAGCTTTAGAGACTTGACAGGCAGTGGGAGAAGTTTATTTAATTGTAAGGAGAGTAACACAAACTCAGCGTCTGAACATTTTTAAGTGTGGTGTTCACAGCACATCACTGAAGTTTTGCTGCATATCTGTCCATTAGCAATCACTAGGGGTGTCCCGATCCGATATTGATATCGGATATCGGTCAGATATCAGCAAAAAAAACAAATATTGGACAATATCGGCCTGCATCTAAAATCTCCGGTATAAGCTCTCCGCTACAAGCAGTCTATTCTAATTTATTTTTTAATTATTTAGTTCAGTTGTAGGATATGCTTATGTTTAAGTTAAACCCAGTGGTTACTTTACAATTTAAAAATAAATGTTTTTGTTTTTATTGGATTTATTGAGGTTACTTTTCAGGGTCTTATAATTTATTTTTTATTTATTTTGTTTAATTGTAGTATATTCTTATGTTTAAGGTCAAAATTTATTTAACCCATTGGTTAATAACAAATGGGTCAGTTTTTCTCATACCTACTATTGCTGACTACTGTTCTCTGTTTGAGTAATCTCACTTGATCAAGCCTTTTCTTCCAGTCCATACTACAAAATAAGTAATAAAAGTATGTGTGACTCCTGCTGATATCGTATCGTATCGATATCGGTATCGGCCAATACTCAAGGCTGCAATATCGGTATCATATCGGAGGTGAAAAAGCTGTATCGGGACACCCCTAGCGATCACCATCAGGTCTCCTATGCGTCTAAAAAGCCATCTCACGCTGCTGTTGTATATGCAGCTAAAACACTGCAGCTTTCTTTCTCAGGTGTTGTCGTCGTACTCATAGTGACGCTGTTTTGACGTCATGCCGACAGGCCTCCCACTACTCCATGTCCAACAGGGGTTATGCAAGTGTGAACAACCATGTCTAGGAACTACTGGAGCGGACTACCTGGACATTATCCTTATAAAATCAGGGGTTGCATGTGTGAAAAGGGCTGATGATGCTGTTAAAATAACCAAATACACTGCTCGAGAGCATGCGTGACAGAGAAGTATTCTCATCACAATCTCAGCAGAGCTAATAAGTCAGCTTTATTGAAACTACAGTGACAGTGTAGGTGGTTTGTTTCTGTAGAGGCAGATTGGGACTCAGCAGCAGCAGTGGAGCGGTGTGAATGTTGTGTGTGTGTGAGTGTGTAGGTTGACGGGATATTTGGACACCCGCTATCCTCTCTCTCTCCCCACGCTGCTCTGCTGCCTGGCTGAAGGCCCCTGTGACTCTTGTCATTGCAGGCAGACAAACGGGCACACCACAATGCGCTGGAGCGCAAGCGTAGGGACCACATCAAAGACAGCTTTCACAGCCTCCGGGACTCGGTACCCGCCCTGCAGGGAGAAAAGGTTGGTAAAGCTCAGCCTGCAGGTCGCCCAGGCACTCAAAAGGCTCATGTAAGAAATTTTTGAATTATGTCATGTGTTTGATGAAGGTGAAGTATATATATTTTTCTGTTATTGTGTGAATGTTCATGCAAAGATGAGGTCATTTTTAGGATTTGTAGCTGCAGAGAGGTTATTTTTCTTCATGTCAGAGGGAAACTGGGAGGGGAGATTGGCAGCAGCAACAGTGATGCAGTCTGAATACTTGGACCAGCCTCAGGAAGTTATTATGAGGAAATTTTGTTGCTCTCTTCCTGTTTTGACATCCATGACACTCAGAGCATTGGAGCTGGTTCAGTAACTGGGCATGCTGTGTTTTATTTTCCCTTAAAGACCGTTTTTTTGACTCTGATGCAGCGTGAAGGGCGGGAGCTGGTGATGTGACGTACATTCAGTTTAGGATTTGTAAAAGATGTTGGGCCACTGCCGCCTCAGAGCTTGAATCCCTCCCATTTCTCCCAGGAACAAACTTGAGAGCTCAGTTTTTGAGGCAAACTCATGTGAAAGAAGAAAGTAAGAAGAATCTCAGGGCTGGGGACCAAAACATGTCTGCAACATTTTGTTTACAAGCACACTGAGCTGGCCCTTAGTTTAATCTCTTTTTCTTTTGCTTAATCCCACAGTTCCTAATTTGAGTCAAATCCTACAAAGTTTAAGCTTTTTATTCTCGTAATATCCTTGTGCAGTGTTTTAATATTTCAGATAGTTGGCCTCTCCTTGCCCTGACAAGTGAAATAATATCAGATTTGTGATTCAGTGACATTGAAGAGTGAGAAGAAAACACACAAGTGCTACAGTGGGAGAGCTACTGGACAAAATCAGTGAAATGAACAGACTTTATGAATTATGTTTAGAGGTTAAGAAAAGGAAAATCAATTAGATTTAAATATAAATATAAAAGAAGTTGAGGGTAACTTATGGAAACATTGCAGTATTTTTGACGGAGGGTTGTACGAGGTGCTTGACAACAATCGGTGAGGCTGAAAGGGCTCCAGGCAGCGCTGCACCTTTCAGGACGAGCTGAGACTTGTTTCTTTGTTCATTGTCTACCTGGCCGGTCACCTTGAGTTAATTATATTAGATGGTCACACACAAGTGTTGCAAACACTGATGAAAGACTCGGGCTGAAGTGCGTCCATCTTGTTGCTGCTGCATAAGCTTTAATAAAAGTCAAAGCCTTCATTACGAGTGCTGATGCTTTTGTCATTTGGTTAAGCAGAGACGACCAGTGAGTTACACTGCTGTTGACGGACACAGTTAATTCACTCAGTTGTGGGAGTTTAATGCAAAGCGAGCCAAAGAACTGTTGTAAAATTTTAGGCTCTTTATTTTTCCACCAGGAAGTCTCTGTGTTTGGCACTTTTTCATGATGCAGCAGATGGCTGTGATTTGTTCTTCTGCCCGATGATTCCGCCCTCTGGATCTGGTTCTGAAGAATTTCTTCTTCTGTAAACTCTGGTTCATAAAGGTAACCCTGTTCATCCACAGTGAAAGGAGCGTCATCCTCGCTTGAGTCAATAATACTCATGTTTTGTTCAGTTTTAGTTTCCTCTGCTGCTGTTGTGTCTTCCTGAGTCCAGAGAGCGAATCAGCAGATCAGCTGAATCAGGGTACAAAAGTGGAAGAACACAGTTTTCTGCATCATAAAATAGTGCCACGCTCAGAGACTTCCTGGAGGAAAAACAAAGTCCTCTGGAATTTTTTGCCCAATGTTAATTTGACCCAACATAGTGTTGTGGCTTGTTTTTACGTTAAACTCACTCAAATACGCAACATAACTGAACACATTAACAGCAGTGTACCTTAGCTGTAGTGTCAGCTTGTTCTCCTTAAAGGTGCAGTGCTGTTGTCAAGTACCTGATACAATCCACCTTCAATAATACTGAGGATCATTTTTGTGTACATACTTTAATGAAAATAATGACTTAGAGTTCATCACAACATACTTTGTACACAAAACAAACTTTTATGATACATCTATCTAATCAATATGATCAACAAATTAATAAAAACATCTGAATATAATCAGAAAAATGATAAAAATGTCCTCAAGTGGATTATCAGTTGCCACAAACATCTAATGTATCAAATGAGACACAGAAGTTAAGTTAAATTTTATGGAAATTTAGATTTTTTTAGGATTTCAGTAGAAAGTGAAAAAAACATTTCAGCTTCAAAAAGTTAGAATTTTCTGGCTATAATTTTTGTGTTCAGGCATTAAAGGGTTAAGAAAATATTGATTCAGGTCAACAGAAAAATAAAACGCAAAAACAACTATGTAGAATGTATTTATTATAATAAAGCAAGTTACACTGGACAGGAAGGAAAAAGCAAAGAGAGAGAAAAAGAGAGCGAGAAGCCAAACTTATGGAAAACCTTCACTGATACCCAGTCCTGAAAACCTCAGATCACACAAACGCTGCTGTTTCTAAGGCAGAGCAAAATCAAACACTTTAAAATGGAAACAAGAGAATGATACAAGTTAAGCTATAAGTCATAAATGCTTAAAGATAAATTCCCATTAATGTAAACTTCTGTGAGCAGATTATAAGTCAGTGCTCTTCTATTGTGCAGCTGTTGTGTTGTAGTCTGTAATCTCAGCGTTCACTGTGACAGTAGTGTGTCGGGGTCGTGACCCGGCCTGTGGATGTCAGACTGAAGTGCTGGAGGATTTTCAGAGGTTAACAGGGAGCCAAGCTGTGCTCAAACACACACGGCGCTGTCCCAGATTCTCTCTCTAGTGTCAGAGCACTTGTTTCAGTCAGCAGTCTGCCTCTCTGCAGCATTTGTTTAGAGCTTTGTTTTAATTTTTCTGTTCTGTGTATGAAACTGTGACAAGGACTCTGTATACTGGCGTCATTGCTTCAATTTTTGCATGTGTCACTAACAGCAGTCTACCAAACAGGCGTCTCGAGCTCAAATCCTAGACAAAGCCACAGAGTACATCCAGTACATGAGGCGAAAAAACCACACGCACCAGCAGGACATCGACGACCTGAAGAGGCAGAACGCTCTGCTGGAGCAACAAGGTAAACACAACACTGCACACCGAACCAGCATCTTCACACAGGAGATACTGTGTGTGTTAGGAGTTAACCAATTTACAGCCTGACCAATTATCAAGGCTGATATTTAGCATTTTGCAGATTATTGGCATCTTCATTTTATTTTACCCTTTGATAATAATATTAATAAATATGTCAGTTTGGCTTTGATGGATTCTGAATCTCCATCTGAGGAACTCCGGTTCATCAAGGTAACCCCATGCATCCACAGTTAAAGGAACTAGGGCTGCACAGTGGCTTTGCTTCAACATCGGTATCGGCTGATGTTGGCCCTTTTTGCAAACATCGGTTAGGGGAAGCAGACATCACTTTTCAGATGTTTATTCATTGTCTCACACCAATTTAATGCTGACATCTGGCACACTTAGCCTCTGATTTGGAGAAGATTCTTTATTAAGGGTGATAAATTTGACTTTTTGGACAAACTGTGACTTGTTTTCATGATTACACAAAGGAGAAAATATTGTTACTGTGGGAGACTTATGCAGAAAGAGATAATTAGAGAAACATCTGTATCAGCTTAAATTACGATTTCAGACATCCTTATCGACATCAGAGCTGATTTTCACAATCAGTGCATCACTAAAAGGAAAGTCATCACCACTTGTGTCAAACTCTCTGATATTTGGTTCAGTGTTGGTTTTCTTTAGCTGTTGTTGTGTCTTCCTGGGTCCAGAGAGTGAAACAGCAGAACACATTTTGCTGCATCATAAAATAGTGCCAAACACAGAGACTTCCTGGTGGAAAAATAAAGCGCTCTGGAATGTTTTGCCAAATTCTACGTACTCACACAATTGAACGAAACAACTGTACCCGCCAACAGTAGTGTACCTTACCTGAAGTCTGAGCTCGTTCTCCTTAAAGGAGCAGTGCTGCTGGGAGCTCTCTCAGCCACTTCACTGGCTCTGTTTAGAAATGCAGTCCATATTTGTGAATGGGGTGCCTGACAGTTTACTGGACATTGTTACCGTTTTCCTGAAGGATTTTTCTGTGCCTCTGTTGCATTTCCAAACCAGCAGATAATGCAAGAAGAGAGGTCGCTCTCAATAAAAGATCCGAATCAGAATCGTTTTTTATTGCCAAGTATGCGACACGTGTTCTTGGACGTTCCTCGATCCTTTTCTTAAAAACTAGTGGAGATCGTGCCTTCGCAGTTGCAGCTCCCACTCTATGGAAAACACTTGTTCACGTTGGCCTTTGGCTGAATATAGTCCCCTTTTGTTGGGTCTTTTATTTGTTATGTTTTCTCTGTATTGCTTTGTTTTTATTGGTTTATCATGGTTCCCACATGTCCTGAAAAACCTGGAAAATGATTGACCAATTTTCCAGTCATGGAAAACATGTGGAAAATCAGGAAAAAAGTGAAATGTCCTGGAAAAGCTTGAATTGTCTTGGAGAATTATTTCTCTTCCTTCTACCTTGTTAGTGAATAAATCAAACATTGGAAATGACGTAAAAATGTACTCGGTAACTAATGCACACTTAGCCATAAAATATGAGTAGATGGAATAATGCAAGTAAAGGAATAAAATCTCAAAACAATGGTGACTAAAAGAAATAATTAAATATGGTTAAATAAAATATCGGCAACTTGAACAGTAAATCAACAAAATATATTTCTAAAAAAGCAGAGTAAATGAAGATTAAAAAATCAGTATAAACCATAAATACATAAAAGTCCAGACTAAAAAGACAGCAAGCAGACAGTGTTCATGCCCGAGAGTTAGAAATAAATAAGTCTTAAGTTCAATATGATACGGTGGAGCTAGCTGGAGAAATTGGTCATCAACCTTTAATCTTGTTTTTTAGAAGGCTAGATTAACCTGAGAATTGCACTATTCTCTGATAAATTTGTCATAATTTCTAAGAATGTCAGAGAATGTATGAGATTTCATAGATGTCTTACAGCCAAAGACTGCATGTCTTGTAATCAGAACTCTGGGGCGTAAGAAGCATTAACATAGCAAACTGGGTAAATGTACAAGACGTCTTGGAAAAGTCCTGGAACATGATTTCTAGAAAAGAGTGGGAACCCTGTTTATTGTTTTTATTGTTTTCTGTCTATTTTACTGTAAAGCATTTGGTAGGCCACTGGCCATCTTAAATGTGCTGTATAAATAAAGCTGACATTGACATTGACTTACAAGGAATTTGACTCCAGCAGTTGTTTTCTGTCGGACAAAGAAAGTCAAAAAAAAAAAAAAAAACAATATAAAAATAGAGAATAAATAAAATAAAAATGAAAATAACTCTCAGGAAATGCAGCGTATTTACAAAATGTACGTCAGGAACATGTTCAAACTGCTTTGGTCCTTAAGTGCAGATCTTACTTTGCTCATGTTTCTCCCCTCTGTCGTGTTTCCTCAGTCCGTGCTCTGGAGAAGGTGAAGGGCTCCACCCAGCTCCAGGCCAGCTACTCCTCGTCCGACAGCAGCCTCTACACCAACCCTAAAGGCAGCGCCGTGTCCGCCTTCGACGGCGGCTCCGACTCCAGCTCCGAGTCTGAGGCCGAGGAGCCGCCCAACAGGAAGAAGCTGCGCGTAGAGGCCAGCTAGAGAGGGTCGGAGCCGTCAAAAACCCTCAGCTGAGGTCAGGGAGGCGGGGCCACGAGAAGGAGGGCGAGAGGAAACAACAGCCTTCAAAGCTCTCGAGGCGACCCAAGCCCCTCCCCCACCCTGCTCCTCCTCTTTCTCATTTTGTCTCCTCTCTCTCGCACTGGAGACTCATGACCCCTCGAACCTCCTCTCACCGCCGCCACAACCACGTCTCGCCCCGGTCGATCTTTGTCAACGCGGCGGCGGCGGAAGCGTCAGCCCGGTGGAGGATGAGTGCTTCAGATCATGTAGAGAGCTTCAGGTTTCTCCCCCTCCTCTCCCGCCCTCTTTTTTCTTCTTTGGGTCTTTGTCACCAGTGTCCCCGCCCGAGCAACGTCAACAATCCAAAACCCAAAAAGAGGCAGCTTGGCTACTTAAGGACTTGATGCTTTTTTGTAAGCCCCTCCCCCTTCCTCCCGCCCGGGTTTATTTTTCTGTTTTGTTTTTTTCGGGGTGAGGAAGGGCGTGGCAGGCGTACTCCTCCAAGCACTGCTCTATTATATATTTTCTGTTTATTTTTGTTATTCTTGATTACAAATAAAAACCTGTTCAGACTTTACACACACACCTAGATCAACGGTCCTGGAGAAGTTTACCTTTTTAAAAATTAAAAACATTTGTAGCTTTCTTTTTTTTTTTCCACTCAAGAATGTGAAGATGCTAATGTTTAAGTGAAACCCACCTCAGGCCCACTGGAGCAGATGTTTTTTTTCTGCCTGACACGTTTGTTGAACACAAAATTAATTAAAAAAAGAGAGAAACTGAACATGCCTCCTCTGTTGAAATTGATGTTCTGAAGGAGTATATTCCTAAACTTGTATCGTATTTCGTCCTTTAGCTTGAAGTAGTGAATGACTTTAGGTGGCTGAATACGTTAGGCATCTCGTTTTATATCTTATGATGAATCAAAAAAGCTTTGATTGGATGTTTTAAACTTCTAAAAGTATGTTATGCATTTTGTAGTAACCTCACAAGTCATTGAAAATGCTAATTTGTCACATGTAGATTTCCTTAAGGGTTTGAATAGGTATTGAATGTCAAAGGTAGCTCCTGAAGCCAAACGAGTCCCTGTCCATGTGTTGTGCTTTACACGGTAAAAATCAATGTTGCTGAATTTTCCCCCTCTCCCCCCCAAGGAAAAAAAGGAAGCATTTTTGCGTGTCTAGGAAACGTGTGTGTATGTATATTGTTTCCATTTTATTTCCATTTAGGAGGATATAATTAGTGTAATAGGTCTTTGTTTGTCCGATTCCATTCCATGGAAATTACAAGTATGTTGTACATACTGCCAACAATTGTCTTGCAAGTTGAGGCCTACCTTTACTATGAGACTATAAAATAAACTATTTTATCCTTTAACACGCTCCCTGTGGTGATTCAGACTCAAGATTACGATGATCATAACTTAAAGGTCTCATGTCCTGGTGTGTTTGCCTGCTGCTTACATTGTGGTCTAAAAAGTGAGGATTTGGGAGAAAGCAGTGAGGCAGACTTTCAAGACAGTCATAGCGTCTGTCTGTGTCGAGCAGCAAACATACGTGTAGGTGCAGAATGTGTAACCATGACATAATATACCACAGGAAGTTAAAAGCTTATTTTTTTCTTTTAAAGCTCTGCTTATAGTTTGGTTTGTCACAGTAATGGGTTCGTAACAGCTGAACATCTGTCAATGAAGTTTACTGAATTCAGTTTTACCTCCCCTCTGGTGGATTTATGAAAAATTGACTCATGGATTACGATTCAGACAATAAAAACAGACACTCCTTTACCAGAAAATTCATACTTACACAGAATATCATAGCTTTGTTTCCCCCACTCATTTTCCCAAATACAAAATTTGTTCAGATTTACACTTTTTCCTTTAGTTTGTTTCAAAAAAATCAGTCTTTTCTAAAGACACATCACAAGAAAGCATGTTCATTTTCAAAAATATTGTTAAAGTATGATTTTCTGTCTTTTAAGCTATTTTTGTCCAAATTTACTTTTCTTTGTTTTCTTGTTTCATCTCCATTTCTTTTTCTTAAAAGAGAAAAATTCAGTATTATTTCACCAAATACAAATCAAATATATTACTCTTTTCAAATGTATATCTTTAAACTCATATTTTTCATTTTTTTCCCAAAACACCTGATGAGTGATGCAAAGATATCTCCTGGTCCTGATTTTGTTTATTCTATAGTACAAGTACCATCATTTATATCTTGACTTTTTATCAATAATTTTCAGTTATTTTTCTCCAGCTTTAAAATTTTCTTTTGTATTGCTGTGTGAGAATTTAAATTGACGGAATAACTCTTTCCAGTTTATTTCTTGAGACATTTTTACATTCTCGATGAATGCGAGATAACGCATGACACATAAAGAATAAAATATAATTCTGCCACGGTTTTCTGATTAACATAAGTAAAATCTTTAATGTTATTTGAATAACTAATTAAAATTGATATTGGTACTGGTATTTCATGTATTTGTAGAAATAATGTATTTGTTTTCAATAATGGCAGTTTATTCTGCTGGAAGTATCCATCACATGATGGGCACGCTGTGGTGTTTAATCTCTGCCCAGTTGGTCCAAAGGAGCCTAAAGTGTGCCAACAGCATTTCCTCCACACCACAACGGCACCATCACCAGCCTGAACTGTTGATACAAAGCAGGATGGATCCACTCTTTTATGTCATTAACTCAAATTTGACCCTACCCTCCAAATGTAGTCTGAATGTGTGTGAACTACAGCCTCTGTTTCCTGTTCCTAGCTGACAGGAGTGACACTCAGTGTGGTCACTTCCCTAAATGCAGGTGGTTGTAGCCCACCTGCATTTAAGATTTGACGTGTTGTGCCTTTAGAAATGCTCTCCTGCATACTTTGTGGTTATTTGAGTCACTGTTGTCATCCTCTCAAACCACTGTGGCCATTCTCTGACCGCAGGTATCAATCATCATTTGGCCTGTGAACTTCCGCCTAATGGATATTAACTCTTTTTCAGACCAAGTAATGCATGAAGGTCCCAGTAGATCAGCATTTTCTGAAATACTCTGACATTGTGCCATGTTCAAAGTTGCTTAGATCATGTTTTTCCCAATGCTGATGCTTGGTTTGAACTTCAGGTCATCTTCAACATGTCCACACTCCTAATTGAATGGAGTTGCTGCCATGTGATTGACAGATTGGCTATTTTTCATAACAGCGGTTAAATAGAAGTGCCTTAAAAAGTGGTTGTGAGTGTATGTTTTTTATTCATTAGTGTTCATATTTGCTTTTTTGCTTGTTGCAGAATTCACCTTCAAACTCAGACGGTAATGAGTTGTAGATTTAATCGTGGAGCCCTCGTTTTTATGCAGGTATTTTCACTTACCTTGTCAATAAATCACCTGCAGTAGTGAAGTTTGAGAACTGTCTGTGCTCTGGGGCAGCATGCAAACACAGCTTCTGGTTTTTCTGGTTCCCAGTCGATGCAGGTAGCTGGTGTTTAAAGGGCTAAAATGAACTTTAAAGTCTGATTATGCAACACTTCTCCCCTCAAACTGCGATTCTAACAGAGAGAGTGAGGCACAAACTGGGGCGGCTGTTACTTTCATTAATTAGCATCAAACAGAAGTCAACCTACTTCCACTTCATTCTGTCTGTTCTTGTTTCAGAGGGGTTTCCCTCCTCCTGATTCTCCTCTTTCAGACAGTGAAGCAGTCTGGATCTTTTTTAACCCCGCCCTGCAGCAGCTCATGCTGACCCCAAAAAAAGTTTGAATTATTTGGATGTTTCATGTTTTATTTACTGTGTTGGTGGATATGTTTCTGCTGGTTTGATTTAAATGGAGCACTTCCTCCAGAGACAGCTGCTTTTATCCAAAAACTAGAGCTTGAAGCTTGAGAGGATATTCTGTAAATCCAACTGAATAATTGTTTTTAAATGTCATTTTACTTTAAAATAGATAAAAGCAGAACATCGTGTTAAAAATACTTTGTCCTTGAGTCTCACATTACCTCAAAAATATCTTTAGTTGGTTCCCTTGAGCTGTTTTGTCTTTACTTTTTGTGATATCTGATAAATCTAAAACCAATCATTTAAAGGGATAGTGCAGGATTTTTGAATTGGGGTTGTAGAGGGTCGATGGCATTAAACTGAACATCAGCCACAGTGACAGAGATCAGCTCTGCATCTGTGCAGAAACAGCCCACATGGAAGTAAGGGCAACACATTGCTGCAGAAGGTGCCACACACTCTGCATCGTGCAAACCACCGCAGATGTGCTTTGTTTTGTTGACCTATTTACAAGCACACAGTGGTTTGAGCTCGAGCCCTGTGGTTTGGTTTCATATGTATGTCTTTAAAAAAAATACATAAAGAGCTAATCTTAGTCTAAAAATAGATAATGTAACAATGCGGTAAAAAACTTGTCACAAGCACACAGGACCATTTAGAGTTGCTGAAGAGTTTATCTGATGACTGTAGGCAGAGGCAGGCCAACACTACCCTTGACTCCCACTGTTTGAGCTAAGCTAATTAGCGGTGGGCGAGCTTTGCCCGTCTCTTCCTTGTTACTGCAGCACAGTCTAAAGAATGGAGTCTATCTGCTCGTCATGGACTCAGGAGTGAGGCAAGACACGAAAACAAAAAAAGTCTGCGTATCCCTCTAAGTTTATTAATGTCAGTCAAACTGAAACCTTCCAGAGTTTCACTTTTATTTCAGAGAAAACGTTCAGCATTACAAGCAAACGTCAGCTGTTTGTGAAGCTGCCCTTGTACAACAGCAGACCTTTATTCAGGAAAACTCATCCTACATTTCAGCGGCCCTTCGTCTCTACCAAGGATCAACCCTCCGTCCAGCTCCTGGGCTCCAGTAGTTAGACCTGACCGCTGTGTGCTGGTTCCAGTCAGTCCCTCGGAGTCGGCTGGTTCAAACACGATCGCGTCACCATAAAGGGTGAACTAGGACTGATTGTCGACCGATCCAGAGGCAGCAGCGAGATCTGAAAGTCCGTCATCAGAGGTCTGTGCTGATCGTGTGCTGTCGTCGGGGACGGGCAGCTTGTGGAAGTGCTGCAGCGCCTGTGCCACCTTCTCTGGACAAATGTTGTAAACAGGATGAGTTGGAGCCTACAGAGAAGAGAGATGGTTTAATTTAGTGATATTAAGTGAAGCATTTTCAAAAGTTAAGAATGCCAAGGCCCCATTCACAGCCTTTAATCTTCTAGGGTTCACCACTTCAATCCTTATTTGACCCTTAAAATGAGACCAAAGTAATCAGTCCATGTTGATATTCCACTTTCAGATGCAACACTACACTGCGCCTATGGTTCAGTGTGTGCACCTCAGTTTGTTTTTCCCTGTTTGCAACAGAGTGAAACAGGAATGAGTCCAAAAATGTGGAAGCACTTTAGCACATCCAGTCCAAAGGCCCAAGGCAAGGGAGGCATGGATTTTAAAATGGATCAATTTTTTGTGTGGTTTTACATGTTGTAAACTACACAAAAAGACACTTTGTTAATGTTTTATGATTTAAACAACATTTTGAGTCTTAATAAAACCTCTAATTAGGCTCTAAGTTTCCTCTAATCAAGAAATTAAAATGTGAACCCTGATGTCTCAGTGAATGTCTCAGAATGACACAGATGTTAGCAGTGTGTTGTTACATTGGTGCAGGCGGAGAGTTTTATTGAAGGAGAGTTGCTTTGTTTAGGGTGAACAGAGCATGACGCCCCCCCAGCCCACCACCACCTTCACTGGTGATTGTCCTGCTGGAAGCTAACCCTGCTCTCTGACAAGAAATAAGCACTGAAAACTAGTCAGCGGCGAACTCATGTGTGTCTAATTGTGAGAGGTTGTGTTCATGTGTGCATGTAAAAAGAGGAAATTTACTGTAACCAACAGTTAGTGCCCGTCATACGACAGGAAGCAAAAGTGACACCAGAGCGGGCATCTATAAGAGAAGCCACACGTTATCTTAGTTTGCATATTCATTTCAACACCTAACCCACGCCCAGAGCCTCTTCTTGAATAATCATCAACGGGAAATGAAGCTTTGAATGAAATAAAGGCCTGTCACATCCTTATAGATGTAAAACTGAAGATCAGTGCCACGCTCTCCTGACTTCAAACACAGGTGATGGTATCCGGGTTCACAGTGAAACACTGCAGATGTGAAAAGGCAATCGTTTAATAATTTACCTCATGCTGGAAAAATTACAGGGTGCAGGAGAATCAGAGGCTAAATGAGTTTGATGAGAGTTTTTAAAGGGAGTTCAGTGAATTTAATGTTTTCTTTTCATCTTTAAGGAGCTGCTGATTCAGATTATAGCTGCAGTCTGCAATTCTACCATTAAATCATTAGAGTTTAATAACCCAGCGAGGAGTCCACTTCACTGATCTTCTTTAAGGCTCCTCCATCACTGAGATTTAGGGTTTTGTTAAAATAGCTGAAATATCTACAACAGCAGCCTGGCCACTTAAGCTTTTTTTATTATATACATATATCTCCAACGGACAAACTATTGGTTGACTCCATCCATCCATTCCCCTTATCCATCTCTACATTTGCATTTATCCATATTTAGTAATAACTAGGGATGCACAATATTATTGGTTTGATATCAATATCTGTAGGTAATTGCTTCAAATGCTAACTAACGGTATCAAAAGATATGAACACTTCTGCCAATATTTTAGCCTTATATATTTCTTTATATATATATTTGCATCAAGATTGTGGAGTTTTTGCAAATTAATCTTGAATTGAGAGAATAAGCTCCAAAAATAGAGTGGGTTTTCTGTCAGCGGGTAAGTTTACCAGTGTGTTAGCTTTTAAAAGGGCAGATCAGTGTTAATTTTGACAGCACTTAGTTTAGTTTCAGTCTAAAATATCTTTTAGTTTTAGTCGTAATTTAGTCATCTAAATTGTTTTAACTTTAGTCCAGTTGTAGTTGATGAAATCTAAGGTAAATTTAGTCGACTAAAATATGAAGTGTAAAGTGTAAGGCATTTTTTAATGTTTCCTTAAATTTCTGAAGTCTTGTTTCCCACTTGGATCCCGCCAAGACGAAGCCAAGGCAGCTGTGATTGGATGTCCCTCTTAACTCATCCAACCTCTCCACACAAAGTAGCTGTGATTGGATATATTCCTAACTTGTCTCTACTTTCTACATGACCAAATTAGGTCTGATTGGATTTAGTCTCTGTCAAACATTTTAGTCTAGTTTTTATCTGTTGACGAGAATGTCAGTTGATTTAGTTTTAGTTTTAGTCCGTGTGCACTTGTTTTGTTTTAGTTATAGTTTAGTTTTTGTCAGGGGAAAAAAGGTTGTTGACGAAAACGATGACAAAAATTAGTCGACAAAATTAACACTGGGGCAGATGAAACTTGGTTTTACTGTTACTGTCAGGAATACATTCTACATTTGATGTAGGTGTGATCTAAAAAGCACTACTTTCAGTCACGTCTTTATATTGGTACCAAAATCAGTATTGCCATAACATCAAACATCTTTGCAGGCTTTACATTTTTCTCCTCTGAAAAAAAACAAGCAATTTCTGAAATATTCCTCGCTCATCCACTCAGCATCTCCCTCTGAGCCCTGCTGCAGACTCACCAGTCTGTTCTCCTCTTTGCCAAGGATCATCTCATGATGGATCTCCTGGTTTCCAAAGTGCTGTGCTATAGAGAGACCGCTCAGACAGTAACACGTGTGGTAGAAATCTCTGGACCTGAACACATGAAGGTATCACAGAGGGCATAAACATAAAAACATGAGCAAGAGTAAAACACAAAGATGTATTTAGTGGTTTGCTTGTAAGGCCAGTTCTACTGGTGAGTGTGTGTCCATATGGTGCGGGACTGACTTGCCAGGCTTATCCACGAGGCCCCCCGATGGGTTCTGACAGCAGAGAAGGATGTACTCCTGCAAGGCCTGCTGCTCGAACATCCACCTCTGCCGACTCAGCTCCAACTCCCCTGAAACAAAAATGAATCACAAGAAGACTTTAGTTAGGTTTGTAAAACAGGAGGACATTAAAGTGGGCTTATCATCTCAGTCAAGGAGGTTGCGCATGTTTGTTTGTTAACAAGATTACGCAAATACTACAGGATGGAGTTTGCTGAAATATTCAGGAGATGTTGGTTATGGCCCAACTTAGAAATGATTAGATTTTGGTGGTGATTTGGATATTTGTCTGGAGGCAAAAAATTACCAAATATAAGTTAAAACTGGGCTGATTTTGGAAAAACCATCTCTGCCATTTCTTAACGGATTCACTTCCAATTTTACAGGATAACATGGGGTCCATGTCTTTATCATCAAGGTAAATTTCATCTGGATCTAATCCAGATTGACGTCACAAAAAAAACCAAAAAAAAAAACTTTACATTGGCAAATCCCATTGACGACATTCAACAATTCATATAAAATCAAAATATTACGTGATGTACCCCAAACTTGTTTTTTATTAAGTGATGTTCCCAAAACTGGATCTGGTGATCCAGAAATGCATCTTTTACAGATGTGGAAAAGCCACTGCCTGAAATGAGCTGCTTGGCGGAGGTCTGCATTCTCTCAGGGCTTTTCTAGTTGAGTAAATGGATCAAGTCCAAAACGCATGAAGAAGGAAAGTCAAAGCTGGATCATAAAAAGGGAAATTCCCACTCCAAAAATCCATCCGTTAAATCCTTTTAAGGTAACTTTCATGACTTTTAATAGGTGCATCAATAGCAGACTCCCTCAGGCCTCCCACGATTTATCACATGGTGCGTGACTGACATGACGACACTCAGTTCAGTGGACAGCTAAGGTATCCTTGTTGTCAATTCACTATTAACGCATTTCAGCCGATAATCGCCGTGGAGGTGCATAACTGAGCAACTAAAGTAACAGAAAGTATCATTAATACGGAACAAAAAATGTCACTGACGCTGTCAGATGAGTCTGGTCACCATAAAAGACTCACAAACAGAAAATCGAGTGCAGACTGGACTGAAATAGCTGCTGTTCAGCAGTCAGACAGCATGTGGATCAGCTGTTAACAGGGAGGCTCAAAAAGAGGAAGAATAACTACAGCCCTGCTAGATCATTTGTTGATCTTTCCAGGGATTATGGCTGCCGTTCGTTTGGATACGCGAGGATACTTGTACAAACGGGAGGACATATAAAAGAAACGTCTTCTGATAGAGACTTCGTGGGTTTGAATCAGAAATGGCTGAAACCTCAATGGGGACTGGAGGACACAAGAACATCCAGGTTATCTGTTCATGCAGGTGTATACATTTTAGGATTTTGTTGTCAAATCCAGTGAAATACCAGAGGGACCTGGTAAAAACACTTCAGGATGCTACAGGACGTGTTAGGATGAGAGGATACCAGCGGCTGATGTGTGTAAATCTGCATGATATGGCTCTAGTCATACAGATCCTCCTTGCTATAATGAACATTTATACTTCTACAGACCCAAATCAATGTTTTACAAACTCAAGAGACAAACCAGAACAGCTGAAGGAAAGTTTATCTTTAAAGTAAGTATTCAGCTCACATTGATTGTTTATTTGATACAGACACAGTCATTTTTATTGATAATTTTCTTCACGACTGCAGGCATTTGCGTTAGCCCACGAAGTGCTGCTGTTGCAAATGGTAGTTTAAGCTTCACAATGACTTGAGATATAAAAAACTGACATTTAAAGCCTTGTTAGAATTGTCCACAGATAATTATGCTTGAACATGTAGGTTAAAGTTCACCAAGGTAACATTTATATTCATTTAGCACAGACATTCATTAAGTTAAAGGCTTGTCCGTGATGGAGCAGAGTGACGTCATGCGTAAATGTTCAAGTTAGAGGCTCATAGCAGCTCATAGTGACCACTGTCATGCAGGATAATTCACAGAAACATCTCTTCCATGTATAAAATATCGTAAAACTTAAATAAAAAAAGAGTCCTTTTTTTTCCACCCTGGGAATTATTCAGAGTGTCTGACATGTATGAAATTAATACTTCATATTCAATAAAACCACCAGGAAATCAACCAGTTTCTCCTGTTTGAGAGGGCACAATGTTAATGTTAATCTACCACTAAAAAATCCAAACCTTCTTTGAATAAAGCTCTGTGGAGTAGAGGCAGGAGTCCAGCCTGCCAGAAAGAGTAACAGCCATCCACCAGTTTGTTACAGCGTCCCTGAAAGCCTCCTTCAAACCGCATCTGTCTGCTCACCACCCACCTCTGAGGAGACAAACACGTATTTACATGATCAAAAACAGGGAAACAATAAAGATGTTTACGTTTAATCACATCACAGAGGATTTATCCTCTACACTGGAGGATAAACCACTCAGAGTCACACAGCAGAGGCCCCACAGTTGGAATTAAACAAAGTGGTGTTTTAATATTTCAATCAAATGCAAGGAGTTTATGATATTGTTACCATGGAAACCTCTAATTGGTGCACACACAGTCTTCTCGGCTCAGATTCAGTAATAATAGAGGACTGGAAATAAAACCAGCTGAGGCCCACTCCTCCAGAGAAGGAGGATTATTAGCTTTCAGTGACTGAGAACCCCACAGTATAAGTAAAGAAGGTTCAACTCAATAATATACATCCTGCTAATGTGAAATAAAAAATGCTTTAATCAAAAATAATGAGAAAAACATCCCTCCTCAGACTTGTCAAGTTCATGGTTATAGCGTTTATTTATTGACTTTGATATATACACAGTGCTGAACAGATGTATTAGACCCCCTATCTTAAAAACAAGAAAACTTATATATTTCAGAAACCCTTAAAAAACTTGTTCTAAACTCAAAACTCATTTGTTGCTGGACAAACTTCTTGAATTTCGAACTGAATTCACCTTTTTATACTCAACTTTGAGCTGCTCACTGGAGTTCTCTGAGAAGTCAGAAAATAATTTAGCACAACCTTCAGCCACTAAAACATTTTTTTCTGTTCAGAAATGCAAGTAAATAACTATAATTTGATTAGTTATGAGAATCAAAAACAAATTCCAGCTGAGACTTATTAAAAGCTCCCCCAAGGAATTAATATCATGATCAATTGTTTCTACTTTCAACTTTAAAAAAGTCAAAGATAACCACTTCAACAGAAACATCAAAGCTCATGTCACCACTGATATAAATCTTATCAATATTTTTATTGATGCATACAAGGGTAACATTCATAAAAAAGTTATTACGAAAATATACTTGTGCCTACAGTTGTCTAAAAAGCTGTCTACTGAATATGTGAAAATTAAATGGGAGAGGGAGGCAAATATAACCCTGACGGATGATGATTGGTCAAATATTTGTAAAACACAATTTACTACTTCTAGTTCTGATTCTTGGAGAGAATTCTCTTGGAAGAACGTAATACGTTTTTTTATTACCCCGAAAATATAATATCTTCAAAATGGTGAACCGGATTCCGGTCACTGCTGGAGGCAGTGTAATAACCTGCTCGCTGACCACTTTCATATATTCTGGGACTGCCAAGTTATTCAGCCATTCTGGTCAGACATAATAGAAACCATTAAAGCAGTGTTGGGTCGTGAGCTGGATGATAGTTTTAGATCCATATATTTAGGAAACTTACCCTACATGCTTAATGTCCAGGATAAATACCTTCTTAAAATATTACTAGTTGCAAACAAAAAAGCAATAACCAAGAAATGGCTTGTCAAGAAACCACCCACAAAAGCAGAATGGATAACAATTGTAAAGGAATTGTATGACATGGAGAGGTTGACCTTTTCATTAAGACTATGTTTAGATAAATTTAGTAAGTATTGGTCCAAATGGAAAATATTTCTGACTAAAAATATATGATGGGAGGTGGTTAATATATATATTTCTCTTGTTTTAACTACATGTATGGTTTTGTTTGAGCCTCTTGTCTTTTTGATGAATAATTCAGTGATAATGATTGATCTGCATGTAGATGATTTTTGGGGGTCCTACCCCAGATGAACTTTCATTTGGACTATCTGATGGACTAACAATAACTATACCTGAACACTGGAGGAAAAACAACAACAAAAAAACAAAAAACAGAAAACAAAAGAGAAAACCCTGATTTAACCTTATTGAAAATGAACTGTATTGTATTACCTTTGATGACCTGTTTGTTTGTTTGTTCGTTTTCTATTGTTCTGTTATATTTATAAAAATTCTTTAATAAAAATATAGTTAAAAAAGTCAAAGATGTGATCATGGCAGACGGAGGGCAGAGGTGGTCTAAATATTATCCATGTTTTATTGAGTCTGTGCTGACCTTTTCTTTTATCAGCTGGTATGAGCTGCTCACCCTCTAAAACAGAAACAGGTTGCAGGGCATCACTAAAGTGTGTAGCAGAATTGCTGGCACTTAATGACCTGACTATGTTGTACCAGAGGTGGACTCTGAAGAAGGCCCAGTTAGTCCTTGATGATCGTAGTCATCCCCTGCATGATGAGTTCAGGTTGCTTCCATCAGGTCGCAGATACAGTGTTCCTAAATGCAAAACCAATAGGATGAGGAATTCTTTGGTTCTGGCAGCCATTGTTCTGCTGAATAACTCTCTGTAATGTTGGTGCTGTATGTACTGCCTTTAATGGATTGTTTATTGTATTTATTGTTGGTTTGTTGTCTGTGTGGTACTGTTGGCTGCAGTACAAATTGCCCCTCAGGGATAATAAAGTTTACCTTGACCTTGACCTAAATCGTGGCTTAACCTTGGACAAAGAGACGCTGACTACACAACGTTCACTGAAACACCAGCAGCCTGCAGAAGCATTTACCTGTGCAGCATGGGATTGAACATCAGGAGTGTCGTGTTTGGTATTGTTGTCAATGGAAACCCATGTAGGCTGAATTTTGCATGCACAGATAATCGAAGAATCGAATCAATAAGCAGAATTGATAATAGCATTGGTATCAATAAAGTCTTATCATTTCCTGTCTCAAAATTTCGTCATCTTAATCAAGAAATAATAATGTGCTTCACTGTTTGTTTTGTAAGAAAGTAAATTTGAAAATTCACGGATGACAATTATATTTTAGCATTAATAACATCATTTCAGTTTAAGAGCTTCTACATGCTGGTGTATTGATTATTACAGAAACAAAAAAATATTCTGGTGATTAATGCTGTTTATTTAGGGCAGCTGTAGTATAAACTTTACATTTGCCGTTGAATAAATTTGTGCCGGGCATGTTGGTCACGGCATTAGGAAGATTTGTTCTCTCAGAGCACTTCTAGTTTATTAATGCGCCTTTAGTTTTTGTTTGAGAGAGTCACTTTAAAATACTCTGTTACTATTTTCAGATCCTATTATTTAGAGGATCTACACCATTTCTGAGTAGGTCATTACTTTCAGATAAACATGATGCCAGTTTTATGAGAAACTTGAGCAACACAAGTCATCATCATCAAACTAGTGGATTATATAAGATGATATGTCATTATTTTCGGCTACAACCTCATCATTTTGAGTAACTATGTCATTTGTTTTCAGATAATTCCACAAGTCATTATTATCAAACAGATGTAAGTATCTAAAGATACCTATTATATTGCAATACCAAGTTATATTTTCTTTAGGTAGGATGTCAGTAGTTTGAATAATGGGTCATCAGTTTAAGATACTAAGGTGTACATGATTAAACAGAGTCATTATTGTTAATATCCTGTCATTAATCACTTTGTTAACAGATGCAGACACAGTCAGTTATCTGTGGGTCATTAAATCACTAAAATGATCTGAACAGTGAACATGTTGGACACATCCTCTCATACTAAGTTGTTTTTACACAGAAGAAATAACTTTAACAATGTCCCATTTTTGACAAACTTGACATTATTTTAAAACGTTACGTCTGACTTCTTGTAGTTAAGTTTCTTTTATTTAAAACACAAAAGAATATTTTCGGTCAAATCACATTAGCTTGGCTGTTTCACAAAGAGGCCATAGAAGCGTGTTCTCCTAACAAACACAGATTTCTCCAGAGCAGATGTAAAACAAAGAAACACTTTTTAAATATGTATATTTTATGTTTTGGGGTTTCACTTTGGCCTCCTGACAGTGTAAAATATGCAGGAATGATCAACTCTGTTGCTGTAAAGACTTCAAACAAGAACAACTTTATTAAGAGAAAAAGCAAATAATTGAAGTTTTTCTGATTATAAATCCAGTTCTCTTAAACAACTTTTTGAAGGATGGATTTTCTTCACTAGTTTTTGTTCACAGCTTTGTTCTCGCTGGACAACATCCAGAGAAGAAAAATGTCTCCTCTCTTCCCTCACTTGTTCAACGTGTTCCTGAAAACGCTATCTTCAGTTCTGCTGCATAAAAAATACAACAAGGCCACATTATTGTGTGAGCTGCCATCTACATGAATGTGTTGTGGATGTTAATGATTAATTCATCCTCACAGAGATGAAGCTGCGGCTGTTTCACCAGCGTGACTCAGCCTACATCAGGGGATAAAAGAAAACTTCATAAAAGCAGCTTTTGTTCACACCCACTCAAACACAGCATTACATTACAGGGACACACGGTTAACATACAAAGAAACTCAAGAAATTCTGCATAAACATGTCTTCAGATCAGATTTGGACAAATAATTTGGGTCTATTTTAAGGCTGCACGATCAGTCGCAAAGATCCCATCTCCATCCTCGTGTGCATGAGATCTCATTTTTAAGTAACGACCATTCTCTTGGTTTAAATTCCCTGTTCTACATTCAGAACGAGAGGCTGTCATATGCACACTAATTTGCTTCACAAATATCCAAGCTGCTTCATCAGACAAACTCCCACATGAAAAAGGCAAAACACACTTAATTCATCGATCAGACCATCAAATTCTGCAGCCAAAAGTAACGCACTGAGCATGTAAACCCGTTAGATTACCAACAAGAGGGACATCCAGACAAGGTTGACATGATGTATAATCATATGGTTCCTGTCATGATACAAAAACCGTGAATTGAACATTTACAAAAAAACAATTTCATCATTTGTATGGCATGGAAAAAGGGCAAGATGCTCATACTTAAAGATTCTAAAGCGGGGTACACACATAAGGATTTTCTAAATCTGAAGAGATTTTTTTATGTTAGAGACCCCACATATAAGATAAAAAAATCAGGCATCGAGCAGTTGATCGTACTGTGTGGTGTGCTCTGATAGTCGCAACACAGCACCCCACACACGTAAAAATTCTGCCCCACCAAGATCTAGAATCTAGTCCTCCAAGACAAATTTCTTGCGTGATCAAACGTGATCTAACAAAAACGAAGAAGAAACACAACAACAACTGGAAAACACAACACTCAACATGGAAGAGGACATAAGAGAAGAGGGAATGATGGTGGTCTTGGGAATATTTTTGACGAAAAAATCCTGAACTAATAAAAAGAAAAGACTGTGGAAAAATTATATTAAATACTACCACAAAAAAATCTATACTTCATGAAATCTCTTCCAAAAAAACTCATTCAAATTCCAACAGAAGCATCATTTAAACTCCTTCAATCATGTACAAAACTAATTGGAATTAATACAACCACCTAAATTAACCACCCACAATGGCAAAATTCTAACATTACAGTGAACAAAAAAGTCACAAACTGGACTAAATGTAAGGACAAAGGAATCAATACACTTGGTGACACTTTCTAACAATTGTTTTAAATCCTTTAAAGACTTAATCACAGAATATGGCATCCCTAAAAGTGAGTATCTACACTACTGTGCATCACTTTAGGATTTTACAAAACTTAAACTTAACAGGAGATCATAATAAGGCAAAAGGAGCTGTATCAAGACTTCTCCTTTAACTTAATATATATATGTGTCTTCTCATTTTTTAGTTTATCTCAACGTTTTCTCTACTTTGATGTCAGTGTTGCCTTTGGATAAATACTCATTTTAATGCTGATGTGTTTTGTCTTGAGGAGTGAATCAGAATCAGAATCATCTTTATTGGCCAAGTATGTTTGTGACATACAAGGAATTTGGCTTCAGCAGCTGGTATCGCTCACAGAATAACGGCAGCAAAAATAAACATAAACATACTAGAAAAATATATGTATATATATGTATATATATACACACCTAATTTGAATGGACACACCTAATTTGAATGGACACACCTAATTTGAATGGAGAGCGATGTGCCGAGGCTGCCGTCTGCGGCGCCATCTTGGTGATAGAGATGAAGCAGTGATAGAGATGATTCTTAGCAGGAATTCATATTTTATAGTTGTTTGTTTTGTTCAAATGTGTCTTCAAGCGTGCACATTAATGATTTATTCAGCATCAGGTAGGACTGCACAACACAGAAAGTCCCTTTGACTGCCAAAATACTTTAATATGATTAATAATAAAGGTAAAAATGCACAACTGTGTACTACAAACAGTTGTATACCCTTTTATTGATACACATATTTCTAAATATATTGTTCACTGTACATAGTGAAGATCTTTTGTGCTTTTTTGGGCATTGTATGCAACTTCTGTGCAAGGCTTTTTCATTTTATTACTAATTTCTCACTTCTTTATTTACCTCTTTTTGGGATATATGCTTTCAGGAGCTTATAGTATAGTTTTTTTTAAGTGTAGATTTTATGGTGGCAAATATTTTTATTCTGCCTTTTAATGTAGTGTAATGTAAAAAACTTGGTCACCAAGTCAAAATATATTTAGTGTGGACACAGACTTTCAAAATGAGATATTTTGACTTTATTTTAAAGAGGTAGGATGTTACGTTGGTGAACAAATGGTCTGAGAATCACTGGATAAGATACAAAACTCCCAGTGAGCCTGTTAGTATTTTCATAGAGTGATAGTGTGTCTCTATAATTATGTTAACTAGATTTTGTATTATTATCATTATTATTTATCTGTTTGTGCTCAGCATATTTTATCTTCATTTTCATCATACTTTATTGTGTACTTCCATAATGTCGTAACTACTCTGACGACTCTCATTATTATATTTATATATACTATTTGTATTGTTTTAGTACTATCAGGGTTCCCACTCTTTTCTAAAAATTATTTTCCAGGACACTTCCATGATGTTTTCAGCCCCCCTTAAAATTGATCTATTTCTAACTTTTGGGCATGAAATTGTCTGCGAGCTATCTTTTAGACTGGCTTTTATGTAGTGTCTTACTATCAAAAATGTATGTTTAATACTTATGTTTTTATATTTATTCACTCTGCTTTTTTATAAATACATTTTGTTAATTTACTGTATAAGTAGCCTAAATTTTATTTCACCGTTTTTCATTAATTGTCTTTGTCACCATTGTTTTGAGTTTTATATTTTATTCCTTAGCTTGCATTATTCCATCTACTCATATTTTATGGCTAAGTGTGCATTAGTTACCAAGAACATTTTTACTTAATTTCCTATGTTTGATTTTTGTTCACTAACATGGTAGAAGGAAGATAAATAATTTTCCAGGACATTTTCCTTTTTTCTCATTTTCCATGTTTTCCATGACTGGAAAATTGGTCAATCATTTTCCAAATTTCAGTGGTATAGATAAATGATGGATGGATGATGGTGAAGTGTCCCTGCCTGTATTTAGAGTTCTTTTGTTTGCCGATTTGTTCTCGTTCTTGCTGCTCTTTTTGTAACCCCCTCTGGTGGGTTAACACATTTATTCTACATGTTCAGAGACTGGGATGCATTTAAAGAACAGAACCTGTGATTTTCTCACCAGTAAAGCTTTCAGATCCAGCATATGTTCTTTCCCCAGTATGACGAGGGCAGCAGTGCCACAGAACGTGTACCCCCCGTGGGCCTCCAAACCCGGCACCCCGCTGAGACCACCCTCCCAGTTCTGACACCTGAAGGAAACAGAGTTGGAAATAAGACACAAAATAAAACACACTCCCTGTTATGAGAGGAAAATGGAGGCCCAGAGCAGTCTTTAATAATTCAGCGGTAAACTGCTGTGTTGATGGGTCGTACCTGAGGATCCAGCTGGTCGTGTCCTCGAACAGCTTAGGTGTGAGGATGTTTGTGAGCGATGCTACAGAAGCTGCACAGTACGCACTCCTGCAGGGAGAAGTAGAGCAGACGTGGGTGAGCAGGAGGGCAGCTCCTCCTACACTTACACATTTTCTTACAGAGAATCTTATTTTTAGACTGCCAGCACACCAAATATAAACAGCAGTTTGGATTTGTTTGTAGTCTCTCATGCACTGGAGTCATTTTGGCTTTGACAGTTAGGTTGATACTTATCTCTTCTTTTTATAACAAATAAAAACAAAGAAGAGACACAAGTATTTATTCAGGCAGAACCAAGATTATACTGTAGTGTCTTTCCTGTTTTATCTTAACATGTAGGACAAAAACAGTTCTCTTAAAAGAAAATGGGTCTTAAATATAATATAATCATATAATCCCAATGCTGTTTTTCTGTAGTGTGTGTATCTGTGACTGTAACCTGTTTTATTTTCTGTATTGTGTTGCCATCTTGGCCAGGTCACTCTTGAAAAAGAGGTTTTAAATCTCAACGAGTTTTTGATCTGGTTAAATAAAGGATATTGAAATAAATCAGAAGATTGTGTCATTAAGTTCATGTAATTATTGCTTGAACAGAAGCAAAAAAAGTGCACAGAGGGTTCCTTTTTGGGGAGGATGATGGTTGTAGAGTCAGCTGAAGGTTAATTTTGTCCGCAAGGGTTTGAGCTGGGGCCTGAAGGTGGCCAAGTCCCCATCAAACCAAGCTTGGAAGTTGGTTTTTGTAGCTGAGGAGATGCAAGCTGACTTCCAGGGGCACTGCACCTGAAGGGGTTGGCATCCCTTGGCCTCCAGAACCTCAGGGCATAGGGTTTGCACCCTTAAACTTCATTGCACATGAACACTTATGAATAAAGTCGAGTTAACGTTGCTGGTGGTGCAGACAAGTTGTCAGGAAGGATGAAGGACGAAGTGCCAACCTGGAATGAACTCCTGGTCTGACTGATGACCTCCAGTGGCTACCTTTAAGAGGTCTAGGTGCAGTCAGCATCATCTATTAAAGGCCAAGACTGCTTTTGTTGTTCACTGCTTTAATTTATGACAAAAGAAGCAAGCTGGGAAGCACAGATAGTAGAGGAATCAATATTACACCAAAAGGATGCAAGTGGTTTGCAGAGCTTGAAGGAAAGAAACCATGAATGTGTTTTCCTACATATAACAAATTCCCATGTCAGTGAAAATAGGTGATAAAGCTTGTCCCACTAAATAAGTGCAGCTGAGAACCTAAAGATACTGATAGCTAATTTCTTTTTAAACAAGACAGTTTAAAATGGCTGCCTTAACGATGAAGGACTGGACTTTGTCAGGCTTAAGATCAGGGGGGATCAGGGGGACTTAAATGACCTCTTAGAGAATGTAGTGATATGGTTAAAGTTGGTATTGATCTGAATATAGGAGTTGTTGACAACATAACATGTCATTAGACTTATCCTGAAGTGAAATGATGAAAACCAGTATGTTCTCTAACATGACAAACCAGAAGGATATATTTTTTGTATCTCATTTGATACATTAGGTGTTTTTGGCAACTGATAATCCATTTGAGGACATTTTTATCATTTATCTGATTGTATTCAGATGTTTTTTTTTTAGTAATTTGTTGATCATATTGATTAGATAGAGGTATCATAAAAGTATGTATCAAATATGATACAACAGTTAATAAATGTGGTCCTGATCCGATAAAACTGCTACTGAAGCTGTTAGCATCTATGCTAATCTCTGTACAAGTAGTCACTTCCTCAGCTCCCACCTCCTGTTGGATCCCCCTGATTACAGACATTGAATGAGGGGGATCCAGCTGCTGCGCAAGGTGACATAAACTCTGCTTTTAAGTCTGATATAGTCCTTAAAATCCACAAAAAACTTTTTCTTCCTTCATTAGAAGTTGACATTTTAGAGGTATGTGGTTCCCACAGGAGGGAGACAGATGAGCCAACCCAGCGAAGAGAAAAAACAGTTAAAATAATTCAGAATGACAGCAGAGCATTAATTGGTTTGCAGCAGATAGCAGCCTCCTCTGAGAGCAGAGAAGTTACTTTGACTTTTGTGGTTCTTTGAGGAAAGTGAATAAGATACCTCAAAGCTGCTTGTTAAAAAGCCCCAGCGCCACAAAGCAGATTCAAAGAGAGGGAACGCAACACAAATCCACTCTTATTATGCAAGAGAGATGTGGGTATTTCTCTTCTTTTATATCAACACCAGAGAGGAATAAAAAAAGCACAGGGAAAGAAAAAGGAGACATACTTTTAAAAAAATGCCCTACTTATTGGGTGAAAATGAATCCGACTCTCACACAAGAAATACATGATAGTGAGAGACAACGTGATCATGCATTAACATCTGCTTTTTTTAATAGCATTTAGACCTGAAAGCTGACTGCACATCACATCATGTGTCCACACTGAGCACTGACAATATTAGATAAGATTAGATTGAACTATATCATCATTGCACATGTCACAGCATGTCTCCAGTGACGACCTGCAATCACCCACTTCTTGAGCAAATAACAGCTTGGATCAACACTAACCTGTTCAACTGCATCTTTACACAAATCAGCCATGCAGCCAGTCACAGGGCAGCAACTCAATGCATTTAGGCATGAAGACATGGTCAAGATGACCCAAACATCAGAGTGGAGAAGAAAGTTGGCTCAAGAGACTTGAATGTGGCATGGTTGTTGGTGTCAGGCTGTTGGTGATCTACTGGGATTTTCACATGTAATCGTCTCGAGGGTTTACAGATAATGGACCAAAAAAGAGAATATACCCAGTGAGTGGCAGTGGAGACTGCCCAGGGTGTTTTGAGATGACAGAAAAGCAACAGTGACTCACATAACTCATTACAGCCAAGGTCTGCAAATAACATTGCCACTGCAACACTTTAAATGTTGAAGCAGATGATATACAACAGAGGACCTCACCAGGGGCCACTCCTGTTGGTTAAGAACAGGAAAAAGAAGCTACAGTTGAAACAGGCTCACCAAAAATGGACAAAAGAAGATTGGAAAAATGTTCCCTGGTCTGACAAGTCTCCATTTCTGATGTGTCATTCAGATGGTAGGGTCAGAATTTGGCATAAATGACATGAAAGCATGGGTTCACCCTGCCTCGTATCAACAGCTCAGGCTGATGGGATGTTACTGTGTGTGGAGTATTTCTTAGCACACTTTGGGCCCCTTAGTGCAATTTAAGCATCGTTTTCCACCCCTTTATGACCACAGCGTGCTCATCATCTGATGGCTACTTCAGTGTATTAACGTGCCCATGTCACAAAGCTCAGATCACCTTAAACTGGTTTCTTCAACTTGACGAGTTCACGGTGCTTCAGTTATCTGCACTGTCACAAGATCTCAATCCAATGGAGCACCTACGGCATCATGGAAGTGTAGCTGACAAATCTGAAGCACCTTAGAGATGCTGTCATGTCAATATGGACCAAAATCTCTAAGGAATGTTTCTAGCACTGTGTTGAATCTTTGTCCTCAAAGATTTAAGGCAGATCTGAAGGCAAAGGGGGGGATCCAGCACAGTCCTACCATGATGTACCTAATAAAGTGGCCAGTGAGTTTACATTCAATGGCCACTTGCTGTAGTGCTTTCCCCACCTGGCTCCTTATTCACTGTCTGGCCAACTGCAACGAAACTTTCTGCTTTGTGGGACAAGTATAAACAATCAGGTTGAGAAACATGTGTAGGTTACCCTCATTATTTCATTTCATGGTTACATGTATGAAATAATACAAAAAAAAAAAAAAAAAAAAAGGTACCAAATGAAGAGACATTTCGAAGCTTTACCTTCAGCTCTTATTGCTAATGTGACCTGGACCTCTGAAAATCTAAGTGGGAGGGTCAATCCTCTTTCCTCTGAGAGGTCAGGGGTTCAATCCCAGCTCCTATCCTCACATGTCAATGTGTCCTTCAAAAAGAGACTTAACCCTATCGCTCCAACTGCTGCGTCAGACGCGTGCTAGTGCGTATGAAATCGTACCAGTTAAATTAGCTTATGATGGACATCTGTTTGTGTGAATATGGTGTAAAGGGGTTACATGTGACCTCCAGGGTAAGGGCGAATAGTCAAATGATGAGGAAAAAGCACAAACAAACTTAAGCCTATTTACCAATTATCACTCAGAAGGAGTTGCAGTTCCTTCCATTACAGGTCAGGCAAGATGGATAAGCCACTCTTTGTGCTTTGTGAGTTGCATAGATCATTGCCAGGGTCAAAGTACATGACTTTGCACAATTATGGCCTGACCAGATGGTTGGAGGGGTTCAGGACCCATCTTGTGTAGTGTGTCATAATGACCAACAACAACAGGCAAAGTCCAGGACACCTAACCACTCCACAACAGACAGTCTAGCAGGTTTGATTTTGGTCTTGCCTTCAACAATTTGCCCCTCTAGGTCTGGGACAAAAACCAATGAACAGGGAGCTCTGCATGTATGATGATCACAGACCGAGGTTTGTGCCTTGAGAGCTACGAGACACAGGAAAAGTCTTTCATGCTCTGATAAGACAACACCCCTGCCCTTATGATATGCTGTCGAGCTGTGACTACCAGACTGTAAAAAGAGAAACTGCAGATGCAACACGGTGAGAGACTGCTTGCATTTATCAGCATATTAACATGCCACTCAATGTAACATTTATAGACACAAACAGAAGTAATATACTCCGAATACAGTGTGTTTGTTTGCTGTCTGCGGTTTTGCCCCTCCTTCTCCCAACATTGTCACATTACTCATGAAATGTGTCGTCTGCCATGCTCGGCGGGCAAGTCACAGCACAAATTTACGGCTCTGTGGTCACCTAATCTGAACATTGTTACAGATGGAAAAAAAAAACGTGCGGTCGAACTCCGGCATAAATCAAACAAGTGTGGTCTTTAATGTGTGCAAGTACACAAAGCGTCTACACTAAGGCTATGTTCATGCTGCAGGTCTTGAGGCTCATTTCTGTTTTTTTTCGATGAAAAACGTTTTTTTGGTGTGGCTGTTCGCATTATAATTTAAATGTGACTGCCATCAAACTTCAGTATGAACCATCTTTGGCCGTGAAGTGATCCGCATGTGCATAAGAGGATGTGAGCTCAATCGCAGAAGAAAATATGGATGCTAAACATCTGTGTGTATCAGTTTTGAAGTTGCTGTGCAATCAGAGTCGACAAAATTATGACAAAATAATAAGGAGAAGAAGATGATTGAGAAAAAAGAGGACACATTTTATCGATGGCCCTTTGTGGAGCAGGTATGGGTGGATGTAGAGTCTGAATCAGAAATGGTGGGATTGTGAGTGAGGGGCTTCACTGATAGAGTTCATCCGTATTTTTGTCCATTGTTTAGATTGGATCTTGCCACGTCCTGCATTCCCTCATGCAGATTTAGTCTGTCTCACTTCAGTAAAGCAAAAGTCAGATGAAATGCTGGAGACTATGCAATGAAATGGATACAAACCACACACATATTTTGGAATTTTATTAAAATCCAACCTTTCTGGGGTCGTAGACATTTAGTTCTTTGCTGTTATTCCTCGATTATGTCTTGTGGGACATTCGCACACGTAGGAGACCAATACCTGGTCAGGATTCTCATTGCAGCGGCAAAGAAAACACTACGAACTGGCTAAAATCCGAGGCACTAAATCATAAACAGTGGTTGTCGATCATAGACAACATCCTTGTGATAGAGAAAGTTTCCTCTAAACTGAAACTGAAAGAAGAATCCTTAACAAAAGGCTGGGGGAAATGGTTGACATATACAAAAAAGTCTTAAGCAGTAGACAGTAATAAAAGAATGAAACTGACTTTTTAACAGGCTGTTATGTGATCATTGTTAATATGTTTTGTATTGTTTGTATGTTATGTTATATAACTCCTTTAATGGAATGTTTGATGTAATATGGCAACAGTTTAATGTGTGTTTGTATAATGTTAAAATGAAAATACAATTAAAAAGAAATCAAATGGTCATGTCGCATTTCATCTGACTTGTTTTTCAGAGTGAAGTCACTTTGAGAAACATCAGATATGTGTTTGATTCGCCTGAAAATAGACCTGTAATGTGACTCGCGTGAAGGGAACACACTGGCGCTCCGGGCTGTGGGAATGCTCTGATGGACTAGAAAGGGAGCGAAGTGCTCCGCAGTACGATTCACCGGTGGTTCGCAGCACGTTCAGTCTATGTGGAAATTGGGGGTTAGGACCACATATGAAAGTGGCCTGAGTCTGATTTGAAAAAAATCTGATTTGTGCCATTTGGCCCATGGATCTGTCACTAGCTTTAGTTCTTACTTTAGTCCACTTGTCTCTGCCCACGTCCCTTCCTTCGCCCACACACCCAACACAGCATAGTGTGGATGGCTGTTCATTATGAGACTGAGATCCATATTCAAGATTTCCTACAGTGTTTTTCAGCTAAACAGAGGTTTTTTTCTTGCCGCCATGATGGAGGGATTCATGATTGGCTTTTTGGATTCATGTTGGGTGTTGGATGTATGTATTTGTATTTACAGTGCCCAGCATAAATGAGTACACCCCCTATTTAAAGTAATGTATTACTCAATATCTAAATGAACAAAAGAACAATTTCTAAAATTTTGACAAAGCTGGGATTAACATATCATTTTTTTTTACCTTAAGATGAAAATAAGGGTAATATGATAACTAAAATTTAGCTTTGCTCCCACAACTTTGATTGAGGTGTATTCATTTTTGCATCCTGATCTTAAATTGAGAAAAATACTTTTTTGTGTGCAACTTAAAAAAATCTTGTTTGCAATCAATTGAGTATTTTGTGGTATAGTATGCCATAAAAAATGACAGAAAGTGTACAAAAATGTAACGTTATCTTTTCTTCTCACCTGACATCCACTTCCCCTCCAACGTGCATCACAAACGAGCCATCTGGCTGCTTCACTGACCATAGGAAATCTAACAGCTTCTCCCTGGAGAGGAGTCAGCACAGGAAGAGGCAGAGGGAGGATGGGATAGGAGAGTTTACAGAGCAGAAGAAGAGGAGGTGATATATGATGACAGGAAGAGCAGAGTGGAGGAGATAAGGGGAGGGGGAAGGGGGGGTGGCAGGCTGTTTAATAAAACACTAAGACAGAGCCAACACAGAAATCAGGTCTGTAAATATGAGAGGTATCACCATGTTTGTGGCACAAGTGTAAAAGCAGTAAACACAGAGAAAATATGCCATCAAAACAAAATAAATAAGCTCTGATAAAACAACACACAGAAGATAATAATTGTAATGTCCCCAACAACAATAATAATAAACAAAATATAATGTCTCATTATCCCTCTATTATACTTAGTTTGACATTATATTCAAAACAAAACAATAAACTAACTACCCTTAAAAATATGTAAGGTGATAGGATTATACATTTTTGATACCTGGTTGATTATAAATCATTTAGTGTACCTGTCTATAACATTATAAGCCTCCTCTGTGCCGATGATGCAGAGGGCGTTGACAGCAGCATATGTAGGTGCGAGGTGGGCGTGTTGACCCGGACCCCCGGCAAAGCCTCCCGTCGAGCTCTGACAGCGAGAAAGAAACTGGCACACCCTGCAAAGAAGAGATTAAACAAAAATAACATTAATTGTTGATAGGGTTAGATATTTTATTAACATGAATGGTTGAACATAATCATACTGAAATGTCAGATTAAATATTTGAATCACAAGTTGAAGAATGACTTCTTCAAATCAAAAAATGATGTTGTAACATGTCTCTCTTATTCATAACATAAATATCAGCATGATTCTCATTAAAACATAAGTAAATATTAGATATAGGAATATTTACTTTAAGAGACACAAACAACTTTCACCAGAGAGAGTGCCAGTTCCTTTTAGTTACCCTGACTCACCACAACGTTCGATATATTTCACTGGTCCATCTGAGAAAGCTCATAGAAAGTGTTTGGGGACGGGCAGAGCCTTTCAAAAGCATATCCAGCAGGTGATTGGATGATTATTCTGTCAGTCACATTCATTACATTCATTTTAGCTGCTTCAAAATCTAAAACCATATTGGATGTAATTTACTTTAAGGGTTTTGGACACCATTAATAATGATACTTTCATCCAATTTAATTCACTTCATTCATACAACACAATTCAAAAACGGCGACGTTTACCAAAGTGCTGCAAAGTGACTACAAGCAGAAATAAATTTGAATCAAATAAAATAAAGCAGATAAAACCAAACAATAAAATAAATTTACAAAGACAAAAAACACATAAAAACGAGCTAAAATTAAAGAAGGAAAATAAATAAATAAAAACATGAGGAGACTGCATAAAAACAGAGACCACACAACTCTCATGCTGAGTTAAAGTCAAACAAATATATGTTTAAAGACGAGGTTTCAAAGTAGGTAAGGTGGGGGACGTTCTGACTTGAGGGGGTTGGATGATCCATAGTTTAGGGGCCACAACAGAACAGGCTTGAGTTTTTAGCAAGGCCTCAGGAACGACAACAGAAGCTGCTCTGTAGACCTCAAAGATCTCAACGTGGTGTAGACTTTTAAAATATCAGAGATCTAACCAGGTGCAAATCCACTTAAAGATTAAAAAAAACAATGAAATCTAAAAATGGATTCTTAAATAAATGTGGAGCCAATGGAGAGAGGCCAGGATAGAGGTGACATGTTCTCATTTTTTAGTACCTGTTAAAAGACGAGCAGCAGCATTTTGTAGACGAGCAATGGAGGCCTGAATGGCATGAATAGGGATGGGAATCTATAACAACTCCCTCATGGTATCGATATCATTAGTCTTTTTGGTTATCAATTCCTTATATTTTGTTTTGCTTGCCTTGTAAATCATGTTTGTCCCACTCTTAGCAGAGTCAGTCGCAAAAATCATGACAAAGGAGTAAAATTTAAAATCTCTGAAGTCAGGAAACAGAAGTGGTAAAAAAATGTGGCTTTATTTTTTTTGAAAAGATACTTACAGCACAATTTTCAGTGGTTGGAAACATCAGCAACTTAAATCAGCAATTATCTACGCAGCATAGCATTGAATAACACGAGTGACATATTTGCCAATGAAAATATGTTCAGGCCAACTTTTGCCAAATGAATCGATAAGGGAACTGTTACATAAATGAATCAATAAACAGAACTGATAATGGCATTGGTATCAATAAAATCCGACATGATATAGCCTGATGACTGAGGCCAAAACATTTGGAGCTGGTCTCAGATGGGAAAACCCTGCACCCTGCAGACGGCGCTGTGAGGGGGGGGGGTGGTCCAGCAGGGCAGAGCTGATCACAGGAACCTGTGACCTGAGAGTTTGTGAAGGGAGACAAAGGAGCTGACTCAGGGAGAAGAGGTCTGAGAAAGTTTAATCTAAAGTTTAGTGAGAATGAAGATTTGCGTGCTGCTTGCAATCAGGAGAAAAAGAGAAGTGCTTAAGGACGTCAAGAGTGGGCAACAGTTTGTACCTTTTTGTCAAAGACTCAGAAACACCGCCTAGCCACCAGCGACTGGGCAGACCCCCTCCTTCAGAACCGCAAGTTATCTCATCACACACACATTCACACTCAAACTCTCCTGACTTTTCATTTACAGTTCAATTTGTTTTTTGGGTATAAAAAGGACAGTAAGGGCTCGCTGTATTAGTTCTGTTAGTTACACTCAAATAGCTCGGTGCAAAAAATGCACTTTCATAAGGTAGCTTGTAAAAATATTATACGCTTATCATTTAAAAACTTATTTTGGCTTGATTTTTTTTCAACCATCATCAGTCCTAATCATAACAATCAAATATTCATAATAAATTTATATATTTAACCCTTTAAATGCTGGGTTTTTGTCATGATGCCACCATGTTTTGCATAAAAAAAAAACTGAAAAAAATAATTAATTTCAGTATACAAGATGCAAAGTTTCTTTTGTTTTGGATTATTGCAGCCAGGGATATGTCGATGATTAGCAGCAACGTTGACTTTTTGCACAGAGTCAAATACTCACACTGATGCTGCTTAGCGCTTAAAATGTGTTCTTCAAAAAGGAGATATAAAAATATTAAACACTGAAATTATTTCAAACTTTTTGAGCTTGATTTTTAAACCATCATCAGTCCTAATTATATACATCAAATATTCATGAAGGTAGCCACCTTGTTTTTAGATGAAGATAAACAGAAAAAATAACTGTTGACATCATAATACATGCAAAGTTATTTTTTGTGTGCTGAATTATTACAGCCTGGAATATGTCAGTGATTAGAAATACATTAATATTTATTAATCATTACTCATTATTACTCATTCTCATTTTCATATGGTTAAAATGGCGCCACCCGGTGGAGAGTAGTAAAAATGTTTCATAATCATGATCTCAATATATCTTAAAATATTTGTGGTCATATTCAAATAATAAACAGGCATTCCTTTACACAAGTTTAGGTGTAGACATCAAAAACATGCTTTCACTCACATCGTCATTCTGCTCTAACCTAAATTCAACATGAAACCAGAATTTATTGATATCACTCCCCAGCATTCATCTCCATATCTCGCTCTCATACGATGAAACCACACATTTATCTGTCTGTTCCTTTGTTGTGGGACAGCGTAGGTTATTCCAGTTTTGAATCTCGCAGCTAAAATGAATTCAGCATTTATTATGCTGAATTAGGTTTTAGAAGTATTTGGTTGAATTTTCCTGTCGGCAAGGAGAAAGAGCCTTGAAGATGTGCAAGCAGTTTTTGCAATGCCCCAAATTTCTGCAGTGCTTGAGTCCAAAAAGAACGCACTACAGTAGAGTCCCAGATGATGATCAGATATGTGCCAAGTTTATTCTTACACAGTCAGCTTAAATTTTTAATAACTCCCATCTTCTGGAGTCAGGTTGGTGTACAGTGATACCTGTGTAATATTAAAAATTGGATGTATTTACTTTGGACTTCACTGATTTTATTTCCAAGTTTGCTATCTAACCACTCGTTTTCCTAAATATAAATGGAAAGGTCCTTCTGAAATATTAGACCATTTAAACACTGATTTCCCTGTTTATAATCTAAATTAACCATGTCCCAATTTAAACCCGATTTTAGCTTTTAGACCCAAACTTAAGTGATGCACAGTGACCAAAAAGCAGAACTAAAATAAAATTGGGCCTGAGGCACCCACAATTGAAGAATGGATTGATATTGTACATGATATTTACGTTCTGGAGAAGCTGTCAAAGGGAATCTTTTTTCAGGATTTGGTCAAAATGGACAGAATATGCAAAACCTGTGATCTCTGTGAACTGAATATAACTAGCAATGATCATTCTGTTGAACATAACTGAGTGGTGGACACTGACTTGTACCCAAAAGGGAAGTTCTGTATCGTTTGCTTTTCCAAATAAACAAAAAAATAAATAAAATTGAAAAAAATGGAAAAAAAAATGGAACAAATCTGAAATACAAACAATAAAAAAAAATAAAAGCAACGTAAAATTATTCAAAAACATGCCCTTTCAGTAAATATACAAACAGGGTTAAAATAAAAGTCAATTAAGAAAAAATAAGAGAACACCTCAAACAAAGACTAGGCATCTCTTGTGCTTGATTAACGGCCAGTGAATGGAAGTTTTAAGACATATTTTAAAGCATGTAATGTGTGCGATATTCTGATTTCGGGAGGTCACTGGTTTCATTATTTAGGGACAAAAACAGAGGGGGTTGGATCCCCTTTGGTTTTTAGCCTGGACTTTGGGATGACAATAGAAAACTGCTCTGCGGACCTCAAAGATCTTGAGGGGGTGTATAAAAGTGAAAGCAGCCCTTCTGGCTCACTTCCCTTGAGCTGTTGTGGCACTAAAATACAAACCATCTCTCTCGGCTTTTTCCTAAAAAAGTCCCCTTCATCCTCAGCCATGTGAGAATTCACAAAACTGTGAGCCAACTGAGTTGGACGGAAAACCTCCAGAAAGTTTGGCCAAACAGTCCAGTGCCAAAAACTGACCTGAGAACGGTGTCCACTTCATGAGTCGGAGGATCTGTTGTAGGTTGCATTGTTTTAGATGGCTGAATAGGGCCCATTTTAGTGAGGGTGTGTGTTTGAGTGTGTATTGGAGCACGAGGGCGTCACACTGGCGCTGGGCAGTGCCAGCCGGTATGTTGGCACGCCTCACTGTCATAATGAGGGAGTGGGTTGGCTGCCTGGCATCACTCCTCGCTGGGAGGTTTGCAGAGTTTCTCTTGACCGGCAGTAATTTAATCAAATGACATTTTGGAGGTGATAACACTGTTTGACAGTTTTTGAGGCTGCAGCTGCAGGAACATGTCTGAAGCGTTACACCTGCCTGTTCTGCTCAATTTAATCATTAGACTTGTTAAGCTCAATTACCTGTCATGTTAACTTGAGAAAAAAAGCATTAATTTCACAGCTTCCTAAATCAACGACGTGACCGTGATTATTTACTGCAGTTAATTATGAAAATGAAAGCTCAAAACATGAGTTCACAACGACATTAATTAGGATTTTGCACCAAAACATTTTTACTAGAAATAGCCTGCAATACTTTTCAATACAAATGTTTGAGACTGCAGTATGTCCTTGTTCCCGTTTTTAGCTTCCAATTAAAAGGGATTTTTCCTGTATTTCTATATTGTCTCTCTTGACTTATTTTAAACAGGGGATGTACAAAACTTCTTTATCCTATCAAACATTAGGTGACCAGTTATTATTTGGGAAATATCCATCTACGTGTTGGTGGATTTTTTACATATTTGTCAACTAAAAAAACAGATTAAATCTTGAGAGACTGAAAAAAGCCAAAGCCCTACGCTTGCTTTACTACACTTTCTTGGTAAGCTAAATTCGATCAGTTTAATTTAAATACATTTACATTCAAATTAAATTAAACTTTCACTTTTCTTTTTAGTATGTGATGGTGATATGGATTATCGTTTCGTTAATCACATTCATTACAGGCAAAAAGGAAAAATGTAGTAGGCAGGCGCTACTGTTGCCGTGTAAAATAAAAAACATAGGCCACTTTGTAGAACAATCTCTCACCAAAACATGTTGGAAGTGGAGTGAAAATATTCTTTCAATTGAGAAATGTTATCAGTACTGTTGTTTGTTTTTAATCTAGTAAAGAAATGCAGTCCACATCTGATAAGAATGCTACTGAAGCTGTTAGCATCTATGCTAACCTCTGTACTAACAGTCACTTCCTGCTGTCGTCTAGCCCGTAGCTTCCTCCTCTTCCTGCTTTAAGAACCCTGATTGGGCCGTGCTGCTTTGGGTCGCTCATAGTCCTTAAAGATTAGAGCCTGGGCAGATGGATCTGCCTGATTACACATTGAATCAGGTGGATCCAGCTGCTGTGAAGGGTGAACACTTTGGCGTTGGTTGCATTTCTATAGCTTTTTTGTTACCTCACAGAGGCCGATTTCCTGAGAGGTCTCTTAATTGAAGCATTCTGCAGCAGCAGATTTGGGACATTCTGAGTATCTGGATAAATCCTTGCCGTGAGGTAGAACCTGTCATAAAGTTGTCTTGTATTTTTTGCCAAGCAATCTGAGCATTAAAAGTAGAGTTACAACAAAAATGAAAAAATGGTCCAGTCCTGCAATGGTAAAGAAAGCTTAAAAAAAAAAAAATCCTGACGGTAATACAGATCAGCCCCAAAATCTAGGTCTGTGGTCCATTATCAACCCATCCTGAAAATTTTATAAATTCTGCTCATAACTTTTTGAGTATCCTGTTAACAAACTAATAAAAATCCTTCGTACAGGTTATAAGTAAAAACACCTTGTATTTCAGTTATCTTTCCTTTTTGAAGGATACTTGTTGCGTTGCTTCTTAAGTGCCTTTTTTACTGTATTGTTGAGCAAACACTTACCCAGAACACGTATGGTATCATCCAAACTCACTAACAGGTGAAATATGATCAGTATCGGCCACAAAAAGTCTAATCAGGCATCTCTTCTCAACACTCAGTCTAAACACTTCTGTGTCTTGAGGAAACAGAAATTATACTAAAGAACATGTAGCATATTCTAATAGTCTGAAACATTAAAAAAGCCTCTAAGATTTGCATAATGAGACTTGTAGTGTAGCTGCTGCTGTTACTCTTCTGTAAACATGATTGCACTGCAGTCTTTTGCTCTGATAGTAATTATGAACACTTGTAATGAATAATAAAGTCTTTGGCTGAGCACAGGCACTGTTTGGCTTCATTACTGCTGCCTGGTAGAAGTCTAGTTGTAAAGTGTTTGTGTGTGAGCTGTGCGTGACTCACTCTGAGGCGACAGCAGCGGGAATGGGCTCCTCTAGTAACTCCAGACTGTGAAGAATCCAGAAGCACAGCCACGGTCTGCTCGCATCCAGACACTAAACACACACAGACGAAAACACACGCGGATCACAAGGTAAAGAGAGGCATCAGATGACCAATCATGGCAATAAAGGAGATGCAGAGATGAGTCAGAGACAGAGTGGAGTCTGAAGGAGGAAAATGATCCAGCTGATGCTCAAAAGAGGACACAACAGTCGAGTTTTTGGTAAATCTGATGATGTCTGTGCGTATAAAAACAACACAGATATGCGATACTACCAGATCTATTATCCTTAAATGACATGACGCAGCTTCTAATCGGGCTGGGCAATATGGCCTAAAATAAACTTCTCATTTTTTCCCACAAAACTTGATTCATGATTTTGTTAATAAATTTTTCCCTCTCAAAAAATTCCAAATTTTGCCTTTATCAAATATATCCCTAAACCAAACAGAATTTCCCTTCTAAGTTAAAAGAGTGTGTCATAATATGTCGATTATGTAGTTCAAACGTAGGCAGGTTTAAATACAACAACACTAAAACTGAGCTATTTTCACAATATATTAACATGGAGCTCTCTGATTAATATTCTATCTCATTTAAAGAACAAATACAAGCCTAAACATGTGCTTGTGCAAAACCTGTCAGGGCCTACCATCATGAAAACTGTACATTTTCAGTATTTATAGTTTCAAACATTGCAACAACTTACATTTGGAGTAAGTCAAGAAAAAAAATACAGATTTTAATTTTAAATCTTCTGCAAAAGTATTTAGAATTAATCGATTTAATCAATATATTGTGCCGGGCCTACCTTCTAACATCATTTAAGACATGTTTCTGCCACATCAAACTTAATATTTGGTATGACTGCTACAAAAAAGATCAGTTTAGAATAAACAGAGATGACCTAGTTTGGCCCAAAGCTATAAACATTTCCAGCACCACATGTTTTGAATAAGCTAAAAAAGTTAAATATCAGTATCTGCAGATATGAAAAATTCTGCCGATATTTACAGCTGATATATCGGCCACACGTTTCAGCCATATATACTCCCCACATTGGCTGAAATACCATCATAATGCATTAATGTAATAAAGTGCTTCACCTTATTTTCACTTGAAGTCTACATCAAGACACTAACAGTGTGATTTTTAGAGACATCATGATGTTTTTCTTGTTCCACATCAGTTTTTAATGCACATAAAATGTAACAGAATAAAGAACAGGTCAGACGAGGACTGCGTACTTTATCCAAAAAATATCTATCAATATTGGTATCGGTAATTAGGAGTTAAGAAATCGCAGCAAAAATCAAATATCGTGCATCCCTAGTCTCAAAATGATATATTTTATATAAAACAATTTTTGGCAGTATTGGGTGCCTAAGACTTTTATTTTGTAGCTGTGGTATCAAACAGGTATCAGTACAGTTTGATTTTTACTAAAATCACTTTAAATCTTAAAATCTGGCTTTGTGATTTGATTTGTTGAAGAAGTGATCAACTGTACCTCATAAGCATCTGATAAGTGACGTAAACCTTTCTTGAGATACTGGTAGTGTTGTTCCCGCAACAAGGTCGGCCTGTGAAGACAAAAAAAAAAGACAGGAGAGTTGATTACCAACAACAGGCAGCTCAAATCAGAGGTACCATTTTATTACAGAAAAGAAAAATTATAACAAGAAAAGGAGTATTCGCATAATTTTTTTTTTTGTATTATTTTCTATTCAAATTTGAGTCGACCTCCATGTTGTAGTTCTGTGATAGCTTTAATGTTATTAGGTTTGTTTGTGAAGATTATCAAGATGAACAAAACATGTAAGTATCATGACTTTCTGTTTGCCACAGACCTTGTATCAGCAATGATCCACAAAAACAGAGAAAAATCACAGACTTTTAGTTGATAGAACGAGCTTGATGCGGGCTTGAAGTACAGACAACTGATGATCCTCATACATATTTTTAACATAAAGCAACTTAGAAAGTGTAGGGGAATATTATGGAGGTAAATCCAGGATAAAAGGGTACTAATTTGAAAATAAAAAAATGAAAAATAAAATTGAAAACTGAAATTTCAGTGTTTGCTCTTAAATTGAAAAAAAAAAAAAAAACACTATAATGAATTAAAATAAGTGTAGGAGATTTTTTTTCAGTTTAAATATACTTTTCACAGGTATCAAGAGAATACAGTGTAGAGACAGTGCTGAGTCATATCTATCAAAGTGCCCACGTTTCCTGAAGGCAACATCATTTGTCGACGCTTTGCTATGCTGCCAGTCACAATCCCACGCCGTTCTTGGTCGTTGTGGCGCCCCCAAACCAGAACACAGCAAAAACTTTGAAACTAAAAAAATAAGATCTGAAAGTGAAACAATGATCTGCAGGTTGAAATAAGAAACCTGAAACCAAAAAGATAAGACTGAAATGTGACAAAATTAATCCTGCAACTGGAAAAAAATGACACATCACATGTTAAAATATATTTCAGAGTAAAAAATGAAAAGAAAATATTTTATTAAAATAATTACAGAGCTGAATCAAACACTTACGTTTATTTATTATTTTTTTTTTTACATTTTTTTTAAATCAAGAACACTGAAATTTCAGTTTCAAACTTTATTCATATTTTTAAATTACAACACTTTTTGCCTAGATTTAGATCTGGAGCATTTGTCTTGATTTTGATCATTTAAAACTAGCAATTACTCCATATCTAGTGTTAGGACTCTTACTTGTGTTGCAAGTTTCAATATCTTTCGATTTTTCTGTGAAATTATCAACAAAATGAAAAATTCTCTCTAAGCCTACATGTTTTAAGAGCATTATTAATGTATCAGTGAACATTACCAATGGTTGTTCTTGCTGTGAACAACCATTACTGAGCATTACGCTTGTCATATTTTCTTGTAAAAATCAACTTAAACTCTTGTACTACTCTGATAATTCACCTCTTTTAAATTATGAAATACATCTTTCATACCTGATTTCCAAGCCCTATAGTACATTTTACATATACATTTATATTAATACTCTAACAACAACAAGAGGGCACTTTAACTAGGACAGTCGGGTTTTACAGTTGTGAATATTTTCCTTTAATCATTTTAATGTCAGCATGCTCCACAGGAACTCCCCAGCATCCTTCATCTACATCTGCAGCTCTTATTACACTCACACACCAGCCAGAGACAGCTGACACCCCCTTCCTCTCCTCATCTCCCACCCACACAGTCGTATCCACCGCCTGCCCTTTTCACGCAGCGCCCACCACGACGGTTGTAATTAAACTCTACCTTCTCCGTGTTAGTCACAGATCACTGCCTGAGCTTTCATAGCAGCAGCTCTACAGTGTGAAAACAATCAGGAGGGGAACTGACACTAAACAGCTAAAGGATGACCGCCCATCGCCGCTCTGCTTACGAGACAAGGGTTCGACTTTAGCTGTTTGAATGTTAAGGGGAGACGTGGATACAGACGCGCGGGAGAGTAACTTAAACAAACATTTGGGAAAGGAAAGGAGGAGAGAACACACAGTGTGTTTGAGTCCTTTGGTGGGGCCACATAAATGCTGTTCTCTTTGCCAGAGGGCCAAATTGTTCAAAATAAAAGAAACATTCAACGAGACATTTAAACTCCTTTATGATTCATATAAAGCTTTTTTAAGGACACAATATGTCACTATTCATGAGCAAGTTTTAATCTTTGATGTAACAATCAAAACACAGGAATACAATCTGTTTAAGCTACTTTTTCAGTGCAATGAACAACCAGGTACTGACTGTGATTAAGTTACAATTTTTATATTTCCAAATGCATATATAAACTATAAGATATTTCATAAAATAGTTTTATTGGACCAAATCTAGGCAATTATATTTAGGGATGCACGATAATGGATTTTTGCCGATATCCAATATGCAGATATTTCCAAACTTCATTTCCGATCCTGATGCCTTATTTCCAAGAGTACGAGGTATCTCCTTTACTAAAATTGACCTGTTCCTCTCATTGTGACAGCGTATTTATGTCAGAAATTAATGTTGACCAAGGAATACATTTTATTCTAATTGAAGATGCTATTGTTTTTCAAATGTAAACATTCAGCAATAATAGGGTGAGGTACATTCATATGTTTTGTATGTATTACAGCCAATATATGTGATATATTTGGCTAATAAGTACAGCCAAAATATCATCGGAAATTTTGACATCAGCTGATAAGGATAATCCACTTTATAAGCCAATATCTACCAATACTGACATCATGCTGATACTATTGTGCATCCCTAATTAAATTCATACATTTATAGCAGAAAACATTTCAGAAACAAGAACTCTAAGACCGTTATTCACAGGAATGTTGGTAGGACAGGACAGAACTGTAGAAAAACTTTGATTCGGGAGATTTTGTGGTCACAAACCACACACACACGTTTTCTAGTGGGCCTGTGATTGGCTGGTGTCTGGTTCAGGCTGTACCCTGCCTCTCGCCCAGTGACAGCTGGGATAGGCTCCGGCTCAGCAACCCCAAAAAGGACAATCACAGATAACTGATGGATAGTTTTCATGCGTAGTAAGATTGTGGGATTGGCAGTCCTGCAAAAGTTGAAGATGAAGAAAGAAGATTTTTACATTTATCATTTCTGTTCACTCCATTAAATATTACTGAGAGTAACTTGGGGGCTGCATGAATTGGAGGGCTGCATGTGGCCCCGGGCCACTAGTTTCCCATCTGTGTTTTTAGCTAAAAGATAAATACTTCTGACACCCTGAACTATTACTCTAAATGTATGTTAAGTTCCAGCAGGGGCTTCATGTAAGGATTAAGACAATAGCAGAGGTTTTAACTTTTAAAGAGGTTCTAAGATAAATAAAACTAAATCAGGAAACATTACAATTCCACTTGATTCTATTTCCCTCGTGTTGTTTGCACCATTTTGAAGGAGCTGACTCTGTGTTTTTTTTAATCATTATTCTTTACCTCTGAGTGTTTTTGGCAATTTAGGGATCTTAAAAATCTGATATTCTAAAATTCAAGAAATGAAAGTAGAAAAGGAGTTTTCTTTGAAAGTCTCTGATGAGAGTTTGGGCTTTTTTATTCCATTTTTTGTGGCTGTGGCCTCTGTACATTGGGTCAATCTAGCCACTGAGCCACTGATAAAAACACTTCTTTACGGTGGTCCAGACGTATTAAGAAAAGTCTGATTCCTTAGATTAATATTTCACACATTTCTGGATAAACTTGTAAATTATTCCCACAAATACTTATACGTTTTTTTATTGGGATGAACTTAATTACCTCTCACATTTCCGCCTGTTATACCATTTTGAATAGCAGACACTGAAATGTCGATGCCCTGAAATGAACTGTTGCAATTAATCTAAATGCACAAAAAAGAAAAATGTAAGCACTTGTCCTTTCCAGAATAATGGTGAATTCTGAATGGATCTTTGTTCTCAGCAAAGAGCATCCTTCAGGACTTCAAGAGATTCAGCACAAAAGCTGCAGAAAGAGGCTTCCTTTGTTCAGATAAATATATTACAAGGGGAATTGTTTAAAACCATCCACATTTGCTTTGGCAGATGTGGGAGGAAATGACACATCAGCACTGACTTCAAAAATCCTCCACGAGAGCATTTTATTTGCTTTCATGTGAGTAAAGAGGGCGTTTCATTTGTTGATTTTTAACACATTTCTCCTGCTGTATTTTGAACTCCGAGTCAAACACATGATCATTTACTGTAAGCACAAACATGGCTGATAAACACTGTTCATTTTCACATAAACACATTCCCCACTGGCTGCAGTGGCGGTGACATTCAAGTCCATGTAGTTGTCATAGAAATGAAATGAGTCACCCCCATGAAGAGCTGAGTGATGACAGCTGATGGCAGGAGTAGAGTATGTGGGCTGATCAACACCGCCGTTCAGATAACAGCCTTCATACATCACCGCGCCGCCGTCTCTGCTGACAAACTGCAGGTGTTTATGACCACACAGCAACAGCCAATGAGCAATGTGCATGTTAATGACTCAGAACAGAAGGAAATAGATTCAACATTATGAGACTCCCAGGAAAAGATTATGAACATTAAGGATGCAGTCCCTGTAATCTGACCAATTTGTGAAATGGGTTTGAAAATGCTTGTTTCTATAGGCGGCTATATGGAAGCTTTTATGGTACACTGAGTTGATGTTAGGTCAATTATGAGTCCAGACTTCACTGTATATTCTGATTTAATGATACATATCTGCAGCAGAGGCGAAATGCTACATACATTGACCAATATTTGACTCCATCAGCTCTTTAACTACTATATTGTCTCTAGTAACTTTACAAAAATCAGAAACTCTACTTCTAGCAAAAGTGTCTGTGTACTGTCATCTACAGACTGAGTAAAACTAACAAAACAAGAAGCAAAATACTGGAGAAAAACGGCCTTAACTAGTGGATTCTTGGCTGATCCTGTTTGTGGACATTAACTACATCTAAACAGCCCATTTACAGCTGCAGAAGGGCTTTTAGTTTGCATTTTTCTTTTATTATCCCGATTTTGCTGTGTACCAGGGATGGGAACTGATAAGATTTTAGTGATACCAACGCCATTAGCGATTCCTGCTGGTTATCTGGGTTTTATGTGGTAACAATGTCAAACACATGGCACTCTGATATTCAAAGTCGTGCTGCAGAGATTGTATATCATTAAGCCATAATTTTGACCAAATCTGCCTTCTGTCTGCCATGATTATTTCTTTGACTCTCAATCAATCAGTCAATCTTTATTTGTATGGCACTTTTCATACAACAAAGGCGGCAAAAAGTGCTTTACATAAACAGAGAACAATAAGAACAAACCAATCCGAATAAAGCAAAATAGTTATATATCTATATCCATCTATCTATCTATCTATCGATTTATATATATATGATTTAACAGAACCGTGTGTGTGTGAGCAAGGAACTGTGGAAATGCCATCATGAGTTCAAAATGAGAAAACACTGGAGATAAAAGTGAAAAAATCAAAAAGAAAATAAGTTATAATATAATATAATTAAAATAAATACATTGAGATAAATACTAAAATACTGTTTGCTAAGAATGATAAAAGCTTAAATATATGATTCAATAAAACATGTTAAAATGTAAAAATGGGAAAGAAACTATTCAAAAGCAAGATTAAAAAGGCAGATCTTGAGTTTGCTCTTAAAAATGATGACACTCTGCTCTGCCTCAGGTCTGCAGGCCGTTCCACAGAAATCGGTCGTAATAACTAAAAGCTGCCTCACCGTGGGTCTTTGTTTGGACTTTTGTCAGGACTAAAAAACCACCAACTGAAGATCTGAGGGCTCTCACAGGCTCATATGATAAAAGCAAATCAGATAAATAGCCTGGACCAAGACCATTAAGAGAATTAAAAACTAATAAAAGAGCCTTTAAATCATTTCTAAAGGATACTGGAAGCATGACATCCATGAATAGCAAAGCATGCAGAACAGAGTGGAAGGAACTGAGAAGGGAATTGTTAAGCAAACAGACTAATGATATCTGTTCCTTGAGAGAGTTATCAATTCTCAGCTGAGATTGTTTTTTGACTCCCATCCCTACTGCGAACACTGACAGTTTAAACACATCCAGTTGGAGTTGGCTGTGAAATTTGTCAAGGAAGAAGTGATTAGATTTTGGTTGTGATCTGAATACAGATGTGGATCCAGGAATTTCTTTCAGGATTTCTTAACATTACAAGATAGGGCAGTTTTCCACTTTCACGATAATACCTTGGCTCAGAATGTCAAACGTGCCTTGGTGAAGGTTTGTGCATTCTGAACACTTCTCATTTGTTTATTCAGTTACATTCAGATGTAACATATTTAAATAGTCCCTTTAATGATTACAATTATCTTATTTGAGGCCATGAAGCCACCACCCAATCCAGCTCTACTTTAAAATAAACATGAGATAAATGTACACCAACACCCCGACACTGATGTATTTATCTATGCAAGGGTAAACTTTTCTGATATGAGATCATTTTATTTCAAATGTTGAATTAGTGTGTCCGATCTATGTGGACTTGAAAATTTAAAGCTCACAACTATCTTGTGTTCATTTAATTAACACTTCATTATCAACATTCAGTGTAAGGAATGGCAAAAGAGGTGATCATGTTAAACAGATTTCAGATATCATTGTGTACAGGACATGAGGTAATAAGACGAAAGTCCTGTCCTGAAAGACTCATGACAAAATTCTTATCTCAGCGAACATGATGGAACCTGATCCTCATAAAGCCATACAAGTACAGGTTTGATACTGTGGATACTCACTGCGGTAAGCTGTGTATTTGCTTATAAGCAGCAAAGACTTCTTCAATGTTGCGCTCCACTTTTTTCTGGTTAAAAGAAAAAAAAAATATGAGGAGTGTTAAACAGCAGTTTGAAAGTCATCATGTGCAAAATAACAGAGTGTCATAATCCCCTTTTCACCATATAATAATATATAATAAACATTTACTTATTACAGTAATACTATGTATTGAACTTTGTTCTTTGAAATCCAATATCGTGCATCTCTAATTATATTTTTGGGAAGCTACCTTATAAAAAGCATGCTTTTGTGCTAAGCAGTCTGTGTGTGATTATATAACACTGCGCAGAAAATTATAAGGCATAAAAATCAGTGCTGCTACTAAACATTGACATCCCAAGCTATAATAATCTGGACCCTCATTGGGTCACTGGAACAAGGTGACCCAATGAGGTAAGACAAGAGGCCTTATGCTCTTTATGAGCTTGTTTTGATTGTTTGCTTGTTTTGATTTTACTTGACAATGCAAAACACAATTTCAGGTGATAGAAAGTATTTCAGTCAGCCTTTATTAAGTGACAAACATATTAAACACAAATGATTCAGGACAATTAAGCAGTTGTTTAATTACATCCATCAAAAAAGGTTGATTTTTGTGTCTGGTTACAATTATTTATTCAAAATGGATGTTAGTAATTAGATAAGTAATTAAGGTTTATTATATATCACAGGAGCAGGACTGCACAGTAGGGCTGGGCGATATATTGATTAATTCAAATTATTTTCTGCAGAAGAAGAAGAAGAATTTAAAAATTTAAAATCTGATTTTTCTTCTTGACTTCATAACTCCAATTGTGAGTTGTTGCAATGTTTGAAAATACAAATACTGAAAATGTACAATTTTCATGATGGTAGGCCCTGTCAGGTTTTGCACAAGCACATGTTTAGGCTTGTATTTGTTTTTTAAATGAGATTACATTTTGATCTGAGATTTTCATGTTGATATACAATGAAAATACCTAAACTTTCATTGTTTATGTAGACCAACCTGCCTACGTTTGAACTACATAATCAATATTTTATGACAAACACTTTAATTTTAAGAGGGAAATCCTGTTTGGTTGGGGAATATACTTTAAAAACATAAAGGCAAAACTTGATTCATGTCATTTTTGTGTCACTTGGAGTTTTCTTTTCTTTTCTTTTTATTTTGTGAGGGAAAAATCTATTAAAATTGTAAATCAAGTGTTGTGGAAAAAAATCAGGAATTTTAGTTTTATGTCATTTCACCCAGTCCTACTGTATAGTAACATAAATATCTGAAAATGGAAATTTCAAAGGTGCATCGAAAAAATTATAGCATGATATGAATAAATAAAGCAAATGAAACAGTCCAACGAATAAGCAGAAAAGCATTTGTTGTGTGGAATAATTAAGGCCCAAAAAACAATGTAAAATAACAATAGCTATAATAATTACAAAAACAAGTGATGCTGATATCTGCAAAATAAATGAAAATAGATTTGATGTAGTTGCTGCTTTTGTCGTGTCGATGTAACTTACCTTGCTACTTTTCTCCAGGGTGTGCTTTAGTGTAGTGCAGTGTTAATTTTGACAGCACTCTTTAACTTAGAGTCTTTTGCCTAAAACATCTTTTAGTTTTAGTCATAATTTAGTAATCTAAATTGTTTTAATTTTAGTCTAGTTTTAGTTGGTGAAATTTCACAGCATTTTAGTCGACGAAATCAGCTGTAAATTTAGTCGACTAAAATATGAAGTGTAAAGTTTAAGGCATTTTTTATGTTTCCTTGAATTTCTGAAGTCATGTTTTACTCTTGGATAAAATGAAACATCTAAGAAACCCTTTGTTTAATGCTAGTAAAGTCTGAATGTATAAATGAACAGAAACAAATGTAACTTTTGTGTGAAATGCTGTCACCTTTATTTAGGCTACCTGGCAGAGCATCTCAGTTACAATACCAGAATTGACAACAAACAGTGAACCTGCTCTACATGAGTATATCAATTCATAAGGAGAGTAGGTCTGATTGGATCACTCCACAACTTATCCCACCACCATGAAGCTAAAGCAGCTGTGATTGGATGCCCCTCTTAAGTCATCCAACCCTTCCACACAACCAAAGCAGCTGTGATTGGATATATCCCTAACTTATCCCTACTTCCTACATGACAAAATTAGGTCTGATTGGATTAAGTCTCTGTCAAACATTTTCGTCTAGTTTTTATTTTCTGACGAAAATATCAGTTAGTTTAGTTTTTGTTTTTGTCCATGTGCACTTGTTGTATTAGTCACTGTCTAGTTTTCGTCAGGGGAAAAAGACTGTTGACGAAAACTACGACGAAATAATAATTAACACGAGTGTTACCTACATTTTACAGGTTGCTGTTTACTTGTACTTGAGTACAGTATTTGTGTACTTTTTTTTTACTCCTACCAACCACAGACCAGCTCTAGGTCATCATTTATCATAGGAGCCAACAAAACCACTGTTGAGTCACTTAAAAATAATCTATTAGCAGTTAAGAGCCAGAAACTTTAACTTTCTTACAAGCTTGATTAAGGAGGGCAGCGTCATGCCCAGGCTTAACTGTTTAAGTAACTTAGCCAACAGCTAAACTGATAAATCTCTTTAACTTTAAATGGCAGCTCCCTTAAGCTTGAGCAGGCTAAAGCACAGCAATAGGAGCTAATGAACGCAGAAAACTCTAATAACTCCATCCATGAATGAGCTAATTAAAATTAAAACACACAAAGTGCGCCCCAGTCGTCTCGCAGTCACGGAGATCTCCTCACCTGCCGCCGAAAGCTGTCACTCAGCCCACGTTAGCATTAGCCACATTAGCTAACGAAGCTAATCTGTGCCTCACCTGCTCCCCTGAAGTCACCGTTTCCACCCCGTCATCCGAGAACATTTCAGCGGGGTGGCCCTCCCTGAAGCACCGTAAAGGCATCGGAACACCATCCATGGTGAGTGTGAAAACCCCGCGATCGGTAAATAAAGTGGAGGAGACGCGCTGCAGTCGGCGCCGTTAGTTTGTTTTGATAGTTCGCTCACTTTTCCACACCGGACTCACTTCCTGCTGAGGGATGGAGGGGGCGGAAACCGCGCGCACGCCCGCTACGGCGTCTCCAAGGGAACAAACTGCATCCATTCACTGGAGCGCGATACGGCCCGCAAACGCACACCACGTCCTGGGGAAGTTTAACGTTGTATTTAAAGACAAAGGTGTGTTAGTATGAAAGAAAGTGTTTTAAATAATAATTCTCCATTCAGTTTTTGTCAGTGGTGTGTTTCACTGACGTCGAAAGGTGCCACCGCGCGCCTCATTTTTGCCTTCATTTTAAATTAAGCATCTATATATTACACAAAAAATACCGGAAGTTGCCTTTTAAGCCTTCAAAATAAAGACATAATGGTGACAAATAAAAACATATGCACAAAATGACAATCAAATCTACCCGTTAGTTAACAAAACAAGAAATATCTAGCTTCTCAAGCCTTAAAACCAAACAGTAAATCTAAAATCAGAACCAATGACACTGATTTTCTCACTGCAATAATGAAGTATACAATACGTTGTTGTATCTATTAATTGATTAGTTTTTTTTTTTATCAGTTTGTGCAAATGAGAATAAAAATATTTCACAAAAAAGGTAGTAGTTGTGGAAAAAAATGGCTATTGATGTTTTTTCAATTTCATTTGATTTACTTTTTTAATCGAATGTATGATTAATGGTTAAAAAAGAGCTTTCCAAAAAAATCACAAAATAAATCTTCTAATATTCTGTAAAGAGTAAAATAAAACCTGTATTTTTAAAGAATAATGTAGAAATATTCACAATTTTGCATGTTTTAATGCATTTTACCTCTGTGAAAAAAATAAAACGAATAATATGTTAGTCAGACCAAAATAATTGCTGTTATTATTGTTATCCAGCCCCTGTAACATCTTTCAAGCAAAAGCTTGCCCTTATACAACAGTAGTTGATGAATCCTGATCTATGCAACATATGACAGGCAGCCAGTGAAGCTGTTGGAGGACGAGGCTGATGTGTTCAATGGAGGGAGATCTGTGATGATCCAGGCCACTGAATTCTGGACCAGTTGGATCCATCTAAAGGAAGACTATGGCACTGACCTACTTGTTTTTAAAGCATTTAATCAGAATTAGAAAAACTGTATTAATCCCCAAGGGGAAAGTTGGTTGAAGCAGTTGCTCTTATACATAGTATAGCATTAGGAATATCAAATAAAGAAATTAAAATAAATAAGAGCATAAAAATTAAAGTTAAAATGTAAGAAAGCAAGTTGTTACATGCAGAATCTTTAAGCTATATCAACTTCCTTATGAATAGCAATCTCGCTGCTATTGTGTATACTGACTGCTACTTGACTTAACCTTCTTTTTCTTGAGTACATTTTGATATTTAATATTTAATATATATGTACATAGATTTACATTCATATCCCCCTTGCACATTTTTTGTAGCTTGCATCTTATTATTATATACTTATCTGTATAACTTAATTTTAATCTGTTAACTGTAGCCTATGCAAACAAAATCTCATTCTGTATACACCTCCTGCATACTAAATGACAATAAAGTCAGTCTAAGTCGAAATAAATAAAATAAGTAAAGCTAGACTGTGAACAAGGAATTTGCACTATTAACATTAACAATAGTTACAATGTATATAATATACAATATAATATACTACATATATATATATTCCAACTGTAATATATCAAACATGTACATAACAGCTGTAAATACCACTTATATATATATTTTATTTATTTTCATTTGTAAGTTTCATTATTTATCTTTCTTTTTTGTATGTTATCGCTGCTGTACATCTGAAAATTCCTTCTAGTGGGACTAATAAAGGAATATCTTATCTTATAAACATGTCAGCACTGTGTGACAGTAGAAGTGGAGATAACATTTGATACAATTTGGTGCTATACAAATACATATTGTTCGATACTTATGCAGCCAGCTTTATCAGGACAATCCAGGAACTGCAGTTATTTAATTTTTCATGGTCCTAATTCACTTGCTTTTATTTTGAAATGCAAACCCGGAAGTCTGTCCCTCTCATTGATTTCTACTTCCCGATGGTCCACCGCACCCACTGTAAGCTGGAGGCTACCTGTGCAGCCGGAGCATCCCTGTTTTGTTCCCCACCGAGCACTGCCTGAGTGAAGCGACGTTTCCAGTGGGAGCAGGCATGGGATTCAGGCGGAGAGAGAGCAAGCATCCAGCGCTCAGTTAGCTCTCAGGAGGCTTCTGTCTTTATTTTATCTCTTCATTCAACAATCACATCCAACACCATGGCCAAGCAGTATGATGTGCTCTTCCGACTCCTGCTTCTCGGAGATTCTGGGGTTGGAAAAACATGTTTGCTCTGCAGATTCACGGACAACGAATTCCACCCCTCTCACATCTCTACTATCGGTAAGACAGGAGAAAAAGCCTTTTGTTCAGTTTTATTCCTTGAATGAGAAGTGTGCATCCCCTCGCATTTTCATGGCTCTTATCTTTGATGCCATTTGTGTCTTTCTCTCTGAGGCCACCGCGATATATAATAATTTAATAGAAAGTCCATAAATGAGACCTGACAGGATCCCTACAGAGACTGAACCACATCCAGAAACAAAGTGTCGACTGTATGATCAGTGCTGGTGGGGAAGCCCTGCACTTGGCAGCCATGTAGATGAGTTTACCAACTGTCAGCACTTGGCACTGAAGAAACACACAGTGGCACACGAAAGTAAAAGCATGGCACACTTTTGTGATTAAAATAGGTTGTGTTTGGCATCAGGTACCCTGGCTGCTTATCAGTCTGGTCTCTTGAGAGTTTTAGGGTCCTTTAAGTGGATCAAGGATCCAAAATAAAGGCTTTTAATTAAGCATAGGATTGTCATAACAGCAGACATTTACTTTCTTATAAGCCTAACTATTTAATGAAATGAATACCTGTTCAATACAAGCTTGGAAAAGTAAAGGCTCAAGGCGTCTATTGTGGGTAAATTTTTGTTTCCGGGGTTGTTTTTCTATTAATAACTCGTGGCATTTACCTGGCACTCCAGATGGGCTGTTTCACATATCACAATTCGCAGCTTAAGAGCTTTGCTGGCATGAATTTGGGGCATATTGCCAAAGCATTTTATACACAGTAAAAACCTGAAAAAATCCAGTAAAAAGGAATTACTTAAAATAATATATTTTGTGTAAAAATGTTCAAAACAAAATTTAAGTACAAAATGTATTTGATAATCAGGACAACACAATATTTATTCGTTCATTAGTAGAGCTTTTTTAACCACCTGAAAGGCAGCACCTTTGGAGATAGGTTTGTACCCAACAGCAATGATATATGCAAAAAATATTATAATAATGTAAAGGAATGTGTGTACCATTGTGTGTCTGCAGGTGCCACTGGTTGTCCTCACACTTTGATATTTTTGGCTGCAATAATCTCACAGTTTATAATTTCTCCCTGTAAATATGTAATTTTTTGAAAATGACTTTTTTAATTCAAAGTCTAGATGAGTGTGTGTTATTTAGGGAGAGTGCTCCTCTCTCACAGCCTGATATTTAGGACAGTATGTGAGGAAGTGGAGCTCAGACTCTCTGTTTGGTGTTACAGTGGAGGGAAAGTCCCTCTTCTTCTGGGAGCCAGCTCTTTTCGTGACGACCTGTCCCTAAAGCTGATCTGTGATCACTGAATCTGTACCTTGTCAGGACTTTTCTCAGTAAGGGATCTCTTATAGGCAATTTGTTTCCTCTCTTTAGAGCCATTGTCATTTACTTTGTTTTTGGGTTGTTTATTTCCAGTATTTCATATAAATTTCTTTCTGTTGGTTAATTACTTGATTTAGTCTAATTTAAGGGGTGTTGAGTTTGGTTTGGTTCTATCGGGTGGTTGCTGTGGTCCTTGCTGGGTTCTCTCTGGGCACTTTGTCTTCCTCGCACAGACCAACAACATGCCCACTAAATTAACTGGTGACTCTAAATTGCTCTTTGGTGTGAGTGAGTGTGTGAATGGTTGTTGAAATATCAGCACATTGGATATCACCATAAATCCACCATCCATAAAACTGATATCTGTGCCCCTTGTGCATTTTCTTAAGCTTGTCTCTAACTATCTCTTGCATGTAATGCCTCATGATAAAGACTGTCAAATGCACCCCTCACTGTTTATCTTTATTTGATGGACATGTAAATGAAATTCTGTTTCTGCTGCATGTGTTTGATGACAGCTGCCAACTTGCTGTGTTGAAAGACAACAAAAATGAACACATCAATATTCTACCTAATGGCCATGTAAACTTTTGTTGGTCATGCAGAAGCATCAGTTTAACTTTTAGTCAGTTGTTTAATATTATAAAATCTCCCCACTGGAGCTTTAAACCAAGAAACTACAAAGACAAACAACAGTGTGTCTTCCCACTCCTGTTATTGGACTTGGCATCTTCCCTTATAGCTCTGTGCAATATATCTTCCTCCATGGTGAGGATTAATATTTCAGAGCCCTGCAGGCACGCGTCTGTGCTTTACTTTGAAACTGGGTAAACAAGGACGTACAGCAAACTGCGGTGGTGGTCTCTCTTTTGGTGGCAGCTTGACTCCTCTGCCTGTGTATTTGTGTGGTCGGTTAATAGAGCTATTTTCCCTCTGTTAGCTCCTATTCTTTTTATGTCACCACTACTTTCTGCACTAATTGGCTGCAGTCCTGTGAAGATAGATAAACAAGAAAAATCGCCTCACTGTGAAAGTGTGAAGCTTATGTTAGGTCACGATCTGACTCGTCCTGGTGAGGAGATGCCTGTTCATGAAGGAAAAAGTGCGTTGTATTAATAAGGTCAAGATGATAAATCATGTAACAGATGCTCCAGCTGGGGCTTGTGAACAGGTGGTGCACGAGAACATGGAATAGAAAAGACAGAAAACTACCGCACCATTTTCACAAAATCTAGTAGCTATTTATTGTCTGCTGCATTGATGCTTTCACTGTGAAATCAAAGCTTCTGATACTTTTAAACACATTAAAGTCACAACATGAGGCTCAAGTTTAAAAGCCAGACTTAGATTTCTGCTCTTTGTTCTGCTACAGCTGGTAATCCATCCATCCCTCCATTAGCTATACAACTCATCCCTTTTTAGCTCGCAGAGAGCTGGAGGCTATCCCAGCCGACATTGATCACAATCACAGGGCTGACATAGAGAGACAGACAACCATTCACACACTCACACCTCAGGGAAATTTAGACTCACAAATTAACCTACCAAGCAGGTTTTGGGTCAGTGAGAGGAGACTGCAATAGCTGTAAAATCACTCATGCACAGGGAGAAAATACAGACTTATAGTGAGTTACGCTGAGATTTCTAACCCTCTTTCCTCATGGCGACAATGTGTTGTGATATTTTGAGTTGCAATATTATATAGGGATACACCATATTAACGGTTTGATTTTGATATCGGCTGATATCAGCCTAAAAAGTTAAGTATTGGTATCTGCAGATATTGAAATTTATGCAGGTATTTGCAGCCAATATATTGGCCACACATACTGACCATATATCGGCTGGAATATCGGCAAATTACACAAAGGTACAGTATTGATGCTCTGTTAAGTACAGAGCTTGTGCTCTTGTCCAGAAATATTGGTATCTGTATCGGCAATAATGAATAAAAAAATATTGGCATAATGGATATCGGCAAAAATCCAATATCGTGCATCCCTAATATTATATCTTTTTTTGTGCAATATTGTGAAGTTTTAATTCAATAATTTATAGAACTATTGAACATTTGGGGTTTTTTTAGTACAGACTGTGATCAGGGAAACAGGGAATCTTGCATTAATTCTCCATTTAAAAAAATAAAGAATAAAAATATCTGCGATATAAAAATAAATCAGTGTGAACACATAAATGTGTAGTAGTTTTAGACTGAAGCCATATTTTTTGAACAAGTCTGAAAAGATGTGTATTGAGGCTGTGAAAACTGTCTTTGCTGTGCATGCCATCATTAAGGTGTCCCTTTTTTGCAGCCAGCCCTAAGTGGGCACTCGTGGTGCCACAGCTTTTGGCACTTTAGCAGGAAACTGCATTTACAGCAACAGAGGTTGCCACCTGTGCAGTGCTATGAGATCATTGTTTCTGAAAATGTGCGTATTCTTGTTCACATGGAAATGCAAGGACGGCTTTGGGGTTTTATTCACTGTGGGACCTGGCTAAAAAATGTATGTTTTCATGTATCCCAAAACCCCTTATGATAAAACAAACTTTTGCAAATACTCCTGATTTTGTTTCCTTTATGGCCCCTTATAGTTCTTATCTCTGTCACTGGAACAGACAGTGAAATTCAACTATGTTAAAAGTCAAAGTTTAATCCATGCAGTGGTTTATCTTCCATGTACTTTTGAGTCCTTCACTTTAAAACATAATCCCTTCAACACTTCCACCCCCCCTCCCATCTCTCTTACTTCCACTCTTGTCATTTAACAGCAAAGTAAAGTCTTATTACTGTCAAAGAAGTTTTGGCAATTTTTTTCGTGGGCACAACCCAAGATACTCAGCTCTGCTGCTCATCCCTCAAATGCATGATTCTTGCAATTGTGGCCACATATAAAAGGGAAATAAACAGGCTTTATAAGACTTATTGACAAGAAGCATAGTTACAACTAAGAAATAATATACCAAACACTAATTTTCTCACTTTTGTGCCACATTTATGTCTAATGTATTGTTTGTAATATTGGTAGAATGTAGAAATGTACCATAGTGGTTTACCTCATCACTGAATATCTACTTTTGTAATAATATGAATCACTTTTTAAAGTATTAAATGATTTTTTTTCTTGTTTTAAATCTGTCACTATGAAAGGAACAGGCAAATTATAGTATAGTGAAGGCTTTGTGCTCTATACAAAAAATATATTGGTACTGGTGAAAATGAGTTTGTAGATATTGGAATATGGGATATGGGCAAAAATTCAATATTGTGTGTCCCCACATAAAATGTTGTCTTACTTGTTTCACATGTATTTCTAGCACAGACTGTCACAGTGAAAAGAACAGGTCAATTCTAGTACAGTGGAGGCTTTGTGCTCTTGGAAAAAAATGTCTATCTGTAAGGGCGATAATGATTTTGGAAATATCGGCATACCAGATCTGCAAAAATTCAGTGTCCTTAGTTTTGTATTATACAGAGACTTACCTTACAGTTTACTCCTTTAACCTTTGTTAATGTGGTTGTAGAGGAGAGTTTATCATGTAATCAAATTCTTTCCAGGTTATTAAGCTATTCGGCAAGCACTCCAAAGCCAAATCATTTGGCTAAAACTCAATTTTTAGACTCAGATTCTCCTCCAACAAGAAATAATTAATGCTCGAAGCTCTGCTATTTTTAGTTGTTCACATATACCTCCAGGCAGGAAACTTCCATCCCGATGATTCATGTGTACCCCCCACTCATTGAAAACATTTATGTCCTCTCCTCCAAGGTCTTCATGTGTATTTGTTGCAGTGCATCAAGTGTTAAAAACCACAGCTGGATGCAGAGATATCTGGTTCTTGTGACGGTGCAGGCGGTGGGATTCAGATATTTATACTGGTCTGCATCTATAAGCTGTGGTGGGAGGTCTGTCATGATCCTGCAATAATTCAAGCTCCTCTTCTCACAATAACCAGACCCAACAAAGTCCAAATAGAGAGAGAAAGATCAAGAGTGACCACCACCTGAGCTCTCATGTGGACGATCAATAAATAATTTCTCAACCTTCACGCTGACAGAGGGGTATAAATCCTCTCCTCTGTCCCCCTCATGTGTAGCCGTATAACTCATCAGTTTGTGTTACAGTCTCCTCGCCTGATTTTCGCTGGTGATTATCTCCAAAACTGCAGCGCCCCCCTCATCAACTGGGCTTTTATTCAAGTAGGTTTTCTTTAATCATTCACAGATAAAAAGCCAACGCGGGTCTTCACTCCTTTTGTTATGGTTAAAAATAAACCATACAGGGGCTCGAAGTGAACAGTTCGATGATGAAAAGATGCAGATGGACTTGTGGTGACCCAAACATGACTCCTACAGGGCTGATTAAGATCCAACGTTTTGCACATCCATGCTTCTCAGACCGCCTCCACCTTTGATAGACTTTTGGACATTTGCTGCAGGGATTTATACTGCTTGTTAATGCAAATATGTAACCAGCCAATCACATGGCAGCAGCTCAGTGAAAAAAACACGTATAAAGTCAAGATGACCTGCCAAAGTTCAAACTGATCATCAGATTGCTATAGAAATCTGATTAAAGGGATGTTGAACATAGTGTAGTAGATGGAGCCGGACAGGCAGGTCTGATCTACTGGATTTTCATCAACAGCCATCTCTATGGTGTAAGGGGGAATGGTCAGAAAGAGAGAAAATATCCAATGAGCTGCAGGGCGAAAATGCCTTGTTGAAGCCATAGATCAGAGAAGAATAGCCGATTGGTTTGAGATGATAGGCAAGCAACTGTAACTCCAATAACACTCATTACAACCTGGATATGCAGAAGACCATGTCTGAAGGCTTAATACATTAAATCTTTGAGCAGGTGCCACTCCTGTCAGCTAAGAACAGCAAACGGAGGCTTCAGTGCAAACAGGCTCACCAAAAATTGGGTCAATAGAAGACTGGAAAAATGTTTCCTGGTCTGATGAGTCTCGATTTAGATGGGTCAGAATTGGCATTAACATCATGAAGGCATGGATCCATCCTGCCTCATATTATCAGTTCAGGCTGATGGGTGGTGTAATGGTGTTGGGGGTGTTTTCTTGGCACACTTTGGGCCTGTTAGTACCAATTGAGCATCATTTCATTGCATCATTGAGTATTGTTGCTGGCCATGTTTAGCCCTTTATGACCACAGTGTACCCATCTTCTGATGGCCCCTTTCAGCAGGACAACACACCATGTCACAAAGCTCAAACCGTCTCGGACTGGTTTCTTGAACATGACGGCAATTTATTATCCTCCAGTGGCCTCCACAGTAACCAGATCTCAATTCAATAGAGCACCTTAGGGATATGTTGGAGCATGATGAGATTTGCATCATTGATGTGCAGCTGACAAATCTGTAGCACCTTCATGATGCTTTCATGTCAATATGGAGCAAAATCTTTGAGGAAAGTTCCAGCACCTTGTTGGATCTATGTGGCAAAGAATAAGGCAGCTCTGAGGGCAAAAGGGATCCGACATGACACCAGTAAAGTGTACTTAATAAAATGGCAGCTGGGAAAGTAAGGCTGAACTAACAAATGTATTAGACCACCACCCAATGTAAGGTTTATGCCACAGCTGTCCTAAATGAACTGCATTGGCAATTAGTAAAATCATTTTTTATGTTTTTGTATTAATAAATACACCAGTATGTCCAAGGTTTTTAACAGAAAAGGCATTTTATTGCTAAAATATAATTATCATTATTCATGAATTTTCAAATGTACTGTTTTAGTGAAGCAAATTATTATTTTTTTGATTAAAAACATAGTTATTACTTCATTTCTGAACAGAAAAATTAGTTTTAGTGGTTGAATGTTGTCCTTGATTAATTTCTGACTTTTCAGAGAAGCCCAGTGAGCGGCTCAAATTTAATATTAAAAGGTGAATTCAGTTTGATATTCATCATTCCTGTTCAAAATGTTTGTCCAATAACTATACAAATGTTAATACATTTTTGATAGGTTTCTAAAATATGAATGTTTTCTCATTTTCCGGGGGTCTAATACATTTGTTAAGCATCTAACAAATTTAATGTTATGGCAATATGAGTGTTTTGCATTTAAATTCATTGATTGACAGGTGAGTGTAAAACATCATTAAAACTAATTGAGTTGCAGTGACAGCATCACTGTGGTGTCATGTAGAGACAAGGATGTGACATCTCCAAGTTGTTACCTCGAAGTTAGAAGCTGAGGATTGTCATCATTATCTGCTGCTGTGTGTTTCACCTCCGATATCCTGGCCTGGATTATTTCATGAAAATCATCCCAGCTGCCAACTGTTTCTGGAGTGTTGTCTTCCTCTGCCATAATTGGGCGTTTTGAGGATTTTTGCTCATTTAAACACTTGTTTATCTCGCTCTTTTTTAGCAAACAATAATGAAACAATAGGTCACCTTTGCATTGAAGAAGTTTCTAGTTTTCCCAGGGCACACAAGATGCTGCAGATCTGTCTTTTATCTCGTGGTTTTTTCCAATCTCTTTCTCTGCTGCTGTAAAGAAGCTGAAGGACAGTCTCGGTCTGTATTCACACTATCAAAGAAATCCCCACATAAAAGAAACCGCAGAACAAGACGTGCATTTAGATTTGAGGCAAGAACTCTGCCTTTGATTTGATCCTCCAAGGATATTTCAAAATAAATGTTGAACTCTGAAATGTAGGACACAAAGTAAAGCAATCTCGGCCATGGCTCAGAAAGACTAAGACTATATTTCATCACAGCCCAGTAGATGATAAAAACTTCAACAATGAGTTCATTATCGCCCTTTAAAACCAAATAAAAGTCAATCAAACTTTACCAGAGTCATGAAAGCATCTCTGGTATAAAGTTCTAACACACTCGTACTCCTGCAGGTACCTCCTTTTATTTTAACAGGTCACTTTGTTCCTCATAAGGCTTTTATTCAGGCCAACAGAGCCCATTTCTCAGGCAGAGAGCAGCTGTAGAGATGATTTAGTGGTGCTATTCAGTCACACTGCTGAGTTTAATCTTCCTCACCGTTTCCTCAGCAGACTTGTCACCGCGCTCCTCCACGCTCCCGGCTGTCACAGGGCCTGTGAGGTACGAGCCCCTCCCCGCCCTGTATCACAGCTCAATAAGCACCTGTCCCCTTGGTGCTGTAAATGGTCACGACCTGGTCAAATACACCGCTGCTCCATGGGGTCATTAGTCTAGTGGGGCGGGCGCGGGCCACAGCAGCCACAGATGTTATCATTTTATGAAGAGGTTATCGATGCCATCTGTGGTGGTTGATTAACATTGACTCGTGGCTTTTGAGCAGCAAACATGTTTTCTGTTATCTGTGATTGGAAATATACCACTGTGGCCCTGTTGTAAGTTTTACTACAGTAATTATTTTGAGGTGCGACTACATGTTTCTCTTCACCTCTTTTCAAGCCATCTAGTCCAAACAGTCTGTTTCTACTTTTGCTTAAAATCAGGCAGAAAAAGGAGCAACTAGAAAGCACAAACCTCCTCCAAGGTAGCTCACATATTGCTGTTACATCTATAAGCAGAAGTTCCATGATAAAGTTACCATCATAATATGATTCATGACCCTGAAAACCCACACCTAGCACTCAGAATCATGTTGATATCATTATTAGTTAGACAGTCAATGAGCAAAAATGATTATCTGGATCACCACCAAAATCGAATCATTTTTAAGTTGGGCCATTACCAACATCTCATGAAAATTTCAGCAAAATCCGCCAGTAGTTTTTGCGTAATCTTGCTTTTGTTTTTAGAGCAGAAGCATTGAAGCTACAATCTCACAATCTGCATGGACAAATTTACACTACCAGAGTTAACATTAACACTTCTTCAGTGTCTATATGGGTCCAACCTACAAAGTTTTGTTTTCACTCTTTTTGAAAAGGTGGTGCTTTAACTCTCACAAAGTGTAATTGTTGACTCTGGAGTTAAAATTTTTAACTTAACACTTATCAGTGTGACTTTTGTTCAACACTTCTATGTAGTGTTAAGAATGCACTCTCTTTAAGACTATATTATTTAACTTCTTAAGTGCCAATTCTATGTTAACTGCAAAGAGTAAACATTGCTGTATTAATTTACTGTATATTAATGGAGGGATTAGCTGAATGGAGGATACCATTTTAGATTAGAGCACATATGTTGAAAAAGAAACATTTGCACTGGAGGTTTTCACGATGTGGGCTTGTGGCTGTTAGTGCTTGTCCAATAATGGGAGATCGGTGGGATTATTGACTCTACTAGTGTGCAACAGAGATTCAGAGTTTAGCGTGAAAAGTTCAGAGTTAATCTTACAGTGACACCTATGGATTCAATTTATTGAAACATCATTTTTACTCTTGATTTTGGCACCAACTCTTTCAGCTGAGAGTAAATGTTTTAGGGATTTGACACCATCCTGAGCATAATTAACTGCCCCTGCTGAAGTGTTGCCAACACCAACACTTTACCTTGTCTCAACTTGCTGTGTACGTAGACTGTGGCCAGACCAGATATCATGAATATCAAATGATACATCACCATGCCGGATGAACTAAGAGCCATAAAGTGCTCCTTAAATAAGTCAAGTAGATGATAAGTGTTGTTATCTCAGCACTGCATCTTATTTAGCTCCAGTGAAATATAAACAAACAGATGGAAGTGTTGTCCTGTCTATGGATGAGAATCAAAAATAATTTCCAATAGAGAATAAATAACAGTGATCCTCAGGAAACAATTCGCCTTGCAGAGCAGACGGACATGACTGATTCTGAAATCATGCATATCCATCTTGTCCGAGGACCTCACTCCGGCTGGAATCTTATTGGCCCAATCAGGGAGGAGGGGAGGGAGCAGCGGACGTGACGACAACAGGAAGTGACTGCATGTTTGAAAACAATGGCGGCTTCTGAACAGTCTCAATAGCTGCATTTTTTTTTTTTTTTATCAGAAATGGACTCAGCTTATTCTTTAAAAGAGGAGGAAAGAACGTCACTTGAAGCTTGTCTTACGAGAAGTCATGGTTTTGCTCTTCTCCGGGGATCACTGCTGGGAAACTGGGAGAGAACGCGGAAATCATTCCACGGACATGCCGGTTAGCCTGTAGTCGTCATGGTTACTCAGCGATACTTGGCGAAATATGCTCTCCTCAGGAGTTTACTGGGAAAACTTGGTAGGGATTGTCTTTGGCGAGGTTCGTGTCACATATAAGTGTTAAATGATACATCTGTGTGGTATAATTTAAAGTGAAACGATAGTCTTCAGGTAGTTTAAGCTAACGGCTAAGGGCCGTAGCGGCTAACTGTTTTTAGCCGTTAGCCCTAGCGGCTAGCAGTTAGCCGCTAGGGCTAACGACCGTTAACTGTTGTTGGCCGTTGTGAGCCGTGGTCATTTTGACTCAGCGGCACTGTCACTGCATCTTGCAGAAGGAAAGGAAGTAACCGTTAGCCGTAGCGGCTAACGGCTGTTAACTGTTGTTAGCCGTTAGCCACTACGCGTAGCCGCTATGTATGCTACGTCATACGTAGCAGCGTTGCTTGATGTGGATTGGTCTGTGATGAGTGTAACAAGCTGAACGATCGTCCAATCACAAGCCGCTGTGCTCCTTCCCAGATGGATTAGTGAAATATTTCCAATATGAAACTGCCCATCTGGCGTGTTAGGTTAGGAAACGATGCCGTTATCAAATCTTTACACTTTGTTCTTACAGATCACAGACATCGCACTCATTAGAGTCTGTCATTAGAAACAATGATGAAGAAGTCAAATAAAAATCATGACAGACAGGAGACAGATGTGGTCAAAACTAGAGCTGCAAAATTTCAAGAATATAAAAAGTTGGAAACTTTCCTTGGGAATTTACAGGAAGAAACAGGAATTAACCTGGATTTTTTTTAAATGAAGATTTGCCCTTAAAAGGAATTTTTAAATATAGTTCGGAAAAATTCGTAATATATATACGAATTTATATATATAAATAATAATAACAACAATAAATATATTTTTTAACTATTATTTTGCATGGATGTCTGCCTATGACAAAACAAAATATTTATATTTACTTTTGGATATGATATAGTTTGTTTGAATTACTATCAATTACTGAGGTATTCCAGTAAATTCCCATCATTCTCATGTAAAATTCCAGTTTTGAACATTTCCAAAATTCCCAAGCTTAACTTCCCATAGGAAGTTTCCAGAGAGTTTCCGGAAATTTGCTGGAAATTTTCCACCCCTTCACAACCTTAGTCGAAACTGTGGCTAAATGTTATACAGTATGATGCTAACCGTACAACGTGTGGTGTCTGTTTCTATGTGAGTTCAAGCAAAGATGGAAACACCAGCAACGTGCCAAAACGTTCATTAATTCTGCATGGCACTGAATATCAGGAGTGTCATGTCTTTGTTGATGGTCAGATATCCAGCTGGGGTAGAATCAGGAAAAGTGTCCCGTGCATGAATTAAGTATATTCATTTAATGCCAAGTATTTTCAGGTTATTAGGCGTACGTCCAACTGAAGTCTAAGTGTTCAAGTCTAAGTTGAGTCAAGTCAGATTTATGACGTCCATGAGTTGAGTCAAAAGTCGTCAGCATTGTGACTCAAGTCAGACTCGAGTCAAAGACATGAAACTGGAGTTTGCACCTTCCCTGCCGGGCAGTAAACATGTCTTTTGACTCAAAGCTTTGGCCATTGGCAGCTTTGGCAGCCACAGATCACAGCACTGCCCCCATAGGCTTGTACAGTAGGCACTAGGCATGATGGGTGCATCACTTCACCTGCCTCTCTTAATACCCTGATGTGCCCATCACTCTGGAACAGGGTAAATCTGGACTCATCAGACCACATGACCTTCCTCCAGTCCTCCAGAGTCCACTCTTTATGCTCCCTAGCAAACTGAGGCCTTTTTTTCTGATTAGCCTTCCTGATTGGTGGTTTTCTAAAGGCTACACAGCTGTTCAGTCCCAATCCCTTGAGTTCCCTTCACATTGTGCGTGTGGAAATGCTCTGACTTTCATTATTAAACATACCATGAGTTCTACTGTTGTTTTTCTTCGATATGATTTGGTCAAATGTTTAAGTGATCGCCAACCAAGATCAGTGAGTTTCTGCAGTCTCCTTAGATGTTTTCTCTGCTTGATTCAAGCCAATGATTTGACCCTTCTTAAACAGACTAACGTCTTTTCCACGACCACAGGATGTGTCTTTCGACATGGTTGTTTAAGAAATGAGAAGCTACTCATTGCATCAGCTGGAGTTAAATAACTTGTTAACAGCTGAAAGATAATCGCCCATGCAGTAATTATCCAATAGGAGGCTCGTACCTATTTGCTTAGTTAAATCATGGTGGTGACTTTTTTTTCGGCCAGGCAGTGTATATTTTCACAGCCCTGTAGGATGTTTCCTGGAAGTGATTGTTGACAAGTTGGGAGACAAAGTATTTATCTTTTATCCTGCTGTGCCCTTAAGACAGCAGCTGGTGACAATTGCTACTTGTCTTGTGCTCTTAATACTAACCACAGATGACGGAGCTTTTCCGCAAGTCAGTTTATGTCAGAGGCAGAGCAGCCACCTGTCCATCCATTAGCCTGTCAGCGCACTGACACATGTCACAGCCTAATCTGTCTTGCATTGTCGAACACAGTCGCTCAGGTAATTAGTCGAGTCAATTCCAGGTGTGTACCCATTAGTTTTTACATGGCTTTCACACTGCTGATTGTTTAATGCTGCCATGTTAAATTAACTGCTGTCTTACCTCTCACACTGCCTGGACTCTTTTGTCACCGTCTTCTCTGAGGAATAGAGGCGCGTCTGCAGTGAAGTTGTTTTTCCACAGTTTCTCTTCATAGTCTTGGATTTGTTTTCCAGAAGATGCAGCACTGCAGTTGTTTGCAGAATTTGAGCAGTTTTAAGGCGGCAGTTTGTGTGGGATGTAAATGCTTGTTTGTAGTTAAGCCATAGGCGTAGAAATCCCAAGGTTAGAGTTCAGGGTTTTTTTAATGTGCAGCTTTATTGAAGTTTTCAAACATTGAAGTGACAAGAACACACAGAGCTGATCAGTCAAATGGGCAAAATACTGCGACAGTAATACAAGCAGACAAACAATGGACAAAACAAAGTTAAAACAAAAGATAAAACATAAAAACAAACAGCCTAATATCCTATTATACGAGTTATATAATTCTGCAGTCTGCCAACTATCTAAATTTTGAATTAGCTTTAGTTTTTACAAGTAAGAGTGTCCGGAGTTCAGTTTTATTGATCTTCATTTTATCAGGATATTACAGTTTGCATTTGAAGCTATCAGATTTTTTTCATTCCCATGTTCATTAGATTAACTAGTTCAAAATATTACTAAATAGAAATGTAATGTTCAGACTAATATACTTTATAGTTTTTTTGTTGCAAAAAGTCACTCATTTTAAATTTGATGACTGCAGCACATTTCAAAAATGTTGGGACAGGGACTTGTTTATCCCTGTGTTACATCAGCTTTCCTTTTATTGTTGTTTATTATCTCCGCCAAGGAGGCTATGTTTTTGCCAGCATATGTTTGTTTGTTTGTTAGCAAGATTACACAAAAGCTACTGAACAGATTCTGCTGGAGTTTTCAGGAGATGTTGGAAATGGCCCAACTTAAAAATGATTAAACTTTGGTGATCCAGATAAGCACCATTAGCAAACAACCGTTTTTGCTCAAGAACTGTCTAACTAATAACAATATCAACATGATTCTCGGTGCTAGGTGTGGGTTTTCAGGGTTGAGGAATCATATTATGATGGCAACTTTATCATGGAACTATTGCTTATAGATGTAACAGCAATATGTGAGCTACCTTGGGGGAGGTTTGTGCTCTCCAAGTGCTTTCTAGTTAATTGTTTATCTTCAACACTGTATCAAAGTTAACATTGTATTTTGTTGCCAAATGTCTGTGATTCCTGCAAATTCCAATTTTCCTATGGGGAAAAATATACTAACTCACCTGTGTCAAATTAACCTGTTCACTTGTGCAATGTTTCAAACAGGTGTTTTTCAGCATTCCTCAACTTCCCGAGTCTTTTGTTGCCCCTGTCCCAACTTTTTTGGAACACATTGCAGGCATCAAAATGAGTGAATGTTTGCAAAAATGGTAAAATTGGTCAGTTTTATCATTAAATATCTTATCTTTGTAGTAGGGCTGGGTGATAAGGTGATAATAAAATCCCCTGTAAGCTCAATTTATGATTTTTCCCCTTTCAAGGAAAAAACGTTGAGAGGGAGGATCAAGTTTTGCCTTTATATTGTAAAAATATGTTCTGTAATTGTTAAGTTGCATGCTGTCATTGTTTCATAAAATGTTAATTCAACATAGGCAGGTTTGGCTACATGAACACTGAAATCTGAGCTATTTTCACAGTACATCATTTTAAAAACATATACAAGCCTAAACATGTGCTTGTTCAAAACCTGACGGGCCTACCGCAATAAAAACTGTACATTTTCAGTAGTTGTATTTTCAAAAATCGCACCAGCTTACAAAATGAGTAAGTGTAAGTCAAGAAAAAAAACCTTGATTTTTAGTTTTTAAACCCTCCGGAAAAATAATTTGAATTAATCTATTTCATCTATATAATGCTCAGCCCTACTTTGGAGTGGATTTAGTTGAATATATGTGGGGTTTGCAGATTATTGTAATGAGTTTTGAATTACATTTTACACAACATCCCAACTTTATTGAATTTGGGGTTTGTTTTTCTACCTTATTACCAATAACCAATATACGTAAGCTGTCCATGCAGTCATTATGATGTAACTAAAACCTTCAGGACATGAAACCCTTTTGTGTCTAAGTCTCAGTTCACCTGAGGATCCACTAATACGTATCTTCAGTTCATTCTGAAATCTCTGCTGCTTGCACCACCGCAGTTTAATGCAGTGCTAATACAGCCGGACGATGACGCAGGAGCTCAGATTTTATTTCATTAGCTTCTCTCTCTTCTCTCATAGTGCCTCGGGCAGGACAGCTGATTGTTATGCTGACCTTTCACTTAGTGTCGCTCAGAACGCTCTCCAGTCAAAGACAAACGCCGCCTCACGATTCTAACAAGGCCCCACACTGTCGAGACTCCGAGCTGCAGCCTCTACCGCGGGATCTTCTCTCGACTCCAAACATGCATAAAAATAAACCCACCAGTGCAGCTGGAGTACGTCTGTCAGCTGTTTTATTGGTCTCCAGAATAAAACAAAGCTGGCAGAATTGTGAGCTATAAAAACCACAAACGGCACTTCTCCCTCGTTCTGGAAATTGATGTGGCTTATGAGCTCTTTCTCTGAGCATGATGCTGGCTGTGACACATGGGTGCTGGGTGTCAGGTTAATTAGGATGAACTGTTAATTGATTTCTGAGGGATTAGTGTGGTCTGTGGAAGCCTGTGGGTTTGCTTCTTACCAACGTGGATGCATTAGACGGAGGAGACGATGATGAAGGAAAGAGGAGATAAAAAGAATTCAGTGGAGACAGATATAATGGCTAAATTATTTATTAATATATCAAAACCTGACTCTGCTACTCAGGATTTTTTAATTATGACTCATCAAGATCAGGGATGTTGTAATGCTACTGTGAAAGTAAGGCTGTAGATTTCTTTAAGGACAAAAAGGTTGTGTGCTTTATTGGCAGACGGGTGTAAAATGGACCCCTTGGGCAGAGTATTGATGAGGGCCTTACAAAGACAATCAAGTTGTGCTTTTAATCGTTCTTTTTCAGCAGCACAGAGCAGGTAATTCTGCAACCTTATAGGAATAGATTTCTGTTAGGTCTTCTCTGTCCCTCTGGCTGGGCATTGATGTGCTTTGTCATGGTTGTGTGCAGATTTCCATCCCATGCCATTTTAATATAATTTAATTTAATTTCTATTATTTAGATGTATTTATATATCTATATTTGTAGACAGAGAGAGAGAGAGATTTTATATCTGCTAAGTGTTCTTACTTTCTTGCTTTTAGATATCCTGTTTTCTTTTATACCTTTGTACAATACAGTGCTACTGGAACCTTGATTTCCCTAAAGGAGTCTTCCCAAGGGATAAATAAATTTCTATCTAATCTAATTTAAATCTAATCTAATATCTCACCAGAAAGCTACAAGCCTCTTTTCCAACTATGAAAAAAAAATTGGGATTAAATGACTAAAGTGGTTGCAACCTTTACTCCTCAAAAATATTGGAAACATTATTTTGGTTGATTATTTCTCCCTTTCATATTACCAAATGTTGTATTATAGTATATGTTGTTGGAAAGCCTGATTAGTCACCTTTACAAAGAGGTACAACTTGTAAGGATCATGCATTCATGGAATGAGCAACATAACTAAATGTGTGGGTAGCACCGTCCAAAAAAGTGTCAGAATTCTCTGTTCTCTTGGAAGAAAGCCTACAGTTTCTCGGTGAAGCAAGGGTGTTAAGGTGTTGTCTTGCTGGGACGCCCACTTCACATTCTGTCTTTGACTTCACCAGTCTCATGGAACTTGGTCCTTAGTTTGGAGATGGTTTCAGGGCTGACGCCAAATAATGCTGCCACTCTGTGTACTGGAACACCAGCTTCCAGTTGCAGGGGATTTTGTCACACTTCTTTGAGCCACTCCGATCCACTTTTCAGTCTCTCAATCCATTTTACCCTCACTTGTGAAAAAGAACTCAAGATACTTGAAATCCTTCACTTTGAGGCCAAGATCCACCCCCTCATGTGGAGGGGGTTCCCTCCATTTTCAAACAGAAAACCAGCAAAAACAGTCGTCCTGCACTGACAAGGGTCCCCTCAGTCCAACATCACTGTAGTATTTAGATCAAACTCATAGTTACATTGAAGAAAATCATGAGATTGCTGTTTTCTAATTTCAAAGTTTTCTTTTTAATTCAAAATGTTCAGTTACAGAATTTTACTATGATTTATTTATTCCTCTGTAATCTAAGAACAAGACTAAAAGTCTACAGCATTAGGACTTCACCCTCTCCCCATGTTTATGGTGCCAATAGCTTCTTGAAACATGTCGTCCCCAGCCTTTCTGAACAGACCTACCAGTTTGACATCCTACCATTGTTTTGTCATCAGTTCAAGCTCATTGGCTCGTTGTAGCAAGCTCAGTGCCAAGCAGAGATGGCAGAATGAATGGAGAGTTGTTGACAATATGGCACAAAGCAGCCCATAATTGACCAATTTGCACATGGTATACCTACCAACCAGTCAGTGAGGACTGGTCCCTGACGGAGAAGGGAAGCCATAGGGCCCTGTCGTATACCCAGTTTAAAGTGTTCTGGTTTGAAGCCACCAGGTGTCTTCCCTAATTTCAGCCTTACACCGGTGTCATTTACACAGGTGCACACCCTGTAAGAATCACAGATGATCATGTGGTGTGTTTGTCTGGAAATGAGGTGAGGTCAGGCATAAAGCTGGTGTGTTCCTAACTTGAGGACACAGAAATTGACTTCACTTAAAATCCCCTATCTGGTCTAAAGCAGAGTGTTTCTGCTGTTTTGGGGACACATTAGAGAGATTGGCACACATCTGTGAGATCAAAACACTTCATCAAAAATTCAGCTCAGTGCAGGAATAGCGTGCTTAATGCTTAATAGACAAACAAAAAAGTATACACAGGATTAACAAATTTGTCGAAGCAGAGAGCTACATTTCTACTATTTGTATACATACTAATGAATCTCACCAACAATAATGCTCACAGACAATAATACAGGCTGTGTGGTGTGTTACCTATGCAGTGGAGAACAAAGCAGAAGATTTCTGAAGGAAAATGAATCAGGTTTTTGATGTTTAGTAAACAGGTTTAACATAAACATAAACCTGCCTGGTCCTGTCAGTTTTAACTGGAAATTTAAATACTGTAATTCTTGATTATAACACGATTATTTCACGAGTTTTGCCTGGAAAAACACTACTTGAATATCGCACGCACCCAAGTTCTGCCCAAACCTTACTCTCTCAGACAACTCAAAAATTACCTTTATTAAAATTTGTAATCAATGAAATTTCAGTATTTCTACAATACCGTACACAATTGTCTCTCTCAAACGGATGCGGAAACACCTTTTGCTTCACGCATGCGCAATTACTAGATTTCTGTCCCGAGCATGCTCAGTCGCAGTGTACCAACCAATCAGAGAGCAGCTATCAACATGCCGATGTCTTCGACCAATCACAGCGCAGCTATTTTGCGTCCCTAGCTCACAAGATGGTCTAGAGTTTTAGTTTAGTAGCATAATTAAAGGACCAAAGATCTACCTGCAGCGTAAATAGCAAAACGCTGTTAACATGGCACACACTGATTTAAAGGCTTGGGAGCAGACACTCTGATTGGTTTGATCTACGACTTAAATATGTATAATCAAGGCCCTCAATCCAGCCACTTTCTGCCCTGTGCCTGGCTTTGCGTCAAGAACACGCATCCTCAAAAAGAGCAAGATATAGACCATAACACCCCATATCACTGTGTGCCATTCTCTTTAGGCAACAACTTAAAGGGGCAGGAGCTCCAATAGAGTGTCTCAAACAGAGAGAGAATACAGCTGGATCAGGTCGTATGAAAACAAGGAGGTTTTTTGAACTTTAGTGATTGCGAATATACTCCAGCAGTCATCAAAATTAATATATGAACCAGCTGGGTGTTGGTCCAAAGAACAAGTTATAAGAGCAGATACCAGCATTGGCGTAACATTTTTTGTATATATAGCCCCTCCCCCTTTTTTAATTTTAGATTATATTTTTTTAATGCTCATTGTTATTGGGTTAATACTTATTTTTCATTTGTCTTTATCTACCTATTTGATGCTTGTACTATTTGTGTTGTTTCTGTTGGTTCAAAAAAAAAGGTAAATACAAACAGTTTAAAAAAAACTAGTATATGAACCAGAGTTAATGCAAAATGTGTGCTCTTTCATGGCACAAGAGCTAAAACAGTGTGAAGAGCAGGATGAAGTGCCGGAGTGAGCCAGTGAGAAAAGTTTCGCTGAGTTTGTGTGTTGACGGAATAATTGGACTCATTAGCTCAGTTTCCTCAAAATCTGCACAGCCCTGTCAGGACCTCTTCTGCTAATGCTGTTCTCAGCTCACGCAAACACACCTTGTTGGGTTCATTGCTGCATCATTATTATGGTTTTTGCTATAAAACATAAATATATGTACTACAATGTAATAACCAGCAGTATATTCTCTTTGTGTACATGGATGTGTCTTTTCCTGCCTTAAAAAACTGAGCACAGTCTGAGTCCTGATGAAAAAAGACAAGTCTGGTATTATCTGTTTCACACTCACTTTTCTGAAATCAGAGGTCAGTGAGGCGTGAGGATTTCAGCCCATCTGCTGCTCAGCAGTGCAGAGCTAACATTTTCACCCTTCTTATCGATGCAGAGGAGTGAGCTAACGCTGGACTTGGCCTGTGGGGTCGTTAACCTTTCTTCTAACAGGCTGATTATACAGGGATGATTCCCGGGCCTCTGCTGTTAATGCCCGCTGTGATGTTACAAAGCTGCTGCAGATACCAGAGGACCTCTGTCTGTCAGAGACACACAGGGTTAATTGATTTCAGCTTCTCTTAAGAAAGTGAACATCCTGGACATTTAGGCCGAGGAAAATCAGGCACAAACTGAATCTGTCACCTTTTTCCTCTCTTTCAGGAGTCGACTTCAAAATGAAAACGCTGCTCATAGATGGTATCAAAGTTCGGATACAGATATGGTAAGAGAGCAGCGTGGGTGCGATATTAAAAGGCTTTGTGAACAATATTAGCTACAATAATAACATGTTACTCAGCGGTTGATGTTATGGAGGGAGGGATTTTTGTATCAGTGTTTGTGGTTGTACCCTTGGTTACTCTCAGGACTAACTTTAGGCAGCCTGAGGTCACCGATGTTCTCTACTGACAGACCTGCAAACTGAGCAGAGGTGTATGTTTTTAAAGAATATTTTAAAGCTGTTTGTGCCTTAATTAAGGTACAGAAAAGCTATTACACTGCATTACATTATGTTGTCATAGTATATTTTATTATATTGTGTTGAGAGTTGTCATAATGTTATATAACATAGTTTTCAATTACATTATATTCTGATTTTAAATTATTTTTAATAATATTGTTAAATCACATTATGCTGTATTATATTATTTTATATTACATTATATTCTATTTTATTATATTTTATTATACTGTGTTAAGAATTATTATAGTGCTGTATTACACAGTATCATTTTACATCATATTGTATTTTATCATGTTCTATTATATAATATTGTATTAAGAGTTATGATACTGTTATATAACATAGTTTTCAATTCCATTAGAAATATAAAACAGGTACTGGACACATTTAAAATTCAAAGTCATGGAGGGAAAGTTTGGGACTCATTGAAGCGACAGCTCTTTATTTACTTCACGTGATAAGCACATTTCTGGAGTCCATGATGATCATGACTTTTGGAATTATGTTTTCGAAATAGTCATACTGCATAGCTATCCTTTAAAGCAACATGGCAAAACAAAGAAGAGGGTTTAAATGATTCTGTTTGCCTGTTTTATTTGGAGATTAAAGATTAGAGCTTAAGTGTTTATAAGTGACTGAGACCAAAGACAATAATAGAAATAGCAGAGAAGAGTGAAGGAGGGATGTGTACCTTTTCATTTGTGTATATACATATATTGACAGCTTTTTTCAAGGATATGTGGTATTGTGATTATCTGAGGAATGAATCCTTTTGTGTTCATTCTTGTTTTTGCATGTTTTTTTTTTCAGGGACACTGCAGGACAAGAGAGATACCAGACCATCACCAAGCAGTACTACAGACGAGCACAGGTACTCACCATCACAGCTCTTCTGTTGGTTTATCACTGGACTGTGATTCTCCAGGATATCAGGTGTTACATCGCAACTTAACTCATTTTGATACTTTACTTAAAAACAAACTTTACAGAGCTGCAAGAGAAGCTGAAACCTAAAACTGGATCCCTCTTTAGCTACTTTTGATTATTTGGTACTTTTACGAACAACATTCTGCATCAACCACAGAAATGACATTATTTAACATAAACTCATACCTTTAGACCAGTTAAACCCATTTTAATGGCAGTTCAGCTGGATGCTGCTATATTAATCACCGTCATTCCTCTCCAGGTTGTATTCTATCCATGGTTGTATTGATTATACATCCATAGTAACTATCTTTACAACCACATAGACTTGAGGACCCTCTTGAAACTGGGATGCCACCTCTCAAGGGGATTATCTTTGATAAATGTATATTTAACTAATATGCTGCTATACAAATAAAGATTGATTGATGAAGTCTATATTTAGCAGAGACAAATGTGATTTTAGTCCCTTTGTCTCTGCCTGGATGGATCCATCTCTGGATGTATGTATGTGTGTATATACTAATATATTTATTTATGTGCATTTGTATATACGCATATATGTGTATCCATAAACTGAAGGGTATTGCTTCAGCCTGCTCTATTGTAAAGTGCCTTGAGATAACACTTGCTACGAATTGGGGTTATACAAATAAAGATTGATTAATTGATGATTGACTGAAAATATTGGGATGTTGTGTAAAAAGTAAATAAAAAGAAAAATGTAAAAAATTTGCAAAATGTTTTAAATTCAGGGATTTAATCTATTAAGACAAACAAACAGAAAAAAAATACCTACCAAATGTTGACACAGATAGTTTTTAGAAAATTTGAAACTTAAGTGAGCAACACTCTTTAAAAATGTTGGGACATCACTTTTTGATCTTACAACACTCGGTAAGTGTTTTTGGATGGTTTTGATGATTCCAGTTCTACTTAATGAAGGATTTTAGCATCACCTCTCCTACAAAACCTGACCCGAGGTCCTGTTAACTTAACTATTTTCAAGCCAGTACTAAAAATTAGCCAGTAGTTAGGATGGTTGGGTGGGAGTCTTCTCCTTCCCTAATCTCACTTATTCTGCCATAATAATTTTAATTATTCATCATAATCCATTATACAATTGTATTGATTTATGAATATGTTTTGTCTAATTTATTTTCTTGTCTATTTATAATTATTATTGTATTTTATTTTATTTTCAGTCTACTCCCAGTGTTCTCAGCTCAGAGGATGTTTTAGAGTTATTGGCTGTATTGTCCACTGTCTGTTCTACTTTTATTTTTTTTTTTAAAGAGCAAATTTAAATTATTTACTGTATGTGAATGTATAATGCCTGAAACTGTTCAAATAAAAATATTTGACAGAGAGGGAGGGATTAAAGGTATTCAACATGTTAGGGACTCGTTTTATTTTAAGGCACATATTGCCTCAAGCATTTTCTATAGAGAAGTTGGACTCTCTAAAAAGGGATGAATTTTGCTGCATTTTGCATATTTAAGACACTTCTTCCCCATCAAAAGTGTTTCTTTCCCCTGCTGTGAACCTCCAGACCCAGCCTGACATTTGTTGTTTATGAATTTAGCTTTTGTTTTTGGCTGCTAAGGAGGTTAAACTTGCTGAAATTGGATTTTCTGTGTACCAGAAACTAGCAATAAATTGTACCAAAGTGCTCTGTTCCTGTTCTGTTCTCTAAAACAATTCAGCAAATCACTGATGTGGGCAAAGGCTGCCAGCGTTTCAAAGTGGTGGTCTGCTTTGTTTACTGGAATCAGATCCACATGTCCAAATATATTGATTTTCAAAATGCTGCTCGTAGGGTTGAAAAAATCCAGAGCATTTTTAACAGAAAGCTCCGGAGAGCTTTGAAACGCTCTGCTTCTTGTCTCTATTTCTCCTGCCTCTCTTCAGGGAATCTTCCTGGTGTATGATATCACAAGCGAGCGATCCTTTCAGCACATCATGAAGTGGGCCAGTGACGTGGATGAGGTGAGTCACAGAGAACGAGGGATTTAAAGTCAACAGGCATTACTTTCCCTCTATTGTGTCAAACTGACAAAACTGCAGCGGTGCTGGAGCTTCAGGTTGACAGGTTGTGATAAAAACAAATTCTTTGTCCTGACGCATGCTGCTTCACTTTGGCTGTGTTTCTTCTTCTTTGTTTTGTGTTGCCGTCATCCTCTTTAAATCTGAGGTCATAGATTTTGGGAGGATAATCTTTACAAAATCACAATTCTATCCTCTGAAAGTCCTCCCAAAGTGATCTTGTCTGCTCTGCTTCCCCCTGTCATTTCCACATGACTTTATTCTATTAATCTGCCCATTACAGGCCTAATTTCCTCCTTGGGTCTGCCTGGATATATACTCCATTGATCCTGGCACGCTTCGGCCTTCATTTTAATCCACGCCTCATTTCCTCAGCGCTGGTGTCCCTCTGTTTTCTCCCTTCATCGCTCTTTGACATTTGATATCTCTCTGTCTCACTCCCTATCTGTTTGTGTTTTTTTTTTTTCTCACTCTGACAGTTTCTTCTTTCCTTTGTTTATATCTTAATCTCTGCAGTACGCTCCTGAGAAGGTGCAGAAGATCCTCGTGGGGAACAAGTCAGACGAGGTGGACAAGAGGCAGGTGGCCACAGAGCAAGGGTTAAAGGTGGGTCAGTCGCTGATGCCATGTCAGTCAGTGTTTGTCTGTTTGTTTGTTGGAAAGATTAAACAAAAACTGCTGGATGGATTTTGCTGAAATTTTCAGGAGATGTTGGTAATGGCCCAACTTAAAAATGATTAGATTTTGGTGGTGATCCAGATAACTGCCATTAGCGAACAATCATTTTTGCTCAATAACTGTCTAACTAATAACGGTATCAACATGATTCTGAGTGCTAGGTGTTGGTTTTCAGGGTCATGAATCATATCATGATGGTAACTTTATCATGGACCTATTGCTTATAGATGTAACAGCAGTATGTGAGCTACCTTGGCGGAGGTTTGCCCTCTCCAAGTGCTTTCTAGTTATTGTTAAGGTCAAGGTAGGGATGGGAGGTGGTGAGTGATATTGATAATGATTTGACTTCCCTTATTTTCACTGCATTCAAAACTAGCATCATTCAGAGAAAATAACAGCAATGTAGATTCTTTCAGCTATTTATTAACAGTTCTCAAGTGGAATTTGTTTTTAAATCCCATCCTTAGGTCAGGGTCAGGGTAAACTTTATTATATGCGAAACAGCAATTTGTTTTGATAATGAACACACATTTAGAGGGCATGATGCTGTTCAGGAGGCCAATAGTACAAGGGACAAGTGGGTATTTGACAATGTATCATCAAATCAGAGAGATTTTTCATAGGCAAACAACAAACATGGAGTCGTAATTGGTGTGCCACTATGTACAAAGTCTGTAACATAGTTCTGCCTTTTTTGTGATGAGTAATTCTGTATATTTGTGTTGTCTGTGTTTTGAAGACTTTTAACTCCTCCCAGTTAGTTTGAATTATCTTGTAATTCGTATGTCTTATGTCAGCTGTTTTTGTCACTTTGTTTTGTCTTGTGCTGCTCCTTTTGCACTTGCTGTCAAACTTTTGTATTGAAAAATAAATTGGAAAAAAATCAAAAAGTCCCGCCTCAACACAGCCTCTCTGCCTGTGAGTAGGTTGATTCGAAGTTTGGTTGGTGACAGCGTGTACAGTATGCCAGTAACCCAAGATTGGCCTCAACAATGTTCAAGAGCCTTCTTTGATAATCACATTACTGTTAACACATGAAAATCAATATCCTGAACAGATGCAGGGGCCTACACATGTATCCTGATGTGCATCTCCATAAAACTACACCTGCACGTCAAAGCAAAAGAAAAAATTATTGATTTTGGTGGTGATTCAAATCCAGATTCGGGTTCATTGTTTTTTTCAGGGTCTGTTAACATTGTAAGATCTTGCAGTTTTCTACATTTTCACTGATAACTCAAAAAGTCCTAAATGGATTTTGATGGGAATTTTGGTCATGGTTCAATGAAGAATTGATTTGATTTAAGTGGTAATCCAAATCCAGATATGGATCCAAGTTTCTTTTTCTTTAAGGATTTGTTAATATTGTGAGAAAGGGCAGTATTTCACATTTCACTGGTCACTCAAAGAGTCCTGACCAGATTTTTATTAAATTCCCAGGGAATGTTGGTTGTGGCCTAAAAAAGAAGTTATTAGTTTTGGTGGTGATCTAAATCCAGATGCAGATCCAGGATTTCCAAAAGATTTGTGAACCTTCCTCACTCTCTTGCTTCCAGCTTGGCTAACTATGTCAGAAATGCCTTTGCGGGGGTTTGCCTCTCAGGGCACTTGAGTTGAGATCTCAGTAGGTCTTAACAAGTCTTGATCTGGCTTACAGAAGTTTGGTAGGTACACGTGGGTCTGCAGTAGAACCAAAGTATCTCTTTTTTATGATTGATTCTGTGGTCAGCCTGATTAAATCCTCTCCATTAAAAGCTCTGAAGGTCCTGATGCACTGGGACAATTTTAGCCTAATGCATCATCTCATGTTGCCTCACATTTTCTGAAAAAGCTGAATGCTTGTCAACATCCGACGGCCATCAACCCGAAATGTGTCTGTGTGAAAGGAAATTACCCCTCTGTCGCCTGTGTTTCAAAAGACCAAAAAGCAAAGGGTTTATTTTGAGGAAGTAAAATGTGTTTCTCTTATCTCCTTTCAGCTGGCCAAAGCTTATGGGATGGACTTCTTTGAGACAAGTGCCTTCACCAACCACAATATAACAGAGGTGAGGGGCTCTGGACAGAAACTTATTAAACCAAGAGGGTTCATTATTTTAAATTACCTGCACAAGACATATTATGTTCATTTTCATCATCCCTGATGTGGCGTCATGATTCAGTACAAGCACCGGTGAAGTGGAGTAAACTGGCAGTCACACATGGTAGTATTCATGCCAAGGCTGGAAATTAATCACCAAAACAAATCACCAAACTCTTGTGTTCTGTGCTGAATGAATTATCTCATTCTAGCAGTCCTAATGCCAAGTACAAGTGCAATAATAGAGTGATCTGTGACAGAAAATACCGTGGATCAAATCCTGCTCTTCTGTTTGTTCACACTGACTTCATGAGCAGAACTCTGACACATATTTCCCAAACAGAGCCCTTTCTCCTCGAGTGAAGAGCGAGTGTCAGAGTTTAAGAAGCTGTCAGTTTGATTTTTGACGTTATTTCTGGCAAATTGTTCGCAATGATATTATCCCTAAACTTTGTTTCTGACTTGCCCTTATTTTGAAACTGCTATACTAGATAATTGGGGCGTAGGTGGCGCAGTTTGATGGTGCGCTTGGTCAGTAATCGGGAGGCTGTAGGTTTGGGCCCAGCACCGGGTGTCACATGGCAACGTGTTCTTGGGCAAGACACTTAACCCCAAGTTGCTCCCACTGCTGAATCAGTGGCGTGTAAATGGGTATGAAAAGGTGTGAATGTGTTTGTTGATACTGATGGACAACTGACACTTAAACTCCAACCATCAGTGAGTGAATATGAGAGTGAATGGGTAGATGTGGACTTCAGTGTAAAGCTGCTTTGAGTAGTCAGAGACTAGAAAAAGTCCATTTACCATATTTTACCATAATTCTGTGTTTACAAGAGAATCAAGCTATCAACTTTGCACAGTTCTGAGGGTGCGCTATAAAGCAATCTCAGCGTCCAAAGGCTTTTAAGTAAGCTCGCTGGTCAAAGCTTTAAAGGAAGGTTTGAGACCACAAAGCTGGTTTATCAGCCTTCGCTGTTCAGCTTAAAGCTGTGTTATCTCTCAGGCAAAAGTGGGTGTTGAGATGTTATTTCAGATTCAGATTCAAAGCTTTATTTGTCCTTAAATAGGCAGTTCAGTTTACAGCTACTGAGTCTTCTAAGACAACAATAAAAACAAATAAAACAAACACAATCACAACAATGATGTGGTCACACACACTTTTCTGTGTATGTTTTCCCCTTCTGTTTGTTTTTTGCATGTTTGAAATAAAAGAGCTACATCTAAAAGTATCTAAATGAGAAGCAAGATTTGCTTTTGTCAACACCTCTCTGGTATCTGATCTGATGTTCTGATGTTACTGAACTGAGCGTTCTTGCTAATACCAATGTTTTTTGGTTGAATGTTTGCAGTCTAGACTTTATAAAAATGACCTTTTCCTAACACTGTGACAGTTGATTTGTCTAAGAAATAGATGTGAAACAAGGAGAACACTTCATTATATTGAAAAAAAACATTCTGCTGCTTTATTTTTATTTATTTTTTTGTAGACGTTCAGTTATTGTATGGCAAAACACCATGGTATATTCATACATTCTGCCATTTCACAACCTTGCAGTGCAGCTGGATCAGCCTGATTCAATGTCCGTAATCAGGCAGATCCATCTTGCCAACCTCTGATCTACAACGATTGCAATAGAAAGCATATTTTCGCTCCACTTCAGACATATTTTGGTGAGAATTTGTTGTACGAAATGGCTCACATTTTGTCCTTCACACAACTGCTGTAGCACCTGCTTATCATTGTCTGATTGGCCAGTAATGAATGTGATTGACGGGACAATCGTCCAATCACCTGCCGGATGTGCTTTGAAAGGTTCTGTCCATTCCCAAACACTTTCTATGGGCTCTTTCTCTGATGGACTGTGAAACATCTTTAAGTCTGGTGTGTTGGGTATTTCAGGGATATAAATGACTGAAGTATTGGCTTTAGAAATCTGCAGAAATGTTCAATCTTTATATACAGATATTTCACATTTTAAGCTGTTATCTGCTGATAATACCATGCATCCCAATCTCTCATTTATTTCTGACATGCAAACTTGACACGGTACAACTCTTAACTTTAGCACAAAGTTCACCTCTTTTTCTAAAACTCCATTTGTTAACTATTTTTAACCTTAACATCTTCCAAGCATGCATTTTTGTCTTTAAAGTCTTAAATCAATATTCAGATTTTCCAGTTTGTTTATGAAATTATTTTGTCAGTAATTCAAAATTTCACAATTATTTAATTAGGCAAACTAACAACCTTTATGTTCCCTTATATAAAACATCTCTTTCAATTTTCAGTTATATATCAGGGAGTTATTTTGTGGAACTAAATACATTCATTTGAATGCTTCCTCTGTATCATTGCCTGTATATACAAAAACAGACAAAGGAATTTTTTGATGACCTTAACATGAACAGTAGCAGTATCCACGTACCTCTTAAAATGTAATTTATTTATCGTTCCTAAGCACCTTACTTGTTTATTCTGTTACTTTTTTTCCCTTTGTTTCTTTGTATGTATCTGATGTTTGATATTTATTTTTGGTGGTTGAGTGTTTACCTTCCATTGTTTCCTGGGATAAATACATAGGTTTTTGTACAAAACCCAAAACCAGTGAAGCTGGCACATTGTGTAAATTGTAAATAAAAACAGAATACAATGATTTGCAAATCCCTTTCAACCTATATTCAATTGAATACACAGCAAAGACAAGATACTTAACGTTTGAACTGATAAACTGTGTTATTTTTTGCAAATATTAGCTCATTTTGAATTTGATGCCTGCAACATGTTTCAAAAAAGCTGGCACAAGTGGCAAAAAAGACTGAGAAAGTTGAGGAATGCTCATCAAACACTTATTTGGAACATCCCACAGGTGAACAGGCTAATTGAGAACAGGTGGGTGCCATGATTGGGTATAAAAGCAGCTTCCCTGAAATGGTCAGTCATTCACAAACAAGGATGGGGCGAGGGTCACCACTTTGTGAACAAATGCGTGAGCAAATTGTCGAACAGTTTAAGAACAACATTTCTCAACGAGCTATTGCAAGGAATTTAGGGATTTCATCATCTACGGTCTGTAATATCATCAAAAGGTTCAGAGAATCTGGAGAAATTACTGCACGAAAGCGGCAAGGCCAAAAACCAACACTGAATGCCTGTGACCTTCGATCCCTCAGGCGGTACTGCATCAAAAACCGGCATCACTGTGTAAAGGATATCACCACATGGGCTCAGGAACACTTCAGAAAACCTCTGTCAGTAACTACAGTTCGTCGCTACATCTGTAAGTGCAAGTTAAAACTCTACTATGCAAAGCGAAAGCCATTTATCAACAACACCCAGAAACGCCGCCGGCTTCGCTGGGCCCGAGCTCATCTAAGATGGACTGATGCAAAGTGGAAAAGTGTTCTGTGGTCTGAGTCCACATTTCAAATTGTTTTTGGAAAGTGTGGTCGTCGTGTCCTCCGGACCAAAGAGGAAAAGAACCAGCCGGACTGTTATAGGCGCAAAGTTCAAAAGCCAGCTTCTGTGATGGTATGGGGGTGTATTAGTGCCCAAGGCATGGGTAACTTACACATCTGTGAAGGCACCATTAATGCTGAAAGGTACATACAGGTTTTGGAGCAACATATGTTGCCATCCAAGCAACGTCTTTTTCATGGACGCCCCTGCTTATTTCAGCAAGACAATGCCAAGCCACATTCTGCACGTGTTACAACAGCGTGGCTTCGTAGTAAAAGAGTGCGGGTACTAGACTGGCCTGCCTGTAGTCCAGACCTGTCCCCCATTGAAAATGTGTGGCGCATTATGAAGCGTAAAATACAACAACGGAGACCCCGGACTGTTGAACAACTTAAGCTGTACATCAAGCAAGAATGGGAAAGAATTCCACCCGAAAAGCTTCAAAAATTGGTCTCCTCAGTTCCCAAACGTTTACTGAGTGTTGTCAAAAGGAAAGGCGATGTAACACAGTGGTAAAAATGCCCCTGTGCCAACTTTTTTGCAATGTGTTGCTGCCATTAAATTCTAAGCTGATGATTATTTGCAAAAGAAAATAAAGTTTCTCAGTTCGAACATTAATTATCTTGTCTTTGCAGTGTATTCAATTGAATATAAGTTGAAAAGGATTTGCAAATCATTGTATTCTGTTTTTATTTACGATTTACACAACGTGCCAACTTCACTGGTTTTGGGTTTTGTAGTATCGGTCAGTCTTAGACTCTCCCTTAAAGAAAACTTTTTTGGAAGTAGCTGCCCTATCTTATTCAAATTCATACATTTATTGAATCAGGTTATGACGGTGAGTTTGGTCTAATAAAGTGTTGTTAAAGCCTGCCTGCAGTCAGGATTTCATATGTGAAAAAACAACTCCCAATACTAATAATGCACCTTTTTCTCTTGTCTTGTCCTCACGTTGTGTCCCCAAGACTTTTACACGATTGGCTGAGCAGGTACTTGCAGCCAACAAGAAGGACCTTGATCTCCTCCGGATGTCCATCAACGATGAGATTAACCTTGCTGCTTTGGAGGAGGAGGAAGGACTATGTGATGGCCCGGTGGGTGACCAAGGAAAAACCTGCTGGTGTTAAAGACAAAGAAGTTAATTACTTCTTATCCTCTGGACTCTCTGCAAACTTGGGGCCAAGTTTGTCTCCTTTGGTTGGTATTGGAATAAAAAGGGCACGTTTAGCAGCGATTAGCCGTGCCCTTCTGTCTTTCACGTAAGAGGATGAAATTCAAATGAGGTGTTTGAGAACAGTTTGAAGGACCAAGATGGAGACATTTTGCTTTAAAGAGTAGAAAGTATGGTGAGAAAAAAAACATCTGAAGCTCTTAATTTAGAGGTTTATCTCAATCTAGTGTGTCTTTATGAAACCAGAGGCAAACTTTATCCGTTACAAGCTGGAAAAGGACGGCCAGAATCAAAGACTCTCCCATCTTTCTTACAGACTTTGTACTGTTTATTCATGCAGAATAATAAAAGGAATGACTTGAAATGTTCAAAGTAGACTCAAACTTTTCAAAATGTTGTATTTCACCTCTGTTTTTAAGTGCATTCGCTCATATCTATCACAGAGCCGAGTGCCGTCCTTGAAAATCGACGTTATAAGAGATTACATTTGGCCTTCATCCCCTCTTCGGTAATTACCTCTATGTGGGTACTGGCACTCTTGCACACATAGCCTTTATGTTATTAATGCAGTAGTTGTAGTGTGAGGATCTGACCACAAGAGGGTGCTACATGCATTGCAAAAGTGAACAAACACCAGAAGGGCACGCGTGGTAACAGACTAGTGCTACTTAACTGTTATTTTATGTTTGCACTTGCTACCTTTGATGCAGTGAAAGGTTCCTAATATATGCAGCCATTTTTTCTTCATGTTTTCATGCAAATTCTTTGCAGATTGTGGTATTCTACCTGTTTTGACCACACATACACTCAGAGATTTTGCAGTTGCAAGTTGATGACTGAGGGAAACATCAAAAAGATAATTCCCTGTAGCAAAAATGAAGATATTTATTATTTTGTAGTCTTTGTTAATAGCAGAGAATCATCATGTAGAATTGTTGATTTAAAGACTATTGTATTGTACATATCAGGTTTTTTCAGAGCAGTGTAAAGTGGAAGAAACTTGAGGGTGAATATGATGTATTTCTATTAGAGGGCTGTGTATAAAAATGTCTTGAGAGAAAGTTGAGAATGTCCGTTTTTCTAATTTGCTTTGGCTCAATTCACAAATAAGACATTAACCTCAAATCTCACAACAATCAATTTGACATTTTCAAAAATTATCATTCACCAAAAACTCTGTCACCTTGTCTCTGTTGATGCTGCAGGCCAGACTGATCACCCTTTGCCCAAAACAGCTGTGGTTAAATCCCTAAAAATTTGCTGTAAGTCCTTTTAGTTCAAAAACAATAATCCAATGTTGAAACAAAATTAATATAGGCTAATTTACAAAACAAGTTAGCATAACCTTGCATTTCAGTAATTTTGAAGTGGGGTTTAAAAAGGTCCATTTCAACTGCAAATACAGTCACCACGGTGGTTTGATCAGGTCTGCCCCTTTGAGTAGAGAACTTGCAAGGAGGCAAGCCTAGGCATTGCTGCAGATGGGGCCAGTGTGGGTTGAGATGATTGTATGCTCTACTGAACACATTGAAACTGTTTACTTTTCTGCTTACAAGCCCTCTTTTTGGTACTACGTCAGTACACTGCCTGTTACGTGTCCTCCACCTGTATTGGGATAGAACCAAAGTAAAAGTAAAAGTATCTGAGTAGGGTGTACCCTGCCTCTCGCCCAATGACAACTTGGCTCCACCCTCCTGCAACCCCAAAAGAGATAAGTGGTATGGATAACAGATGGATGGATGGATGGAAGAAGGTTATTGGTTTAAACCCCTTGTCATTTAGGGCCTTTCTGTGTGGAGTTTGCATGTTCTCTGCATGTTCCTGGGCATACGTGGGTTCTCTCCAGGCACTCCAGCTTCCTCCCACAAACTAAAAAAAACATGCTCACTGGGTTAATTGGTGACTCTAAATTGTCCTTAGGTGTGGGTGAGTGTGAAAATGGTTGCCCGTCTGTCCATTTGGCCCTGTGATCGGCTGGTGACTGGTCCAGGGTGTACCCCACCTCTCGACCAATGACAGCTGGGATAGGCTTCAACCGCCTGTGACCCCGAAAGGGATAAGCAGTATAGATAATGGATGTATATTATCAGCTTGTTAATTTAGCAGGAGAAGGCGCAAAGGGTTAATTTGTTCATTCTAAGATTTTTTTATCATTTCAAAAAGATGTTGTTTTGGGGCATCTATAAGTTGAAAAGTATGTTGAAATAGCACCAATATTGATCAAACCATAACAAAAATACTCTTTGTTTTGTTGGCACTGGCACATAAATTGACCATAAAACTTATTTTGAAATGTAGAGATATGCCAATAAGGTTCCCCTTCCAACTTCACTGCTCAGGTGTCACTCTTAGGGAAACACTGGAGCTGTTTTAGAAATGAGCCAAATCAACTGAGAAAAACTGCAAATATTCCCTCCATGAACTTTAAAATCCCTGCCCCTCTGTCTTTTTTCTTGCTGTTTTGTACAGAGTCCAGCAGCGATGCGGTGTCTTTATTTCTTCACAGACTCGACAAAGAACAAGAAAGAGTTTTGCATGTGATTCACTCCTCTCTCCTTTCTTTTATTGTAACTTCAGTGAAGTTAATAATCAACTGGCGGTCGCAGCATTTGAACAAAGTTGCCTGCTGCAGAGAGACCATCTTTGGATAAACTGGACATATTTCCAGTAAATAGTACTTCACAGTTTTTCTAGTGTGTGAAATGGCAGTAAGACGTCCTGGATGGAGCTTCAGATACAGAAATGTATCTGTGTGTCCCCTTTATTTTTCTTCTTCAACCTGTGTTTGTGGAAATCTATTTCATGCAACATGTAAAATGCAACATGTTATTCTGGAGAGAAGATGTCAGATGATTATGAGTAAAGACTTGCAGTTCTATGAGTCAGTGATGGCGAGTCCTTCTTCACATAATATCCTTTGACGTTATACGTACTGTACAGAAGTGTCAGATAATGTGCAGAAAAGAGAAGTGGACGTCCCTGGACAATAATATAATACGATCTACATTACAAAGAAACAGTAGAAAGACTCTGTAAATGCAACACATTCACACAGAATCAATGAACCTTCTCGAAGACAGTAAATCTTTTTTTAGATACATGTTGAAACATCTCATACATAAAAAAAGAGCACAGATTCATAAAAGCAAAAACAGCTTGTACCAGAGCTGCAAGAGTAAAGTCTACAGTCAGCTTGTCAAGGCTGTTTTAGGAGAGCAGATAAAATGTTTCCTTGTTTGAAACTGGGGCTTTACAATGGCTGGGAAATTTATCAAGTTTTTTTAAGAATACTTAATACACAGTACCAATTATAATATTAAAGAGGAGAAATCAACCAAATGACCACAGTATCCTTAACTTACAAAATAGTGGACACTGTCACTAAAATTGCATTTTGTGAACTTTATGGTGTCCAATGGCCCTAAAGTGTGCACTGAAATTAATGATTTAGACCCTTGAGCGTGAAAGGTTGTCTGTTTCTCTATATGTGGCCCCGTGATTGGCTGGAGAGCAGTCCAGGGTGTACCCTGCCTCTCACCAATCAGTCAATCAATCAGTCAAACTTTATTTACATAGCACTTTTCATACAAAAAAACTGTAGCACAAAGTACTTTACAAACAGCCAGATAATTAAAATAAGATAAAAAGGAATTATGACCCAAACCCACTCCACCCAGCCCCTGAACCCACCCACCCTGCGATCCATACACAGTACTGGTGAAATGCATCATAAATAAAAGACAATAATAAAGCAGGAACATTGTTGTACCCAGTACGTACTGAGGAAACGCCATCTTAAAGGTTTAAGATGAGTAAACACTGGAGTTTAGGTTAAAGTGTAAAATTAAATATATCATGAAATAAAATAAAAATAAACTGAAATGAAGTAAAAGATACAAATAAAATAATAAAGTGAAGCTATAATAAGAATAAAAACACTAGAAGGTTATTCAGGTAGAAGCCAGACTAAAAAGATAGGTCTTAAGTTTGTTTTTAAAGACATTAACATTAGGTGCAGCCCTCTGGTCTTTAGGTAGGCTGTTCCATAAGCGGGGGCCGTAGTGATGAATGCCTATCCCTAATGAGATAGGGATAGGCTCCTGCCCTCATGACCCCTAAAAGAAGAGGCAGTACTGAAAAAGTATGGATGGACTTTTTATTAACTCTGATGTTATCCCTCTTTGGGCCACTAGATGACATATTCAGCCTGTCCTCTTGCTCTTTGGTTTCCAAGAGGCTTTACATCTTTAATGGAGACATTTAAAGGTTAACGGTAACACAAAGTCTCCAGGTAATTAAAAGTGATCTTTGGATCTTTTTTTTTTTCAAAGTTTTGGCCACTTTTTTTTTATTATTTGACTTTCATATTAAAGCTTTTTGTCCATTTTAATCAAACAAATCCATTTAAAGCCCCACAGATTGAATAATCGGCAGAAGTACAGAATTATATTAATACAAATGTGTCATTAAGCGTCAGTTGTGGGGTTTTCTCAGTGAGAAAATCAGAAAAAAAATCTGCAAAGCTTTTATTCCTCACCTCCTCTTAGTTGTTAATGTTGTGAACTCATTAAAGCTCTTGGAGAGAAATTAGCATGGCGATGAATATTCATGCAGAACTGTTGTCTGGTTGACAGAAATGACAGCTCAGTATCTTTCACAGGGCTGAGCGACACACAGACACACCAACAGAATAACAAGTCAACTTTCATACTGACACATAGCACCCCCAACCCCCCCAAACCAGCAACACACACACAGTATATTTATACAAGAGGGTCTGTGTCGCTGTTTTGAGCAAAAACCCTCATTACTATCATCATCATCATTTTCTGCAACATAAGCCCACACCACTTCAGGTCTTGCAGCTGTCTGACATTCAGCCATATGGTGTGCCTGCATGTCTGTGTGTCAGGCTGTTTCTTTAACCACAGTTTAGATGAGCAGCCTGATTCCAGAGCTGGTGTGACTGTAGCTTGGTGATTTTACCTACATGATGCATTTAGGGAGGTGTTCAATAAGGCATCTAAATTACTTAAGTCAGATAACTGATTAGTGAGCACAAGATTTGAACTACAGCACAACAAAATTTCCTAGAATCAAGGTCAGTAACACGTTTGACATCACTTAATTCATTATTATCACTGTAACATCAGAGCAGGTCAGGTCAGGTTTGGGAGCAAATGCCACGTCAGAGCTTAGTCATTCATCATTCCTGACGACCTGTCTGCGCCACCAGTAACATTAACTCTACTTCACTTCTAGGTGTTTACAGGTGATGATGTTTAAAGGTGCAAACCCTGTACCCACAGGCTCCATAGGAAAGGCTCTTTTCAAGATGTCAGCTAACCAAGCCAATTTCCAAGTCAATCATTACTTGAACTGGCTCAAGCCCTTACAGACCGAGCTACACCAAAACATTGCTGATAAATTATTGTCAGATCCAATTGTGTTAAATGTGTGGTCCTTACTTACAAAGTGCATTCAGTTTTCAATCATTTCAGGCCCACATTCCTGGTCAAATGCTCTGTCTAAACTGTAGTGTAGTCACTGCAACTCCAGTTAACATTTGAACTGACAGATTTCTATTACTACTTTAACTCTCATAGTGATACAAGATTTATAAGCAATTACAATGATAAACAACAAACACATGGAAAAAGTGATCTTTTTTATTTATTTGTGGTTGTATTTACAAATGGTATACAAAATGCAATTGTAAAATACAGACATTTTACCACATGCAATATAAAGTCAGACAGAACTGAGTGGAAAAGACAACTACACAAGACCAAACTGACAAAACATAACAGGACAGAATGGGGCAGGACAAGACAGGACAGGACATGATTGACAAAAGAAGACCAATAGGATGTTGAGATGAGTCACAAATTGTGACTTCTTTTACTTTAAAGTTTAGAAAAAGTGAACTAAGTAAGAAAAAAGGAAAAAACTAATATCCAATAAAACTTACAGACATTTAGGAAAAGTCAGGACCCTAAAGTTTCCTGGATTTATTCCTTCACAGTTAAAGCTCTCAAAATGACCACCTTGGTATTTCTGGTGTTAATGGCCACTGACATGCTGCCAAAGCACCAAACAACCTGAGCATAAACACAGATGTTGAGTGAAAGGCTGACCAGTCTACAAACCAGGCCTCGCACTGAGAGACATCCCAAATGACTTTCCTCTGGCAGTCTCACAGTACTGTCTGTTGTGTGTCGGCTTTTGTGAACATAAGACTGCATGTTGGGAGTTGTTGTGGTGTATCAGTGAGTGGGAAAGTGAGAATGAAGCAGGAAATGAACCTGGCCCTCTGATAAGAACAGGTAATGTATGCAGAAAGAAAAGTAAATTCATGTTCCCACAGAGCTGTGTTCCCTTGACCTTTAGCCCTACAGTACCTGCTGTGATTTACAAGTCAATCAAACATAAAGGTCTGCTGTGAACCAGCAGCACTTACATGAGAAAATAACTGATCTGTGTCAAAGGTCCACAGTGAAAATATCAAAAGAACTCTTGGTGTTACTTTAAAGTGGTCTAAAGCATCATTCACAGCACTTAATAATCTCAGAGGCTGATTTGATGCAAAGTCAATCTTGATGTCGATCGAAAGGATTTTTAAAATCTTGTAAATTTAACACCAGCTTTTTGTTTATGTTTTGTTTATATGCTGTGACTTTTTGGCAACCATTCTATGTGGACATTTTTTTTATTCCTAGTCAACTTTTAAATAAAAAACAAAACTTACTATTGCCCAAATATGCAGCAGGTATTGCGGTCTCCTTACAGCAGGAACTTGCAGAATAAACTCCTGGAGTTCCTGTTTCCTCCCAAAGAACAAAAATATCAAAATGCACTACTGTGTCAGCCCTGTGATTGGCTGATAACTGGTCTAGGCCGTACCCTGCCTTTTGCCCAATGGCAGCTTGGATAGGCTCCAGCCTGCAACAACCCTGAAAGGGATTGTCAGCATAATTCATTAATGTATGAATGATTCAAATGGGATTTTGTTACATAAAAGCCTAAAAAATTATATGAATATGCTCCTTGAAAACCAGCAAGAAACAGCTTGACCACCATATAGCTTAATACTAAACAGCTAGTATCACATTCCCTTTGCAACTAGCTTGACGCTAAATAGTTTAAGTAGCCTACACTACCTAGATTGTCACCATAGTTAGTTTGTCAGATAGCTAAAAACATAGCCTGGCCCTATTACCAGTCTAGTTTTACACTTACATCTTGGCAAGCTTACATACTGTAGTTCATTTGTAAAATGGTTTCAAACTGTTAATTCAATGTTGGTGTTGAACTGGCTTTAACCATCATAGCATTATAGTTAGCCTACAAAGCTAATTTGACACTTGCATCATGAAACTAGCTAGCTGTAGCATAATTGGCATACCCATTATTTTAGTGTTTTACACTGCTAAATGAGTTAGCTGACACAGTTTTACTCTTGCTAGCTTGTTATCTATTAACATTAGCCTACCATTTTAGATAGCTTTAAGCTAAACAGCTAGCTTGACACTACCATATCCTGGCTTGACAATAAAAAGCTTGTTTGACCCTGCCATAAAAGCTGGTTTACTTGACTAGTCTGACAGCACCATAGCTAGTTTAGCTTCCTTGCACAGTAGCTAGCTCAACACCACCATGCTGTTTATTACAATTTTTGTTTCAAGCATTTTTTTTGAAACAGGTACTTTAAAATGCCACATTTCAGCTTTAGGAACTAGGAAGTGCTAAATGCTAACTTATTAATGAGTTTTTTGACTCATTTCTGCACCACTCTATTTCAAATTTTAGGGAAAATGCTTCTGAAACACTCTTAAAATAAACTACCACAAGACTGAAACAAGAATCTGCCTTTACCTCCTGAAGCCAGGTTCAGCAGTAATTGGCCTTGGGGCCACTTAAAGGTCCCATGTCCTGCACTGCTGTTTTGTTTGCTTGTAATGTTAGAAGGTGCTTGGTGAGGAGAACACACTTTACTAAACTCTCAGTTCATAGAGAAATGCTCTATCTCTTTAAAGAAAGAGCTCTGTTTTTTACTTCCTGGGGTTTATGATGTAATAGCCATACAGCCTCCACCTACATGTGTGTTTTCTGCTCGTCACAGGCAGATGCTATGACTGTTTTATTAAGTCCTCTTGCCGGCCTGTAACCCTTCCTCCCCACAGCCATCAGGCATTATTTGGGCAGTCAATCAGAGCTTGTGATCAAAGCCTCCTGTAGCCTCCCTGCCCCCTCAGATCTGAGTGTTTCCAAAGGTGAGGGAAAAAGAGCTTCTTCTGATCCTCTACACAGAGGATTCATCTTTTTTATTCAACTTTAATCAAATCCTTGCTAAATAGACACCCGAGACATGATGTAAACGGTTAAACACTCCAGGACATGTGACCTTTAAGATGATGGAGTGAAATCTTAAGGCTCAAATGGTAAATATGAAATAAATAACTACATTGTTGTCAGGCTGTGATCTGATAATATTTTGTTTTTCATGAGGACAAATCTTAAGCCATGCTCTCCACGGGATTTACTTTCAGTATGACACACTCAAACATTTTTTCCCTAAATGCTCCAAGGATTTGTGGTTTGTCTGAAGGCCCATGCATTTTTGATTAGCCTAATTTTTTCACCATTGGATGAATGGAAATAAAATCAAAACTGATTAAAGCCTATTGTTTTCATTTTTGCCCCAATTAGCTCCTTAAATGCTAATTACTTGGCTATCCCTTGCGAATTATTTCCCAAATCAGAGGAAAAATGACTTGAAAAACTTGGTCAGGGCTGCAGAGATGAGCACTAAATTTTTTGAATTTGTTGTTTCAAAATTTTCAGTCATTTGTTGTGCCAAAAAACATGATCTGTGTGGCTTTAGAGATCATCAAATACCATTTGCTTCAGCCTTGAGTTGTTTACATGGCTGATTTGTGACCCTGATTGAACAAATCATTCCATCCTTGTCTCAATCATCTGACATTTGAAAATAATTACGGGCCATTATCTCCTGATCATGAGATGATTCTGTTATGATTATTATCGCGCCATGTCAAAAATAAGAGTCACAACCAGCAAAATGATGCATTCACAGCCACTGTTACCCATAAGATGACGGCTGCATGCTCAGCCACCAGAGACCGTTTACACACACCCACTCCTAATCCTGAAATACCTGCCTGGCAGCTTTAATTAACTGCTGCAGCACCCTGCCAAGCCAGGCCCCCCCTCCTCGTCCCCCCGCCCTCCTCTCTGCACTTCCCACTATCCTCGCCAATGTCTCCAGTCCAATGGAGCTGAAGCTTTGTGGTCACAGAGAGCCAGAAAATCAGAGGAGAAAATAGCCTCTAAATCACACATTCTAATGTAGCAGTGTAGGAGGAAGGATTCTTGTACAGCCAGATCTTAACATTGAATCATTTTGTTCTACATCTTCTCATACCACCTGTGGTTGCACTGGGCTTTTTAAAGCTACCTCTGTTCTTGAGAACCACCTCCATCCGTGCTCTTTACACCAAGCAGAGTGTTGAGTCTGCTGCAGGAACATTTCACTTCATGAAAACAACAGCAAACATGAAAATATGCACAATTTTGTTATTGTGATGGAAGACTGAGGGTTGTTTTACATGAGGAGAGAACATGCATTGAAGACTTTTACATTAGACAGGTCTGATGTTAATATGAATGTGAGTTTATAAGGAAGTCCTGATGATATATCAGTGCAGATATATAATTTTTTGATATTTAAAATTAAGGTATTCACCAAAGCAAAGTAGCCCATTTTGTACTGGTTTCATATCAAAATGTTAGATTTTTTTTACCCATCAAATATATCACATTTTCCAAGCAGGTAAGTCGAGTTTAACTTTTACAGCAAATTAATACGAGCTAAAACTTTGGTGTTGCAAAGTTCCAACTGGGGCAGAGTTAATTATACTCTGGATGGAGTCAAATCCCAGAAAATTAAGTCCTAGCTGAAAAAAATTGCGTAAAAATGATGTTTCAGTAAATCAAATCCATAGGTGCCACTGCAGGATCTCTAACTCTGAACTTCTCACTCTGAACCCAATTATTGGACAAGTACCATCAGATGCCACAAGCCACATCATGAAAACTGCAGTGCAGTTTTTATATTTAAGTTTTCCATTTTAACTCTAAACAGAGTCAACAATTACACTTGACGAGAGTTAAGGCACCAACTTTCCAAGAAAAAATGAAAGCATTTAGTCATGTGGACCCATATAGACATCTAAGAAGGGTTAAAGTGAACTCTGATAGTGTTTATTTGTCTATGCAGATTTTGCTGTGTACAAGAAATACCAGGATTACTTAACAAATGACATGATGTTCCCCTGAAGTCAGCTCAGGTCAGGTTTGGGAGCACATGTCAGATCAATCAATACTGATGACTCAACTGCACCACCAGCAACATTAACCCTACTTTTATAGGTGTTTACGCGCAATGAAATTTAAGGGTGCAAGGGTACAAACTCTACGCCTTAAGGCTCTGGAGGCAAGGGGCTCTAACCCCTTCAGCTCCAGCTGAAGTGGCAAGTCTAAACCTTGAATAGCTTTGTTGGCAAAGATTTCAAGGCAGAGACAAAAATGTGGGTACTCTGAACTGTTGGCACCAAAGGTACCCTGACTTGATTTAGTATCATTTTGCCCTATAAATAAGTTATGTTTCCTGATGTGTCAAGTTTTCTTGTGAAATATATCAGATTTCCTTATAAATAACAAAGAAACCAAACAAGAACCAACAAGTTTTTCTGAACAAATGAGCAAGTTTTCCAGATAAGGAATAAAAGTTCTCCTTGAGATTTCCCAATAATAACCATTCCCCCCAACAAATGAATAATACATGTCAGGTTTGAATGAAAAATATCGAGTTTTCCTAACTAGTGATACCCCATTTTCTAACAAAAGACAGAAAGTATGTCCAGAATTATGTCGGACTGTCAGAAATAAAACAAGTTTATAATATCATGTGTTACTTAAGAAATATCATGTTTTCCATCTTGATGACATCAAATTTTCTGTAAAATAAATCAAGTTTTGCCAAAGAATGATGATGAAACTTTTTCTCACAAATAACATCAAATTTTCCTAACACTAAACCAAGCTATTTAAAATAAAGTGTCCAGTTTTTCCGGTAGTAATAAATTTTTTCCACAAAAAAGGTTAAATTTACAGACAATATAACATTTTTTCCTGACATTATAATTGTCCTTGAAATTTAACAGGTTTACCAACTAAATGCCTTCTGTTAGTTATACCCGTGGTTATTTTGTCAAATTTACCAAACAAATTATTTCAACTTTTCCCTCTTAGTAAAATCCAGGTTTCGCTATTAATGTATTATTTTAATGTATTGAATAAAGTTTACCAAATAAGAAATAATCTGAAGAGGGATGATATTTTAATACAAAAAATAGTTTCAAAATGTAACTGTCAAATTTTTCTTGCTAGTAAGACCAAGTTTTCTTACAGAAAACGAAGTTTAGAAAAGCAAAAGTTTCCAAACAAATCATACCCACTTCTATCAAATCATTTTCTTCAGAAATGTTTTTCCAACCAAAATGTCATGTTGTCTAAGAAATTATTTCCCTAACAACTTTAAGATTTCTAAACCAACAAAACCAAGAGTTTTCAGCAGTAAATATAATATTTGTAGCTAAGAATCTTCCCAACATATCAAGTTTGTATTAAAAATAATGCTGTGCTTTTCTAAAAATTTAATTTTTCTTATTATGTTGCTGGAAATCTTGTAAATGTATGGCTTTCTCAAAAAGTGACATCAGATTTTTGCTTCTCACAAATATCAACTATTCTCCCAAAAAATATCAGTTTTCTTCTTCAAAAAAACCCAAAACATTTTTACACTTTGATTTTACTAACAAATATCAATATTCCCTCTATCGAACTATGTAACAAATGTACAACAATCAAAACAAAGTTTGTATGACAGGTAATGTAATGTTTCTATTTTTTATATGTATTAAATTAAATTCTTCTGGGACTTATCAAGTATGTTATTTTATGGCAAATCTTGGTAGAAGTTGGTATCAACTAAATATGTGATGTCAGCACAAGCCCCTAAAAAGGGAAAAACAATTTCAGAAATCCATTCAACAGCTTCCCTCATCATCTGAAGGTGAGATAACCAAACACTCTTAACAGTGCAGTGATATAAGCACATTTTCTGTGATGTAAATATAAAACTATAAAACAGATCATGGTAGAGCCTGATGAAAAATTATGTCATGATAAAGTAGTGAGGGCAATTTGCTCTCAGTTTTTATTGTTTACATTTCTTGACACAGACTACATCTGGTTTAGTAAAATAAAAAGCTGAGCCAAATTGGTAAAATGTACACAATGCTTGTTGAAAATGATGCACCACTTATTTCACAGTGTGCTAACAAGTTTGACATATTCACCCATGTACTTAAGTTGTGTTTACAGCTTGTACCTCTGGAAAGAGGGGCTGGAAATGATTTCATTTTGCTCTTGGCATCAATCAAATGCTTCATTTACTCCCTTGGATTTTACCACTGCAGCCTGTAATTACTTCCTGCTAATTGATGTGAATTAAAAAACAACTTTAAGCAATTTCTCTTTCCAGGATCCATTGGTTTTGCTGCCAAAAACACACTTTAATTTCAAATAACTTGGGCTTGTTCCTCAAACTGATGAACCGAGGCTTTCATTGAGCAAAATTGGAACAGAAAAATATAATTAGTTGGTTCAAATCCATGATTACACAAATGAAATTACAGACATGTTTTAATATGTCAGGGTAATTAATGATTTGAAGAAATAAAACACTGACTTCCAACGCAAAGTTCCTGAAACAATGATTGCAATCTGAATGGTGTAATTCGTGATGTAGGAGGTGTCACTTGTAGCGATGAACAGTTTTATAGTTTTTCCATAAATGCACAGAGCTTTTAGCACTGCATTATTCATTGTTTGTGTTGAATGAACATCTCTTTTTTGTTTTGCTTCACTTTCACAACTTGTTAATGTTGCTCAGCGTTTCTTGGAGGTTTACTTACTTGTATGGTAACTGGCAGAAAACTTAAGATCAAGTTCTTTGTTTGGTAAAAATCTTATTGGTTCTCATTTGGCTTGTTCTACACACAACGTTTTCAAGGACTGGACCTCTTGTATCTTTTAAATTTGGACAAATGGAATCAAAAACACTACAAGTGTCCCAAGAGCAGACACCCCCGCCAAGGCATTTCTAACTGTTGAAGCTTTGAAGGTGAAATCCTTTCCTGTCCTTGCTTGATCTACGACTTCAGTTGCTCAACAATTCAGGGTCTCCGTTGTTATTTTGTGCTTCATAATGCACCACACATTTTCAATGGCAGACCAGCCTGGACTGCAGGCAGGTCAGTCTCGTATCTGCACTCTTCTACTCTGAAGCCACGCTGTTGTAACACATACAGAATGTGTTTTGGCATTCTCTTGCTGAAAGAAGCAGGGACTGAATTCGACATAAGTGAGTATTTGCAAAAAAAAAAAAAAAAGAAACCCAATGATATTTATTAGTTGGACATTGTGCATCTTGTCTTTGTGGTTTATTCAGTTGAATATAGGTCTAAAATGATTTGTAAATCATTGTAATCTGTTTTGTGTCCCAACTTCATTGGTACTGGGGTTTGCACTGCTGAAGAGGTACCCATGTTTGCAGGACTCAAGCCTGTTTTCTCATCCTGCAGTTTACTTTTCTGGATGACAATAAAGAAAGACAAACTGTCTGTCTGACGCACGATGAAGTGTGTTGTTTGTGATTCACTGCATCAGCATGTTGTCTCATAGATCAGGCTTTTGTCTGCCTCCATCACTTAAAACACCACAGAGACAATGAGCTGCTGAGAGCTCTGCTTGCATCTGAATGCATTATGCATGTTGGGGGCTGCATTTGAACGCTCTTTCTTTCCACTCACTTGCAGAAGGAAAGTTTTGCATGTAGTGCCATCACAGACTCAGCAGGGGGTAAAACATCATGCACATAAACAAATGAGACTGGTGGAGTTTCACAGCATCCAAGATGGAGGGCTTTTTTTTTTCAAATTTGTATTTTCCAGCTTCTGCCCCCGAATCCTGTCAGAGTGTGTCCACAATCTGCCCGGTGATTGGCTCGTCTATGCCCACACCCCCCTCCATGTGATGTCAGAAATCAAAATCACAACAAGCCCAATGTCTCCTCAGGACAGGCAGCGATATTTCTGGGCAGGAAGCTTCTCCCTCCCTGTTTGTTTGCTGCACGTGTGGCGGAGGCGGCTGCTATTGAGAGGAGGAGGTGGAGGTGGAGGAGTGTGTGTGGATGAACATGTACATGGCGTATGTGAGTGTGTGCCCTTGTGTGTGCGTGCTTGAAAGGGGTCTAACTCTTGTGCTTCTGCAGGGTGCTGTGATGTCATCCTCCCACCTCTCTGCTGTGTTTTCACACCAGCGTGAGTCACAGCTCCGGCTCTCTTGGTGGGGAGGTGTGCGTGCATGCGTGCGTTCGTGCGTGTGTATCAAATGGGAGTATGAACTTGTATTCTTCTGTCTATTCCTCAGCCTTTTATAACACATATCAAAAGACTTCTCTATAAGTTCCTGCACCCTACAAAGACAGAGAGAGAGTGAGGATCAGAGTGATATGCTGCTCTTGACAGTCAGACCTGCACCTTTAACAGATGCAGAGATGGAGAACAATATGCTTCCTTCATTTCTAGCATTGTTCCCTCTTTGACAGATGTTGGGGTTTGCATGGAGTATGCACAAGGATGTACTAAATTCCCTTTGGGCTGACTTACATAGGGCCCGGCAGCTGAGGAAAGAAGTCAATGATCTGTAGAGAAAAACAAGTTTCTCGAAGTTTCTTCAGCTGCAAACATATATACAGCCTCACTTTTCAGCTACAACCCTCAGTATGTAGGTGAGGAGCTCCTTTGTAGATAAGATGTACAAAACTAGCTAATCTATGATAACTGTGGTCCTAGAGCAGTGTTTCTGAATGGTGTGCCTCGAGGCAAGTCTAAATGTGCCTTGGGCATTGGCACAACAGTGAGTTATAATTAAAACTAATCTGCAACAGTTGGATGAATTTTTTAAAAAGTCACACTGTAGGTGCATTTTTTCCCAACAACTGAAAACATTAAAACTTAAAAACACATTTTAAAATTCAAGGAAACACAATCTTCGTATTTCCCAGCATAATCAATTGGTTTATTTATTCTAAAAATTGTGACCTTAGCAGTTTAAAAAGTTTGCAACTTTTAAAATTTTACAAAACTATAAGTCAAATCCCAGAAAATGTACTCTCAGTTGAAAAAGAGCTGGTGTCAGAAACAAGAATAAAGATTTTGCTTCAGCAAATCAAATCCATAAGTGTCACAGGAGGAACTCTGAGCTTTTCACTAAACTTTATACTTATTTTTTGAATCTGTGTTTTAATTTGGTTTGATTCAGCAGCGCTGGTTATCAGTTTTATTTCTTTTGATTAAATTATTCTTTTGGTCATATTTTATACCCGGTTAACTATTTACCTGTCCGCCATTCCTTTGTAAACCACTTTGAGCTGCATTTCATACTTCATAAATAAAGTCAAGTTTCCTGGAGAACACTACCCCATTGAAGGTAGACAGCCAGTGTTTGCTGTGAGGGGTCGCCTTTGCACTTTTAAAGGGGCGCACCACCAACTAAATGCATCAGTTCATAATCTCTGCCACCTTGAGAGCTCTTATTAAGGTGATTAGTTGGTTGGAGTTAAACTTCATTAACTTAAAAATTTAGTCAAACTGATTCATGAACGTGAGCTGAGGTGGTAAAGAGCTTCAATCTGTTTTGGAAAACTACAGCTCAGATAACAAACTGCTTTTTTTTTGCACGGTTGCAGGTTTTTTCTACAGTGAAAGGGAACTTTGAAGAGGTTTCAGGCGCAAGGTCGTCTCTGTTGTTCTGATTTTTTCTCACAATATAAAGCCTCTAGCTTTAATACCGCTGGCACAACCACAATAAGCCTACAAATTGTAAATAATTCAAGACCAGCCCCTCCTTGGTTTTTGCTTTGTTTGTTCTACCAACTGGCATTCAACTTGGTGGACAGGACTTGAAGGCGTGTTCAAATAGATTTGATTGCAGAGGGCTTGGTGATGGAGTGGTTTATTTGTCTAGCTTTAACTGCTTCAAACCCAGACCATCAGATCCTCGTGCCTGAAGCTGCCCATTCCAACACATGTACTGTGAAGACTAGAGCAGCTGTGGGGTTGTGTTGATGGTTTGCCATCCAAAACCAGTCATCTGCTCTCATTTTAAAGAACCAAAGTCAGATACCCAAACTTTAGGATATCACCCAATTTGAAACCAAAAAATCTTTAATGAGAAAGCCCCGTTCAACATTTAATATGCATTTCATTTCATCACTAGACCCGAGGTAATTAAGTCTAAAAAAGAATAAACACTGAAAATTTTCTCTATTTGTTGCATTTGACCTCTCAAAGCCGCCTGCAGCACCATTAAGATTCACAAGGTGGCTGCAGCTCACACGCATGTTGCATTACATTTACCTGAGAGGTCAGAATGACAATCTAACTGACTGTCCAGAAACAAGACATATAACTGAGGGCTCCACCTCCTAAACTACTTTTAGAGACTAAAGGTAGCAGGCCTGAATTTTGTCAGATTGGTGTTGTAGATGGGTTTTACAGCACTACAAACTCTATGATATAGGTTTGTGCCTCTCTTTGTGAGATGTATCCGTCCGTCAGGAGGGTTGCCAAAAAGGTCAGTGGCACTGGTTGGTTATTTGGGTACCTTTTCTCCTCATTTGACAGTGGGAACACCAGTAATTGAGTACCATACCAAGCCAAACTGAACAGGACTGCATAGTGGAAACATAGCTATAGAGAGGTACAGAGAGGAGCTCAGCGTGACAAGCCCCTTGGCAGTCTAAGCCTGTTGCAGCTGGTCCAAGCTTGAGCCAACCCTAACTCAAAGCTTTAACAAAAAGGAAAGTTTTAAGTCTGCCCTCAAAGGTAGGGAGGATGTCTGCCTCACAAACCGTGATTGGTAAATGATTCCAAAGAAGAGGAGTCAGATAAATGAAGGCTCTGCCTCCCATACTACTTTTAGAAATTGATAGGACCACAAGCAGGCCTGCATTTTGGGTTCCAGAGGGGTTGTACAAGCTCTTACGATAAGTTGGTGACTGACCATTGAGAGCTTAGTAGGTGAGTAGGAGAATCTTGAATTCTATTATATATTTTATGGGAAGCCAATACAGAGAAGCTAATACAGGACTAATGTGATGTCTTCTCCTAGTTCTAGTCAGTGCACATGCTGCAGCATTTTGAACCAGCTGAAGCGTCTTAAGCAACTTGCTGGGACAGCCTGATTGGAGAGAATTACAATAATCCAGTCTAGAGGTAACAAAAGCATGGACTAGCTTTTCAGCATCGCTCTAAGACAGGATAGGTCTGGTTTTAGCAATGTTACAAAGATGAAAAAAGGCTGTTCTTGAAATTTGTCTCATGTTGTTGTTGAAGAACAAATCCTGATCAAATAGTACCTCAAGATTTCAAACAGTTGTGTATCGTGTCAAGCTAATGCCATCAAGGGCAGTTAAATCAATAGAAAACATTTCTCTGAGGTATTGGAGCCCAGCACAATGACCTCTGTCTTGTCTGAGTTAAGAGGAGGAACATTTCTGGCCATCCAGATCCTAATGTCCTTCTTCTAGTTTATTTAATTGATTTGTTTCAATCGGCTTCATTGATACATACAGTTGAGTATCATCAGCGTAACAATGAAAACTGATGGAGTTTTTCTTCATGACGTCACCAAGGGGAGCATATATTAGGAGAAACAAAATCTCTTCTCCTGGTTAATATAATAGGGAGCTTCATAGGAAGTGTTACCAAAATCTTGAACCGGGTCCTTGATGATTTTGTGCTTTTAACATGACATTGTACAGTTTGGATGATGAATGTGTCAGAATAGTGATGGCCTTTCCCACTATGCCTAGAGTAAATATGAGAACAAAATCAACATTGGGCCAAATTTGTTGTTTTAACTTTCTATTTTATTCTTTCCTTTTGGCTTGGGCCCTTTAATGTTTTTTTTCATTGGTTATTTAGTGCTCACTTCCCGAGGTTGTTCAAGCCTTTAGCCCGATACATGAGCAGAAAAAAAAAACAATCAATACATCCCATCTCTTCACTTTTTGTCTTTCTGTTGAAGTTTTATGGTGTGCCATGAGTTGTGTACCATCAGCTCTCCAATGCCTGCCCATCGCTTACCCAAGCAACCTCCCAGTTAACCCTCACAAAAACACTAATTGCAAACACACACTCCAATCAAGACACAGCGCTCTCCACTTATGAAAAACAAGCGCATCAAATTCTGTCTGTTTTCAGAGCACACTGCCTGCACAAAGCCCCTGAGTGGAGGAGACAAAAGAGCCAGTGTATGTGAAAACAACTTGTCGTCTTTCTTCGTGTCAATCTCTATTAGTGTAGCAGCACCGCTTGAGTGCAACTTTGTGAATGGGGGCCATTCTTTTCATTCCTCGGCTTCCAGGGGCAACAGAGGCAGGAATTCCTCCACTCTCCCTCTGTAGGTTACATGTATCCTGTAGGTGGTCCCCTCATGTCTGACTTCACTCCTTGACATCTTAATAAGTCTCAGACAGAGTGTATTAGTCGGCTGCTGTAATGTCACCATCAGATAAAGTAACATCAGGGTCAATGCTGGAATGTAGAGGCCATGCTGAGGAGGGTAAGACCCTGAAAAACACTTCATCATTAAGAGTTCTTCTGTCAAAGCACATCAGTCTTTGATACCACCAGGGAAATAACATGAAAGATGAAACTGGAAAGAAAGAAGTGGAGCCAGACTTATAAGTCATGAAAATAAAAGCAGGATGTAACAACAACCTTGACTGTCATAACAAAGGAGTCAAACTGGAACATAATCTTTTCTTTCAAGCTCATTTATTACTCAAAACAAGTTTTTCCTGTGTACTATGAACACACTAATCATGCGTTTTCAGAAAGAAAAACAAAAGAAAAGGAACGACCACCCGGCACCAATTTGCTTCCCCAAGGTTAACAATTGTCAGACAGTGTGAGGGATATTTAAGTATTTCAGTGGGTTGCATGGTGGTGCAGCAGGTAGTACACATACCTCACAGCAAGAAGGTTGCTGGTTTGATCCCTGTCTCTGTCAGGGTTTTTCCTGTATGTTCTCCCCGTGCATGCGTGGGTTCTCTCCAGGCACTCTGGCTTCCTCCCACAGACCAAAATCATGCTTGCTAGGTGAATTGGTGACTCTAATTTGCTCTTAGTTATGAGTGTATGTGCGACTGGTTGTCTGTCTCGTTATGTGGCCCTGTGATTGACTGGTGTCTGGTTTAGGTTGTACCCTGCCTCTCAACCCACTGTCACCTGGGATGGGCTCCAGCCCTTGTGACTACAAAAGGGATAAGTGATATAGATAATCGATGGATGAAGTAGGGTTGTATCAGGTATTTGACAATAGTTAGTGAAGTGGCTATAAGGGCTCCCAGTAGCTGTGCACCTTTAAGAAGAACAAGCTCAGAATATCGGAAAGGTACACAGCTGTCGGCTGGTTTAGTTATTTTGCGTAATTGTGTGAGTTTTACGTCAGAAAGAGCCACAAAACTATGTTTGGTTAAATATATTGATTAGGCGAAAAACTTCTGAGCACTTGGTTTTTCCTCCAGGAAGCTTCTGTGTTTGGCACTATTTTAAGATGCCACTAATGCTTTTGTGTTCTTCCGCCTGTGCGCATTGATTCAGCTGATCTGCTGTTTTGCTCTGTGGACTCAGGAAGACACAATGACAGAGGAAGAAATACTGATCCAAATTATGACTGACTTCGACTCAAGTGATGATGATGTTCCTTATACTGTGGATGCACAGGGTCATCTTTATGAACTGGAGTTTACAGAGTGCGATATTCTTCAGAATGAGATTCAGTGGGCAGAAATAATGCACATAGGCAGAAGAACACATTACAGCCGTTTTCTGCATTATTAAATAGAGCCAAACACAGAAACTTGCTAAAGGAAAAAGAAAGTGCTCTTAAATTTTTGGCCCAATCCCATTTTGGGGTTGTGGGATCTCAGATTATCTTGTCCCGGGCCCTGCCTACACATTTATCCTCAAGAGCAGACATTTCTGCAAAAACTGTAGGACTCCCTCCTTGTGATGTCTTGAGATATCAGTCACAATAACAATGACCTTTGACATATGACCTCGAAGATCTAATAGTTTGTAATTTGACATTTGTGCAGAGTTTGAAGAAATCCCTGAAAGTGTTTCTTATGTCTTGTGTTTCCAGGGATGCGGACAGAATCTAAAATGTGTCTTGTAGGTGTGCCTTGTGGAGAACATGAGATACAAACATCTAGCCGAAAGTTCCTCAGGATGAACAAAACAAAGACAGAAGACGGTAATGTTTTACAGTCTCATTTTTATTCTTGAATCTACATGTCATGTCCCACACAAACCCCCCAAATGATTTGCTCTGGAATTTTAAGGCCTCAGTCATGAAAAAAGCTGTTCAAAAGCAGAGAGCAAATTACTGATGTTGCTTTTAATTTATTCATCTTATGTGTTATGGACACACTGATGGCTTTTTGAATAAGAGTTTGGTAACTGAACAAACATGCTACAATACAAGGTAATTAGTTTGAATTATGTAACTGGGACGCAGGTTTTGGCTGGACAAAAACTGCTCCACTTCTGGACTACTTTGTACATACCAAACAAACCATGTTTTTAATTAGTCACCGTACAGTCACTCTAGAAAATGAGGTTAAACTGCATGGACACAATGTCCCACAATCAGTGTACCGTAAAAGATTTTTTAGGGCTTCCAAAACTGTTCTTCAGCTATTTTGATTATTGAACTCATAAAAATGATTGTATAAATCTATAAGGATTCATCTTAACAAGAAATCTTCTTTTTAGACTTTCTATCTGCTCATGACATCGGCTGGAATTCACACTGATGCCTCTATATCAGTGGTTCTTAACCCTTTAAATTCCAGTTCGAATACATGCTGTTACTTGTTTTACAAAATACAGCACAAAACATGAGATGTCCTCCATGTAAGTCCATTTTAGGGATGTGTGTTTTGTGTCCTTGAAGTAGACAGATAAATGAACCCAAGTGAAGTTATGACCCAGGCCCCTGCTGCACTCAAAGGTTTTATTGATAACATTTTGGAGAATGAGTAACTGACATTAGATTAAAAAAAATCATTCCACAAGCTTTTACATAGACAAAATGATCAAAGAAGGGAACTGACAAAAATGTACAAAAACAGCAGAGGGGTCCCTAAAGTGTGTATATTTCCGTGTTTTGGAGTTGAGCATCCATCCATTCATTTGCTTCCCAGGCTATATCTTGTCAATGAAATGGCTCAAGAATGTTTTAGGACAGTTTCTTTAAATTTTGGACAAATGTCACTCTGACTAAAGGATGAACTTTCTTTAAAGGTCAAAGTCCAAGGTTATTGGGCTTCATATTTATCTGTTGCTGTGATATGTGAATTTTTGGGAACACTTCCAAAGAAAAAAACTTTCTTCAATCTTTGCATCACTGCCATTTCTTATTTGTGATCATAATTTCTAAAAATCCTTTGAGGGGGTTTCTTCAGACTTGTCAAACAAACTGGTCAAACATCAAGCATCTCATAGTCATCAATTTCTAGTTGAGAAAATGTACAAAGACTCTTGAAGTATTTTTCTCTGTCCACTCCAACTTAGTGAGAAAATAATTCATGTTGGAGGTCAGTGGTCAAGGTCATGGGACTTCATGTTCAACCCTTGCTTGTAATCACGACATATCTGAGTGATGTCTTAGAGGATTTTCTTTAAACTTTGCACAAATGCTGACTCTGGCACAGGATGAACTATTCAGATACTAAAAGCAAATCCAAGACTGATTACCTACGTCATATGTCAAGATGAGATTAAGGGATTTTGCACAAATGTCTTAAATTTCAAGGGCATTGGGCCTCATGCTAATTGCTCGCTTGTTGTCCACACTGACTCAAATGCAAATTGATGAATTCGGTGGTCAAGGGTCAAAGGGGAAGGTCATTGGGCTTTATGTTCACCCAGAGCCGACTGGCCCATTAGGCAATATAGGCCAATGCTAAGGGCGCCGTGGCCTGCAGGAGGCGCCACAAAATTGGGGAAAAAATCACCCTAAATGTAATTATGATAAAACTAGTTATTACTATTAACTCTTAAAATGGAAAAGCTCACACTGATTCAAATGTAAAGCAATGCCCAATTAACATTAATACAAATTATAATACCAAATAAGTCTTTATAGGTATGTTATTTAGTTTTTGTATATAGCCTATGCACAGTGTAAATATAGCACATGTATAGATATAGTGGGCAAACTGTGATTATTAAATTGTTTGATGTTGGTTGTTGTATTTATAATTAATTACTATTACTACTTTTTATTCACTTTATCAATGTATTTCAGATTTTTTTGTATTTATTTGTCATTTGTTTAGCATGTAAATTAAGTGATATGTTATCTTGTAAATTAAAGACAATGGTAAAAACAATGCTATTTGACTTCTATTGTAAGCATATGTAAACCATTGATTGAGGGGGGTGCCACATAAAATCTCCCCTAGGGCACCACATTGGGTAGGACCAATTCTGCGTTCACCCATCGCTTGTTGGCGTGATCTTCTGATTGCTTGAAGTGATTTAATCCAAAATTTGCACAGATGTCGACTCTGACGCAGGGATAATTTGTCTATATTTTTGAGAGACAAGGTAAATGTTACCATAACCTTAATCACTTTATGAAGGATTTAATCAGTCTAGAAGACCACCACAGTCCCTCTTACTGACCCTTGGTGCTCTCCCCTCTTCAGCAGTTGTCTACCTTAAATACATATTGGTGCTAGTTCTAACTCATATCATAAGTGATCACACATGTCCCTGAATCTTTGAACCTGTCGACCACTGTCAGACACTGAGACTGATAACTGGTGTTTGGACAGTTGCTCACAAAGAAATTGATGGAGCTTTACTCGTCTATGATATGTGCACAATATACATTATCAGGCTGCTCTCTTGACATCTTTGCACTATCAGATTTTGTCAACTCTCACAGAAAACAAGCTGAAGACTGAGTTTTGACAGCATGAAATGTCAGCAGCTGTTTGTTGCATTATTACCACACACACACCCACACAAACCCTCCTCTGCACCAGGAGTCAGTTTCCTGGAGGCCCCATAGTCTTTTATCCTTTAATCTAATAATATCGTTAGAGTGCATTAGCGCATTATTTTCCTCAATAAAGCAGATTAAAGACACAGGACACCTCTCAGAAGTATAAACCTCCTAATTCCATAATGTTCTCTATTTTCTGGAGCATTAGCGGCCTCTACCACACCATATTATCACCAGAACAAGTTGATCAGTTCTCTATTATAAGTGATGTGTCTTCTAATGCAGAATTTCACTCTGTTCCTAGCACAATTAGAGCACTCCAGCGATTCCTGGGGGAGCAGTTTTTCACCAGAGAACAATACAAACCACCCACACAAATATCCGCCCCATGACAGCACAGGGTGGGTAGTGTGAGGACCTACAGAGCTCCAGGAATAGAGAGGTTTTAATGACGCTAATCTCCTTTTCTTTTGTCTTTATTAGATTGTTGCATAATCCCAGATGACATTTTAGAATAATGGATGCGAAGTGGAAATCAAAGAGGTAAACGCAGAGAGATTAAGTCAATGAAGATGAGAATTAACCGTCAGTGGGAGCAGCGTTGATGATTATTGAGGACAGAGGAGAAGGAAGACAACATAAAGAACAAGATGGTGCTTATTCACAGGTGGTTATGTAGGAGAGCCAAGAGTTCCTGTGACGCCCATACTGTTCACCCACTCTGTATGTAGGTACCTGTTAAGCTGCCTTAATTAGGACACTGTTCCTACTCTTATCTAATTAAAATTGTATGAAGAAATAATTAGTGTATATGAAGGAGGCCAGAAGGTGGGATTCACAAGGCCGACCCTATGAATTCAAGTTTTTATTTCCATACAACAAATCTAACTTTAATTCAGATAATGCATCTTAAACATGATTTTATACAAGCTTTTATTGACTGTTTGTGTTGTTTTAAAATCCACAAAAAGATGTGCTGTGTTTTGTGTTTGTGCCATTATGCAAAAGCTGTCTGTTGGGTGGCATAATCACCCACTTCAGCGGTAAATTAATGAACATAAATTACTTTGTAAAGGTTTTAATAAAGGAGGCTCACCGGCTGTGACCTCAGGGACGCTCAGAGGAATAATCAACTTTAAAGTATGTCAACAAACAAACAGAGGCAGAGGGGAACAAACACATCAGCTCAAGTGTTTTTTTTCATTAGGAACTAAAGATATCTAACTGTTAAATACTTAAAGGAAAGGTATCATGCATCAAATGCTGCTACATCTGGTTTTTACCTTCATTTTAAAAAGAGGAGTCAACAGGAAGTCCATTTGTTTAATTAAAAATCAATTTCCATTGTAGGGAGTTCTTTGGTTGGGCCTTGATTTGTACAGGCCCACCCTGATTGAGAAGCGGCCCACTAAATCAGAGTCATACACAGTATGAACCAAGGACTGAAACAACAAATGATTTGATTTAGGTTTGAATAGCTTTTTTCCTAATAAAATACAGATTTTGAAAAATGCAGGGCAGCCACTTAAAGTGAGTAGTATTCAAAGTGTCCTCTCCTTTGTATCATATGCCACATCCATTGACGTTTTGCATGCAACAATATGGTGGTGTTGGTGGTATAATGCACCATAGGTCAGCAGGTAGATGATAAAATTATAAAACAGCCATCTTTGAGCCACCTTTTAAGAAAACAGGTCATATTTTATCTGTTTTTTTTTTCCTCCAGCAGTGTTACCAAAATTCTTTTCGTATAAATATGTTGCCATTCTATGAAATTTGAGTTATTTTCCATATTAAAAGAAAAGTATATCAGCTTTTAAAGTAAGACTGTTTAACTGTTCTTGTGTTACTGTAGATGTGAATAATTTGACATGGGTTCAAAATTTAGTTTTGCTGCAATACATTATTCAGGGAGTGGGTAAACTGTCTAATTACATTTTCATATGATAGTTAGTAGCAGTTTGTCTGTATAACAACATAATGAGAGTGGTAATTCATAACATAAAAAAGGGTTAAAAAAATTGGGGCCAATCCAGATATTCCTAAACCCACCCTTTAATTACACTCTGTATCCACCATGGATTGAGTGTAAATAGTACTGTTACATCAAAGTAGTTGTTTTTAAGCTACAAATGCCAAAAAAAAAGTTGCAAAAAAAAGCTTTAACATGATGATTCTTCTCTAGATTTCACATTAACGCCACTAAGTGTAATATGTAGACTTTGTAAAATATGGACTGCAGCCCAAAACCTCAAGCTTTTGTGGCCTTCCGCATCAAAACAATCCAACTTTAAGCTTCATTAGCCTGTTTTTTTTTTATATGGAGAAAAATATCCATCCATCCATTATCTATACCGCTTATCCTATTCATGGGAAGCTGGAGCCTATTCTAGCTGACACTGGACGAGAGGCAGGGTGTACCCTTAGACTTAGACTTAGACCACACTTGCACGGGAAGAACATGCAAACTCCTCACAGAAGGGCCATGCCAGAGGGATTGAACCAGCGATCTTCTTGCTATGAGGCACGTGTGCTACCTTCTACGCCACCATGCCACCAGAGAAAATATTGAGATATAAATTATTGTCAAGATTGTCCAGCCATAAGTGTAGGACAATGGACCACGTGACAAAGCTCAGATCATCTCAAACTGGTTTCTTGAACATGACGGTGAGTTCCCTGTACTCCAGTGTCCTTCACAGTCTCCAGATCTCAATCCAGTCGAGCACCTTTGGGATGTAGTGGAAGGGGAGATTGCAGCTGGCAAATCTGCAGTGACTGATGATGATTCCTGCATCTCAATATGGACCAAAACTTTGAGGACCGTTTCCAGCACTTTGATGGATCTATGCCACAAAGGGTTAAGGTAGTTCTTAAGACAAAAGGGGTCCAACACAACACTGGCAGGATGTACCTAGTTAAGTGTCTGGTGAGTGTGATAATAGTCATATTAATAAAATGAAGTTACAAGAAGAAAACACAAGTAAAAGTACTTTAAATAACATTCATGCTGCTGCATATTGGAAATTCAAAAGGTCTCATGAAATAAGGTTTGGGCAACATTTCCTCCTCAGGCTATGAATAAACTGCAGTTGATATGCCTTTACAACACAAACCTGTTTTGTGACACTGACAGGATATCGAGCATGCGTTCCCCTCTTGTTTGTCAAGGGTAAATGTCAATGAGTTTCACTGCAGTCATTACCACACAGTGTTTGGGTGGTTCAGAGCTGTTTGAAGTTGTAGCTGCGGGGCTGTTTTTTAGTCTGGTTGGAAATGTTACTTGTTCAAAGATTTCTCTTTTCTTGTCACCGTCGAAGAACACACATACAAAAAGTTTAAAGAAGAAGAAGAGAGGTATAAACTCATTAATACAGAGGACACGCCGCTGGTAGTGAAAGTAATGCTGTTGTTTGTCAAACAGTGTTTCTTCTTGTTCTGAACAGAACATAATGAAGACAAATTTACTGAAATCCTGCAATCAAATTTATAAATGAATTTTATTTGTGAGCTGTTATAACTGTCCAGTGTTGAAGTAATGTTGATACAGATAGGATAGCCCCTAATTCTGGTCAAACATTACTGTTTAGACACTTTGCTGCTTTTTAGTTGAAGTTTGCATAGAAGCTCCATGAAATATAACACTGTGAAAATCAAAAAAAGTCTTAAATTGATCTTTTTAGTTGTGTAATAACAGTACCATAAATATCTCTGTAACTTGTTAACCAGAGAAATACCTCGTTTTATAGATTTAATGGGATGTAACGGGATTATAATGACAACTGCAATGACTGAACCCACATGACAGACACATGTCTATCATCGCCATGGCAACTCAATATGTCAGTCAAAGAATGCAGTGTTCTGTTTCTGTATCCCTCAGGGTCAAGGAATCATATTATGATGGTAACTTTATCATGGAACCATTGCTTATAGATGTAACAGCAATATGTGAGCTACCTTGGCGGATGTTTGCACTCTCAGGGTGCTTTCTGAATTGGCGGGCATAGCTTGAATGTGGACGGTTACTTCTTTTCCCCATGTCATTTCACTCTCTCTCTCTCCAACTTTCAACTGTCTATCCTCTCCTTTCACTCAAAAAAGGCAGAAAAAGTCTCAAAATTAAATGTAAGCATGAAAAAGGCAATAAAATATTAACATGCATGTTGGATAAGAAATATTTGTGCTGGGAACATTGCCCCCTCGGGGTGGCAATGGGGCTGACAAAAAATACGTTGCAGTTCCAAGCATGGCTGAACCTGCCAACATTATTATGTTAACTGCTAAATTCAGTGGTGCCATACACAACATTAATATGTCACAAAGGAAAGGATTGTACAGATTTTGGAGGATGGGATTAACACTTTGGAACAGGTCATGACAAATAAAGTGATTTTAAGAGGTAAAATAACAGGCAATCATGGTCTATGTTTAGAATGAAACATGTCCTTACTAACCTTAATGAGCCCCTACATGTCTCTGAGCCCCGGAAAGCTTTAACCCCCCCCCCCCCCCCCCCCTCTTATGGACAGCCTTTGCTAAAACCAATTCAGGGGTCTTTATGTCGCCTTTCAGGGGGGCAACCATGTCTGTAGGTAGACCTGGCAACACTTTCTGGTCGTCCTTTTGTGTTGTTTTACCTTATTTCTGCAATAAACGTAGAAAAAGCCTCTGTAGTTTCATAATCCTCATCCCTTCCCCTCATCAACACCCAAATCTGCTCCACAAACACCAGTTGCTCGGCTGTGGAGAATATTATATGACTCTGTTGCCGGAGCAACGCGCTCTCGCTCTCCCTCCCTCTCTCCCGTCTTTACACATGCATTCTGTGGGTCCGCTCTTTTCGACCCTATCGCGAGAATACGCAGTCCACTCATAGACGCGAACGACGCCTTTGATGGTATCGCGAGGTTTGGAGCCCTGAGAAGTTGAGGGAGGCGGTGACCTCATCGTCGTCTCGAGGCGGAGCAAACCGCTGCAACTTTGGATGAACTTCTGATTTGAATACACCGAGAGGCGGTCGGTCTGCGGACTGAGCACGGACAACAACAGACACAAAGGTGCAGAAACACGACAGGTTTTCTACCACTGAACTCCCACACCCGGTTTGTTTCCGCTCTACCGGCTGTAACGGTTGTTGTTCGCCAGTGGTCGTCGACAGGGAGCGTTATTTTTCTTCTGGAAAACGCCGACAAGGTGGACTCTGATGAAGGTGAGTGCGCTCTCTCCTCCGTTGTGCTTTCCATCCACACGTTAGCGATTTAAACACCGTTGGTTGAACGTTACAGGTCACATTAAATACTTTATTCGCTGCCAATTCGTATATGAGGTTAGAGAGACGTTTGCATCGTCAATGAAATGAATTCAGGTGGCGCTTTGGCTCAGAAAACTTGACTAAAAAGTTTAGTTAGCTGACAGACAGTGCTGGTTAATGTCCTGCATGGTGATAAACCGCCTCTTTTTTTATTTTATTTACATTTAATTATTAGACATGTTTATCCCATGTTTTAGGCTCTAGAGTAGGGCTGGGCGAGTTAAAACAAAAAGACGCCTTATTTTGCAGCAAAGGATTTAATAAATGGTCGTCACAATTTATGACTTCAATTACAAATACATTATTAATTACTCTTATATATCACAGTAACACCAACACGCCAATTTAAGCTATAGGCGCCTAAAATAGGGCATTTTTTGAGTAATATAATAAAATTGAGGCTAAATGCGATGACATTTTTCAACTATTTCAATTTCTGTGATTTTTTTCCACATTTTTACAACCGTACCTTTTTTCCTTACCATCTGCCCCAACTACAACATGAGTTAGCTTTGCAATGAACACATTGCTCACTAAGTAAATGCTTGCTTTCTAAAATTGTAAAGAATGTTTTTTCCAACTTGTACATTAACCAGACCTATTAATGTAGTCAAAAACAAGCATATTTATCAATCAATAAATCAATCAATCAATCTTTATTAGTATACCACCAATTCATAACAATTGTTGTCCCAAGACACTTTACAATATAGCAGGCTGGAGCCATACTCGTCATATTGTAGATGCACATGCATGCATATATAATTTATAAATGTATTTTTAGGGAGATATTTGTCCATTCTGTCCTGCATCCTATATGATATTCTTTCATTTGCAGCTACTGTGCACAGTTTAGTCACCCAGCATGAAAAAGGAGGCTCTCTGGGGTTTTTCCAGTTCCTTAGATTGATCTGTCGTCCAGTTTTGATAGCAGTCTGTATCCAGTAGGTTTTGAAAAGGCAGATAAGACTTTACTGCCTCCAAATATATACAACATAGGATAGAGCACAGATTGTTCTGTAACAGCATTGGCAATATATCAGTGATTCTTTATCCAATAATGATTAATGCATGACACTTTTTGGCAACATGTTAGGACCTGGAGGTTGTATTTTTTTATACACCAGGATACTGGAGGTTTACAAAGTTGAATTGTCAATGCAGTCATACTTAAAAATGACCATTGTCTGAAGTATAAACTTTTCTTGAAAAAAAATCAGTTTGTGTAACTGGCAGGAAGTGAATTTTTAACAGATACCGAAACCGATGCTTGCCTTATTACCTATTTTGGGTTAATTCTCCCTCAGGGTCAATATTTTGCCTCATGTTTGATCATGAAGAAAATATCAGGGTTTGTCCAATATATCATTGAGAAAAATATCCGAATTAGCAGTTAAAGGTGCCAGATGCCAGCATTATGTTGATAGGATTGATGTCCGTTTGCCCCACATTAATATGCTGATGGTCCATGTTTGTAAAATGAGCTGATATTAGTCGATACCAATGTTGAATCAATGCTGATGTGCATCACTTTACAATACCCAAACAGTGGCATGGTAGTGTAGCAGGTTGGTGCCCATGCCTCACAGCAAGAAGGTCACTGGTATGAGTACCTGTGTTGACTTAGCCATTCAAAACAAAGTGACCAGTAAAACCACCAGTCACACAAGTGTCAGGCAGATTAAGATGTCAACGATGCTCTCAACAAAGATCAGATAAAGGTAGGAAAAAGGTAAAACACCATTGGAATTATATTTTCATACCCTACATAATATTTGAAATTACATTTGTATATCTTAATACATGGATACCTTTCCCAGCCCTAACTCAGTGCAAAGTTTTAACAACTTAAGCTTGTGCCAGTGTTCAAGCTCTATTATCCTGTGTGGAGTTTGCATGGTGTCCCTGTGCATCTGTGTGTTTTCCACAGGCTCTCCAGTTTCCTCCCACAGACCAAAAACGTGCTTATTTGGTTAATTGGTGACTCTAAATTGCCCTTAGGTGTGAGTTTGAATGTTTGTGGTTATCTGTCTCTCTGTGTGGTCCCAAGTGACCCCAAAAAGGATAAGTGGTATAGCTGATGGATGGATGAAAAGTACCTAAATTTGGTGCTTAGTACTCTTGTTTTAATTTTTGTGGTATCAAACAAGTATCTGTCTCTTGTCTCCTTAATCGGGCTGCTTAACTTTGACAAAATTAACATCATATTAAGATTACAACCATTAAACAACAACATTAAGTGATGTTACAACTCATGCATAACATGCACATATAAAACATCTCTATCTAAGGACCTTAACATTCTTTTCACTTTGAAAATTAACTTATACATGAAAATGATAATGTTAAAAAAAATCTTAACATCATGTATTGTAATTTGTAATAACAAACACAGGATGCTGCATTGTAATTGTTTTAACTAGATTACTTTATCTGCATGATTGTTTAAAGCCAGACATGTAACTCAGTTTAAATTTTGATTAATTCCCAGCTATACTTCTAATATGATATCAAGTAAAGAAAGTAAAGTTGGACAAATATTTCAATAAGTCAGTAAGAATGTTACCCTTAACATTTTGTTTACCTTAAACTTTAAATGTCATAAGTCAAATCATCATAAATGAAAGCAGTATTGTTCGACCTTGCATCTCATTTAGACATATATTGATATGTCTTAAAAACATGATATTTTGCCCAACCCCAGGCAGATCATAGTTTGTGCTGTTTTTAGTGCCACCCTTTATCAAAATGTCCAACAATGTAGCCTCTTCATGATTAAACCCACAGTTTCAAATTTAGACAGCAGTACTCTGTGTTTTTAAAGCAACAGGAAACCAAGCAAAATGAGCATCAGATAAAAGTAATGGCTGTTTGGATAAGACCCCGCGTGGCTGCTGTCTATTTGGGATGGCAAGCTGCAGCCTCTCTTGTGGGCTTCCTGTCCTTCTCAATAAGGCTGACCAATGTTTTATTTGTGAGCAATGACAAAATCATAGTGACATTACCTGTCCCTCTAACCTGACACGCTGGATGGACAGTTTCATATTGGAAATATTTCACTAATCCATCTGGGAAGGAGCCGCTCGGAAATGTTTCCAGGAGCAGAACCTTCAAAAACAACAGCAGCTTGTGATTGGACGATCGTTCGGCTCGTCACACTCATCACAGACCAATCCACGTCAAGCAATGCTGCTACATATGATGTAGCATACGTAGCGGCTACACATAGTGGTTAACGGCTAACAACAGTTAACGGCCGTTAGCCGCTATGGCTAACTGTTAGCTGCTAGGGCTAACGACTAACAACAGTTAGCCGCTACTGCCGTTAGCTGTTAGCTTAAACTACCTGAAGACTATAGTTTCACATTAAATTATACCACACAGATGTATCATTTAACACTTCTATGTGACAAGAACCTCGCCAAAGATAATCCCTACCAAGTTTTCCCAGTAAACTTCTGAGGAGAGCATATTTTGGTAAGTATTGCTGAGTAACCATGACAACCATAAACTAACTGGCATGTTCGTGGATAGATTTCCACGTTCTCTCCCAGTTTCCCAGCAGTGATCCCCGGTCAGGAGAAGAGCAAAAACATGACTGCTCGTAAGACAAGCTTCAAGTGATGTCCTTTCCTCCTCTTTTAAAGAATAAATTGAGTCCATTTCTGATTTTAAAAAAAAAGCAGATATTGAGACCGCCTCAGAAGCCGCCATTGTTTTCAAACATGCAGTCACTTCCTCTTGTCGTCATGTCCTCTGCTCCCGCAGCTCGCGCCCCTCTTCCCTGATTGGGCCGTTAAGATTCCAGCCGAGTGAAGACGTTGGACAATGGAGGCTGGCAAGACGGATATGCATGATTTCAGAATCAGGCAGGTCCGTCTGCTCTGCAAGGCTACTGTCCCTCATGTGAGCTCTGCAAGGTGTAGATTCACGTTGAAGTTTGTTGATATTTTTCAGAAAAATGCTTCAAGTTTGTGAAAATGTTGTTAGGTTTAAACAGTCATCGTCTGAATAGAAAAATGCCAACAGAGAAACTTGGATGTCAATTCAAGGCATCACTTCTGCTTGCTGCTCTGTCATAACCATCCTCATTAATCAAAATGGCCGTCCCTGTAGTCTTGTCAGATTTGAGTTGTGATGTAACCTTGCTTCATGGAGGTGATGCAGGTGTGAGAAAGGCAGTGATCATCCAAAACTTAAACTAACAAGTTTTCCTGAAAATGGTCCTAATTCTGACCTAGAGCTGCATGATATGGACTAATGTCATATCTTTATTTATTAATAATAAAACAATATGTATGTGTTGTTCTGCAGAGAGATCACAAAGGGCTTGCACATTACAAAAATAATGAACAATGATACAGGACAGCACATTATATTGCAAGTTTATGGTCAGTGCAATTTAATTTTGGCAACAAATACATCTCAAAAGGTCCGAATTCATCCCAGTCAGATATCCTCAGAGTTGTTGTTGTAAATTTAGAGTTTATATGATGCTTGATGGACATTACGTCAGTAAAAACATTTGCTAATCCCCTGTCAGTTCAACCAACATTTCTATGTATTTACCAGCTTATTTAAACAGCGTTCAGGAGTATAAATATGAATTTATTAAAAATATTTATCCCTATTTAGTCTAACATTTCTAACTGATTATATTGTGGTCAGTAAGCATATTATTGTAAGTGGTTCCTACTGTTAAGAATCTTTTAACTTAACTTTTGTGTTGTGTGGATTTGTAGTAAAACTGAAGCATGTGGGGAAAAATGGCGTTGCAGTTTTTTTTCTCCAGTGATATGTAGCAACATAAACTGGATCTTGGCATTCTGTTAACTCACACATCTTCATTGCACACAGCTGCCCTTTGGGATGCACTCAGAGGAGGGGAAGTACACCAGCATATTTCTTTAAAGCCTTGGCAAAAAATGTTGAAGATTTGAATTGCATTGCATGTAGCTTGGTATAATATTTAAGTCGCGTTCACACACACTGATGTAGAGTGAAATGTCAGGCTGTGTTAAGCTAAGTCAGGCCAAGTCAGTTTGGGCAACACTGATGTTAATCGGGTAAGCTGAATGATTTTTTACATGCTTAACATTTCTGGCGTTTGATCCAACATGCTTGTAAAGAAGAATTGACCTCTGCTTACCTTCACTACCCTCTGTTACAGCTGTGTTCATCTCTGTTAGCTCCAGCTGCCTCTCCCTCAGGTCTGAACTCCTGTTGTTGCCCTTTTTGGGACAGCCGTCTTTTATTAGTGCCATTCTAAACATCTTGTGTTATAGTGTAGAAGGTTTTTGGAAGAGTTGTTTCTATAGTTGTTAACTATAGAAACGTGCAGTAAGTATTTTTGTTATCTTGACTGAAAGAAAGCTAGAAAGAGGAAAAACAGCTGAAAGTCTCATTTAACACAAAGCTGTACCTATTGCGGGCAGCATCTGTAGCTTGTACATTCAATACATCACGGAAGCTCTGCATGCAACATGGTCTAATGTCTAAGTAAGCCTACTGGTGGTGATATCAGACTGACTTATTGTAGACAGTCAAGGAAACAATAAAATTGTTTCATTTGGTTTCCATCACACAACACAAATGGAGGCATGACATGCTCCGGGTCATTTGACAGACATCGCACTTTACAAGATTTGATAAAAGAACCAGCCACCAACCAATACAGGTATTTCTGTTTAGAGTCCTGTGAATGTGATCAACTTATCGGCTGTGATGGCAGGTAAATAGAATTAACACTGACTGACTCGTGGTGGAAAAATGTGAATTGAATTGTTGTTTTCTGGTTGTTCTGCTCTGATTTTGAGCTACTTGCTCAGTGTTCACAGGGCTCTGATTTATCCTCATATAATTGGCTGCGTGCTGTAGTGGTTGTACTTGGTAGTGTTATGCTATGTCATCTTAAGTTAATTTGATGATAAAATAATATACATTTCTTCACTCTAAAAGTACCCACTTAACGTATTACTGGAGTGCTGTTAGGTTTTAACAGCCATATCAGGAAACAGGGTTTTAGTTGTTGCAGCTTAACGCAGACATTTAAACAAAATCTCAGGAAAAATATGGCTTGATGGTTTCTGAAGCCACCAGTCACTCAAGTGAAAGTATATTGATATATCTGAAAACCTGAAAATCTTTCCCAGCCCTAACCCTCTCCAAAGTTTCAAGATGTTACCCTGTGTTCGAGCTCTCCTCTGGCCTTAATGACACTCTGAGAGGGGTTTTTATTGTGAGTGGACCCCCCGTAGATCCTCTGTCTTCTATTATTGCTGCTATCTCAACCTGTGGAGTCGCCCTTAGGCTACAAGTCTCAGCCCTCCAGGGAGCTCACACACACACACACAAAACCCACTGCCTTTCCCTTTGACAAGTCCTAAATAGTCCCATCAAAGAGATCCCATTTCTATACATTGGCTGGCCCTGGTAGGTCAAACCCTCAGCTTGTATCACAACAGCCACATTACACATATATTCCCTCAACTGCTTTGTCTGCTTTGATTTGGTGATTACGGCGGACGCGTCAAAGCTCCTAAAACTCTCGTGAATCTATTAGCAGCCCAACATCTCATGTCACACAGCCCTCCCTCGATGTTAACCGCGAATGCCAAGGCTGAGCGGATCTGGAGGCTGTGTTGCATTTACAATATTAAGCAGGCTATTGAAATCGAGTGTGTGTAGGTGGAGGCGCACATGTTCTGTATCACATGTAGCTGCTGAATCAAAGGGGAGGTGGGAGAAAGGGAAGGAGAAATAAGAGCGCTGGGGTGCTAATGGACGGCTGTATGATTATCAGATGGCTTGTGGGATGAAGGGCAGATGAAACCTCTCTATAGGTGTCCTCGATCAAGCCTCTGGATTAGGACAAAACTCACTGGTTTCTTGCTCTCTTGTGAGGAAAGATGAGGACTTTTTAAAAGCTGTTCTCAGGGCATTAAGTGTTAAGGATGTTCTGATACGGCTACAAAGCATTTGCACTTTAAAGCTATACTTGGAAACATGGGAAGAAAAGGACTGTGCACCAGAAATAAATGAGTCCAAGCCACAGCAACCATCAGCTTCAAGAGAAGATGTGCTTTTGTGCCATGATAAATGAACTGCTACTGCTTGAAATGGTTTAAGTGTCATAAGGATTTTTTTTTAATTATTGTGAAACAGACTGAAATAAATGCAATACCTCTTCACAAGCTAGTCATGCAAACACAGGCTTAAGCTAGGAGATCTTATTAATTTAGATGCATTTCATTCCTGCTGCAGGGTGTAAGTGTCAGGCAAGGTAATCAACAGCAGGCTGCAGAAACAGACCGTTTTAAAAAAACAGTTTCATGTTTTGTGGCTTTTCCCTTTTTTCATATGACAGTGGAAAGAGTTGGAAATCAGGGCAAGAGAACACGGATTGACATGCAGGAGAGAGGCATGTTACACACAAACAGGTTGGATTTGTACCGTGACCACACCTTTGCTCTTGGAACAGGACTGCTTGGCCTTCTATGCTCAATACTGAACCTTTTATTTTTATTTTAATATTTCTATTCTTAGAGTCATTTTTATATGTTCTCTCTAGACATTTAGATCAAAGCAAGATGATTCATGTTTTCACAGCACTTACACATTCAGTGTACATTACTGAATCATCCTGCGTTGTCCACTAGGGGTGCTAAATTCAACACATCCCAGAAGCTCTTCATAGGAGCTTTAAGACAGATGAAAGTTTGTTGATGGTATTGTTCTTATCACCAATCATTTGCAAAAATCTAAGGGTGGGCTTGTCACAATAACAGACTTATTGAATTTAATATGATAGTGCTAGAAGTCAACCAAAATATGTCTGTCCGAAACAGACCTTAAAGGGATAGTTCAGGTTTTTTGAAGTGTGGTTGCTTGATGCCCGTGGGAATAAAATTGCCATTATAGCTGGGTATGGACTCCAGCTGATACATAGCAGTCAATGGTGCCACTGAAAGCCTTGTAAATGCCCCACAAAAACTACCTGGCTCTACTAGACGCTAACCTTGCACACCAGCTAGATCCGCTTAGCTGTTGCTAAGCACAAATCTACAATGATTATGTTCGGCCCAAAGCGGCACTACCTAATCAGCGTCCTTTAGAGCAGGAAGAGATGGGAGCTTTGAGCGAGACAACAGCAGGAAGTGACTGCTCATACAGAGATTAGCATAGATGCTAACAGCTTCAGTTGGAGTTTTATCAGACCTGGACTGATTTCTCTAATAAATGAAAAATAAATAACACTGAAAGCATTTCGCATAGAAGGGATATTTTTGCTCCACTTCTGACATGTTTTGGCGAGAGTTTGTTTTGTTTAGTGGCTTATGTCTTGTACTTTACACTGTGGTACTACCAACCACATGATCTGATTGGTCCCTAATTAATGGGATTGACTGAATGATTGTCCAATTACTTGCCAAATACACTTTTCTGCCCATTCCCAGGCACTTTTTATGGGCTGTTGCGCAGATAGACTAGTGAAATATATCCGATGGACCCTCTGGTGTTTCAGGTAAACTAGACGCTACAATAAGATTCGTTTACAGCATTTAACTTTTCCTCTCCAAAACCCCAATGTTTTTAATTATTTCTTGATGCGACATATGGGCTACGTATCCTTCCACCAGCAACATGCTGCCTTCCTCTATTCAGCTGTTCAGGCTGTCGTTCCCCACAAAAAACTTTAAACATTAACTTCCTTTAAACTGAACTGAAAATGAGTGATTCTGACTTAAGTGAGGACAATCTGCTGTTAGTTGTGGGTACGATGATATCTTGCTGAATATGAGTGTATTAGATACACTGTGATTGGTATGGGGTCAGTCGCTCATGAAATCCTCTCATGTGCAGCCTCGGTCTGTCTGGAACAGGCAAAGATTTTGGCAGTGCACACAGAGAGAAATCTGGCAAGTGCAAAGTCAGTAAAAAGGAGGACATTTCAATCCCATAGCAGACCAGCTTGCACTTTCACTGTGGATATATGCATTGCTAAGCGTTAACATGGGCTTATATTGGGTCTTACCTGTTCACGACCTCACACGTTAACCGTACTTCTGTCCTTTTTTTTTTCTCACTGGGCTACTTTCTCCCTTCTTCTGCCTCAATTCTTTTGCTGCGTTCTTACTCTCAACCTCCCACGGCTCCCTCCCACCTTCACTGACAGTTCCTTTTCCTCTCGTCTTGCTTCCTTCCTGTCGTGGGAAGCATGCCAGGAGGACTCTGACATTCTCATCATTTCTGTCCACATCCCTCACCTTATCTTTCCTTCCCCATTTCCCCCCTCCCTCCCTCCCTCCCTCTCTCTCGTCTCAGTTTATGTCTGTGTTTCTGTCTCCCTCCCTTTCTTCTCTGCCTCCCTGCATGTTCGAGATTGGAATGTGAGTTCCCCCTGTTAAAGGTCTCGGGGTGGGCTGTGCTCTGAGAAATAACAGAGCAAGAAGTACTTGTTAACAGGGAGTGGATCACACTGCAGGACAGGATGATTTAATAAAACTGCAGGGTCCCAAAAGATGAGGGTTTTTCCTGTAAGGCGGATTCAAAGGTGGCAGTCTCCCTCAAACTTATTGCAGTACTTATTACTGCAATCTAAATATGGAGACTCACATTTCAATAGCGCTGTGTTAGATTCATCTTTTCTGACAGTAATTGCATCTGCAGGCTCACTCCAGGATGACTCCAGGATGCCACACTGCTAATTAGTACTGGCCATTATAAGCATAATTCACATTACAAACACAATGTGGTGTTTTTGACAGGTCATGCAGAGAAAATGTAGCAAAACACATTTAATGGGATGAAAGCACTGGCACTTTTCATGGAAACAAACAAGTGGTTGTTGTGTAACATACAGCTGAAACATGAACATCAGGAGAAAATGTTCAGTTGATCTTGTAGGGCAGAAACACAGAATCATATCGACCAAGTTTTTATTTTTTGTTATTTTTTATTTTATTTTCTATTGGTGGCCAACCGCCCCAACAGAGCCCATCATCACCCCAATAAAGGCTAAAATACTTTTTGCAATGGGGATTATGTCATTTTGTGCAGTAGTTAAATTATAGTTAAAACATAAGTATCTTTTACATATTTGACTGTATGGTTTAGCTACTTGGAAAATTATTTTTAGGATGCTGTTCCTGTTTCCAACTTTGATTAGACAGGCAGCTTACTGTCAGCATCAGCCTCACAAGTCAGTACTTATCAGATAAACCTGGTGAAACTCTAATCTTGATGCTAATTCTAGTTTTGTGGTTCATTTTTTTTCATTTACTAGTGACAACCTTTGCAAATGCTCCCTTTTCCCTCCTTAATAATGCCAAATCAATACTTTTAAAACAGTGCTGGTGCCAAAATGATTCTTCAGTTGATACTTTAAAGAGAACAAAAGAACAACGATAATGTTTACTCTTGCTAAGGCCCATGTGGTAATGCTTTAGAAGCATGTAAAGTCTGGTTCTCTGGCTAGAGAACAGTGTTGTGTAGGTCACGGGGCAGAGAAAGCAGAGACGATTTAGTATCTTTGGTTTTGACATTTGGTGAATGATACATAAATGAAGCACCTTAATCTGTGCTGCGATTTGGTTTGGTGAGTACTGGAGTACTGGATTTTGGACCACATGTCTAATGTTAGTCAGTGCTGGCCAACAAGTTGATTGTTGGTGATCACTTCCTCTCTGGGAGTGGGAGTGTTATTTAAGAACAGTTAACCTTGACAAGCAGGAGCAGACTGGCATTATTTAGCCTCCACTTGTCGACTATCTTTGTATGCTATTTGTTGTGAAGTAAAATAAATGAGGACAATTAGCATCAGGCTAAGATGCTGAAAGTGCTTTCTTCAGTTTTTCTCCTTCTCTTTTTCACTAAACATGCTAAAAAATTTAACAGTAAAGTTTTAGCAACTTAAGTGTGTCAGGTGCCAATAAAATTCGAAGGACGAGTCAGTTTCAGATGAAAAATGACAAGCTTGCAGTAATTTGTTGTTTTCAAAAGAGCAGCTACTAAAAGCTGACCCTCTTAACATTACGAGCTGACCCCTGTTCAAATGTCAGTTTCTCTTTTTTTACATTTTTCTGGGTGGTAAACCATGGTATCAAAAAAAAGAACTGTTCAAAAGCTGAAAGATAAGGTCCTGCCACTGATATGATCCAATCCCCATCACCATAAGAGTCTTGATGAATATAGACAGAATCATACTCTTTCCTTTATGGCAGACTATGGTACTGCAGGCTATACCAACTAGCAGGACATGTTTGCTGTGTGTTAATCCATGTAAGTGTGAAATCTGAACACAGTTAGACTCCTGTGCTACCTGCTGACCTGCTGGTTTATATTAACCACCAGCTTTGCTTTGTTTCACCTCCAGCTAATGCGGTTAAATTACTTCACCAAAGGTTCAGAAAGGGTCTTATTATTGCAAGTAGGGATAATCTGAGAGAAAACACAATAAGCTGCTCTGTGATGTCTTATTAGGTGATAAGCTCACCACTCTTACAGCAAAATTCTAGCAAGACCCTTATTGTGTTGCACATGCATCATATATTCACAAAGTAGTGCAGAAGCAAATAAAAAATAGACTTGAGTTTGCAATGCAGGCTGTATCCTTTACTGAACATGTGATACAGTGTCAAGAAGACCAAGAAGTTACTGAAAAATACAAGCAAACTTTTAGAAAATGCTGAAAGAACCCATGGTATTACAACACTGGTAAAGGAAGTTAAGTTAGAACATATGGTGCTACGTTGCTGACGCAACAAAGAATACATTGCCTAATGCCAGACTAAACAATGACAGCAAATACTGTCCTGTAACTATGATTTAATCGGGTTGGAATAATTCTAAAAATTTTACTGCACATGTAGCAGGTGGATAATATTGTAATGCTCACTTTTTGTTCATAAAGTAAAGCTGATTATCAAATGGGTTTTACTGTGTAATTTACTAAATTAGATTAGATAAATCTAGACAGAACTTCATCAATCCCTTGGGAGGACTTCCTCAGGGAAATTAAGATTTCAGCAGCAGCGTTATAGAGCAGATAAAAAGATATATAAATAAGATACATATAAATAAAACAAAAATTTAAATAAATCTAAATAAAAATATGGCTACTGGCTACTGCTCCTTCCCATCCTCTGTCTTCCGGTTACTCCTCCTCCCCTGAGTGAGGAGTTGTACAGTCTTATGGCCTGAAGGACAAAAGAGACTATGAGACATTTTTCATGTTTCTAGATATAATCAGTGCACAAATACAGCTTTTTCATGCAAGAAGGTGTCTGACTTTGAAAAGTATAACTTTTCGACCTCTACATCACTGAACGTCTTTCATTTCTGACCGTGGATCAACATTTCAAACAACCACCTGTGTTGAATGATTATACAGCTGATGAGCTTCATTTCACTCTGCTCATTCAACACATCGTTTGGCCAGTCTTGCTCTTTTGCCAACATGAGTAGGTCCGGAAAGTATTTTAAATATTACATCCCTTTAGCGTAAAGCTCAGTGTTTTCTGAAAGCCAAGGGTCTGTGTGCTCTGACACATTTGAAGTGCGAGCCAGCAGATTGCTTTTGCTTAACAAATAGCCCTTGCGGTGTTTTCTCTGATATGTGAAATTGCATATCTTTTTGATCCCAGGTCTTTTGCAGCAGATGAATTGGCATCTCTGTTGAGGCTTTCAGGCGGCTATATCAGGATCTTTTGTGGCAACCAGAGAGGGAAAGAGGGGGCACTAGAAGTAGTTAAATTTAGCCATTGTATCTCAGGTAAGGGGACATAAGAGCTCAAATTTCCTGTCTTGTATCCCTTTCTCTTTCTTCATATTCCCCTCCTACTTCAGTAAAGTAACTTCTTAATTAGGACTGCAATTGGGGGATTATAGCACATGAAAGCAGCAGGGATTACAACCCATTTCCCTTCAGATTCAGTTGTGACAGAAAAAAAATTCTGTACAAACACGATGAAACAATGACTAGGCAGGCTAATCCATGCAGAAGTAAACAGAAGGAACATACTGTACAGATGGAGAGCGCATAGAGAGAAAGAGAGAGAGCAGCTCGGATATTATGAGAATGAAAAAATGCTTAAATAGTATCGGCATTAGTGAGGATTTATAACTCCTACTACAGCACAAGACAGAGAGAACAGTTAACAACCAAATGCTGAAACCCAGTTTCTTTACAGAAAGAATGAAAAACTCAAAATTAACTCTGTTTTTTTAAACAACCTCAGCATTTGAGCTTCAGGGTTGCAAATTCCTGAAACTTATCAATTAAAAATCCGTTGCAAGCCCCCAACCAAAGCACAGCAGGTTATAGAGGACAATTTGAAGAGAGGCTAAATGATTGGTTTTATTGGTTTTGCATTGCAATGCAATGTGCACATGGACCACAGAGTGATGCAGGATGACATATTTTTGTAGGCCAGTGTGAAAGATAGCATCGTGCTGGTTCTCTGGAATAAAAGCATGTTTGATCTTTCACTGTATTCTTGGATCATTGCGGATAACAACTTGACTTTACTTGTTTTTAAGCTTTAATGTAAGCGAAAAGAGTAAAAAGCTATTACCTAGCTGTTACAGAACTACAACATGGTGGTTTATATTAGAGGCAGCTACCACACTTCCAATGTATAATGCCAAGTTGACCTGATTAAGTTTGTGCCCATGGCTGTGGCTGTAGTGTAATGTATTTTCCTTTTTTAGAAGTTAATCAGCAATGATTGCATTTATCCAAAAGGCTAGTGTAAAATCCTCTATTCTTTCAGCCTGGACAGATTCATGCACCTCTTTTTGGTCACAACCCAGGATGTGCAATGTCAGTCATGTGACTGGAAGCATGTCATGCTGCAATTCGCATATAATAGAAAATCAAAATGGCCGGTATTACCAGTTTCCTAGACTTTTTACAGTAGAAGTCTGTCTGCTATCACCATCAGTAAACTGACCCAAAAACTAGACCACTGTGCAGAGTTTGTGAGATACCTGCATTAATAAGCCGTCTTTATGTATTATTATTATTAACCTACCCATGAGGCATTTACAGTATGAGAAAAACATGCAGTATGTCATAAAGTTGTGCTGATTTTACCAATTTTCATGTGCCCAGCCCTGACTGGTTATCGGCTAGTCCTCACACACATAGCAGGTCAGATTACTTATCCCAGACAAAGAGTGAAATCAGCTTAGTAGAGGCTGCTGAAGGCTGCTGTCTACGTTAGACTCACACATCCACTGTCATCATCTCCAACATACAAATACATCTACACATGCTACACCAGACTCGCACACAAGTTAACACTTCAGCATTTTGGACGTTAAGTGTTCGAAAGAGGACAAATACACTTCTCTTGCACCTCTTCCTCTTCCTATGAAGCACCTCTCTGCTCACAGCAGCTCCAAACATCAGCTCCAAACATGTTTATAACTTCACTGTCGCTCAAGCTCTCTCTCAAAAAAGACACAGCATTTGTCCAGAAAGTTTCCTTTAAAAAAATCACAGAAGGAGGAAATATCACAGTTGTTTTCTCACAATATCATTCAGCCCTTCATTGAAGTATATTTTCAGGTAAGAAGAAGGGAAATTACCATTAACACATTTAATGTCTGAAGTTTTGTTTTGAAATATCAATAAAATCAACTTCACTATAGATGTAGACAGATTATCTATGAAGATTTTATCCCACTCAGGTTTTTATTTTCTTATGGGTTTTCTAGACCACTTGTTTGTGAGTAACATAAATGGTTCACTCAGCTCATTGCGCAATGGCTGAACTTGTAATGGGGGAATTGAAATGAATCCTGACACTGCATAACTCTGCTTATGCTCCAAAGGATTAATGTATGTGATAAATATTTGAAAACCATGCTGTGTCTCAGATGTAAGGCCACGCCGCAGCACAACTGTGCCTGCTGATGCTACACAGTGGTCGTGGTGGACGGACAGAAATTTCACTATGATGTCCAAATAGAGTTGTCACAGTTCTAGAATTATAACATTGATCAGGTAGTAACAAAAATGAGCTGTTATTCATACCTGATTTTATAGCACAGCAACAAAAAGTAAAATCCTGCACATGAACACTGTTTAGTGAGTTATTTTAGACTTTCTGCTGGCACATGAAAAACAAATAAAGGCAAAATAAAAATTCCCCTACAGGTAACAAATTAAAGGATTTTTAGGCTTATCATTTATTGTCCCAAAAATGCACTAAGTGAACCAGCTAACTGCTCTGTTTAATTTTTGTATTAAGGGCATGTTATGGGTGTCACTGTTTGTGTTGTGAAGTTTGGCTCACAGTCATCTAGGGAAGGGAACTATGGCAAAAATGGGATCATGATGCATTTTCCAATACTGGTCAATATTGACATATATCATGGTATTTATTTTTCTACTGTTGATGTCAGTTCAGAAAGTGTCCGAAATTAGTTTAACTTTTTTAATGAAGTTCAACACATCAAATAAAATGCATTCACAGTATTCAGCATTAAAAGCTTTTGTTACTTATCTACATTAAATGACCTCCATAGGTCAATGGTGGCTCATAATGTAAAGACTTGAGCCTGGGACAAGAGGGCGACTATCTGAAGCCCCAATTAGGGATGGGAATCGAAAATTAATTCAACTGGAGAATCGATAACAATACCCTCAAACAGTCGATATTGTTAGTCTTTTTGCTGATCACTTCCTTTATCAATTCCTTCAACTTTGTTTTGCATGCTTTGCAAATCAAAGACACCACTATAGACTTAGAATCATGACAAAACCTCACAAACACACAAAACATGTTGTAATCACACCCGACGATTCACAAACAAACTCAATGTGGTTTGCAAATACAAAACATCATTCACAAACTAATGCATTTTGTTTTGCAGACAAGAAACATACCCATCAAACAAGTACATCATGCTTCGGAAACAAATGAAAAAGTACAAAAATCAATTCTACAACTACGACAATCTGTCATGTGACTTTTGGCAAAAATTTTTGCGCCTTGCAGATCCACACGCAAATGCACTCAGATCTGTGCACAAATGCACTCTGATCCACACGCACGCCAATAAAGTTTCTAAGCAATGTCCTGCAATTCACACTCCACAGCAGCAGGTGATTCAATTTAAGGCTGCCGATTAGGGTAACTTCACTTTCATTCTGTTTCTAACTTGATTAAATTATAATTTGCTAAACAAAATGCATGAGTTTGTGAATGATGTTTTGTATTTGCAGACCATACTGAGTTTGTTTGTAAATCGTCGGGTGTGAGTACAACATGTTTTGTGTGTTTGTGAGGTTTTGTCATGATTCTAACTCCATACACCACACTCTATTCAGGGCAGTCATGATAACAAAAAATTCAACTGCTCAACTGCTCAACTTTTAGTAAGTAGAGAGACCAGTGTTGCACTCGCTTAAACATTTATCTATGAAGCATGGCAGTAAATATCAGTAGTGCCTTGTGTTTGACATTGTTGCCACTGAAATGTTATGTAGGCCTACTTTTTCCAAAAAATAATCGATAGGAATCCATAAGGGAATCTTTAAAGAATTGATTGAAAAGCAGAGTTGTTAATTGAATTGGTATCACTAAAACTGTATCAATTCCCATCCCTAGTCCTGATAGAACCATGCCTGGAGGTTGTTTTGGTAGCTTGGGAGGAGCCAGCTGACCTCCGGGGGCACTGCCGCTGGCCAGGGCAGTTGCTCATGCTGCTGAGAGGGATAGTCCTGCACCCCTGTGCCCTTAAACTTCATCGCATGTAAACATCTAATAAGGAAGGGTTAAAATTGCTGTTGTTGCATCAGAGGTTTTATCAGGAATAATGAATGACAAAGTGCTGACCTGGCTAGTGCCCCCTTAGCTGACCTGACCTGACCTGAGGGGTCAAAGAGAGCAAAAGTGACTTTTACAGGCAAAGAAAAAAAAATATCTGCATCATCAAAACTAATCAGTCTGTTTCATCAACATTATTTTTATATTAACGTATGTCACCCAAACTGTTTAGGAGCTCAAACTTAATTTTTCTTTGCCTTTTGTGCTTTAAAGCAGAACTTACAACAGAGCTGCAAGCTATCCAAAACGTCTGTCCCTCCTTGTTTGTTTGTTTTTCTCTAAAGTCACATTTTATCATTCAAGCTTCTGTGAGGTTTTTGTCTGTGAAGCTGTGACTGTGAAACCGTTCCCACTAATGGCGGGTGTGTGGTCTTGTGGTCTGGCAGAATTGTGTAGTGTGGGGATTAGAAGGGTGAAAAAATAGGTTAGAGCTGTCTGTGGTTTTGTGATCTTCAGGGTTTTTTTTTTTTAAGTATGATATTTTTTTATGTCAGGTAAGATATGAGCTGGTTTGTTGCTAGGGTTAGAGTGAGTATAATAGTGCTCACTTTTGGCTGGGGGCGAGTGTGTCCAGTAAAGAAGCATTTCTTTTTTATGGTTCATAGTTTATTGATGTTGAATTAACAAGACCAACAGGCTTGAACAGTGACAACATACCAACACACAAAACAAAAAAAAATCAAGTCAAGCATGTCATGAGTCTATAGGATAGCTGTTCTAAGGCCAGTAAAGAAGCATTTCATTTTTTCTTATACAAAGCCGGTCTTAGCAGCGAGGACAGTTTAGTGCCTAACAACTTATTACTGGTATTTTTTTAGGACTCAAGGTTGAAGAGAACAGTGAAACGGCCTGGTCTAAGAACTCAGAAGCTGGTAAAGTGTGTTCATTAATCTGCTTCCTAACTGGGTTTGTGTGTGAAACGTGTGACTGTCTCAATCAGCATCTCCTCCACCCCTCCTCTCCTAAACTCTATGATGGCATCATAAGAACGCAACTGTGCACGGGGAACAGTTAATCTAATCCCCAAACATGTATGGGAGCGTTGCCGACATTCCCACCAACTGCCTTGCCATCTGTTTCCAAGCAGACCGAGCTCTCAAATGTCTGTCTTACTGGATGACTAAAAGGATGTCACCACCGTTGGCTGCCTGGGCCTGTATCTGTGATGGAAGCACTTCTCTGACCCTGCAGGATTTGTTAATCGCTGTCGTCTCTGCTGTGCCATTTTGGGGAAAAATAAGCACCAGTGTGTGGAGCCTCAACCTGAAATTTATGCAAGCTGTTGACAGGGAATTGCAGAGCTATTTCAACACTCAAGTTATGATCTGGAAGATGGTTGAATTTCTTAGAAAACTTGGAGTCATTAATCAGAGAGAAAGTCTTAAGTGAACAGAAATATTTCATGCTTTTAGAAAATTCTAAAGAAAGGCTTATGATGGTGTTTTTGTAATTACTTATGTCCTCCAAAGCAACGGTTTTAATTAAGATGTCTTTGGATAATGTCTGATGGAAGTTGTCTCTGAGTAGCTCAGTAGGCTACTTTTCATTCACTTCATATTTTTAAATCTTTTGACTTAAATTTTCATTTTTTTATTAAACCTGTAAGCAAATCCCTCACAGCACAGCTCTCTTTTTGACTTCATAAATTTAATATTTTTTAAGGATGTTTGTGTAATTGATTACATTACAGGCAATGTTTAGAGTCGGCTTACAGTAACCTCTGATATTACCACAAAAATTAACATTCTGAGAATTTGAACTATACATATGCCCATTAACATGTTTGCTTTCATTATTAAACTGAATTTATTTGTTTCGCTCTAATATTCCCTTCACTAATACTCATAAAAATCCTCTGAAGACTGGACTGATTCTTGTCAGGATAAATCAAACATTTGATGCCATGTCTACTATGTCAAATATTTCACTGATGGATTCCTCGTTCTTTTTGTGTCATGCACATGAAGAGCCCAACCCTTATGGTTTTTAATAATTTTACAGCAGTTTTTGGGAAGGTGACTTTTTTCGTCATTAGGGGCAAATGTGTCCGAATATTTAAGGATCTCTTAAGGGTTAAAGTCTCCACCAACATGTGTGTTTTCTGCTCATCACAAGCAGTTGTCATGAATCTTTTGAAAGTCCGGTCCACGGCCTGTGACCCCTCCTCCTCCCTTGTATTAGGCATCGTTTGGGCAGGATGTTTTTATTCAACTCTGGTTTGTACTTATTGAAAGTTCGAGTCATTTATTGTTATGTGAAAGCTCATGTGAACTCTGGTGCAGACCAAAAACTGAACTCTGCTCGGTCAATAAGACAGGGGTATCAGTTCAGTTCCAGGCAGGCCAGAGTGCGGTTCACGGTACATGTGAAAGCCATCTGAACCAAACAAGGCAAACCAACCAAACAGCAATGCACTGTGGCTTCAGTTTGGTTAAATATCACAGCAGTAATGAAGCCAACATAGTGTTCACTGCCAACATCAAGCAGAGTGTGGCTAACTTTAGCATTGCTAGCACCACCAGCCCCCGGAGAATAGGGTGATATGAAAGTAGATTTTTTTTCATTTTTTAAAGTAAATTTATTTCCTCTACCCCTTAGTTCAGCAAGACTTTTTTTTTTTTTTTTTACTTTTATTGTCAAAATTAACAGACATTGTACGTCACAACTGTCCTGAGACTTGGCCCTCACACACAATTAGTAATGTATAATTACAGTACAGGGAGAGAAAGAGAAGAAAGCAGAAAAAAAAATTAACTGTTTAATTGAGTAAAATTGTCTGATTTTGGTATCCTTTATTTTAGCAAGACTTTAATCCCCTCTTTGCTTTAAGGCTCTCTTATTTTGGTTAGAAGTACTGAAATACCTCAAAAGTTAAATTATTTAATTCAAGGCTAAATGTTCTTTATCTACTTTGTTCCAGTAATCATTATTAAAAACCGTGTGCCCACAGTGTTCCATGAAACTTGTAGATAAAATTAGTTCACTGTAGCATTGTAGTCTAGATTTTGTAAATATATCCTCATTTATTTAAACCTACACTCCTCTTAATGACCACTTTGTACTAAAATGTGAAAGCTGTGTTTGTGTAACTGTATGTTAAAAAGCCACTCATTTTAAAAATAGCCTGTTGATGATGCACTTCTCCCTACACAGAACATCCAGGAAGAGCGGTTACTAATCATGAAATATAATGATGCAGAACAATCCAGTTATAAATGAACAAGAATAATTTAAACACCCATATCCTCCTGGAACATTTGACCCATCCTCATGGGACTGTGTTAGCATTCAAGCATTTTTGTGGCATGAGAGGCCACTCAATTTAACGCTTGAATTACTCATGGCCGTTTCTATTACATAATGCACACAGTACACGGTTTAAAATAACAGTCCTGTTTTCTGCTTGTGCTGTACGCTTTCATCATGGTGTTGATCAGAGGCCTCTAAACAATTGTCACTGTTTTCATTTCTACTTTTGCAACCATAACGATGCTCTCACTAACGTTGCAGAGGTCACTAAATAACACCATCCTCTGAGCTGAGCCAAATGGACAGAAATCATGATTAGAAGTTTTTAAGGTGAATAATAACACAAAATGTATACATCTCTTTTTTCTTGTAAAGAATAAAAAAATGATCCTCAAATAACCACAATGATAAACTTTGAGATTATAGTAAAAATAAAATTGATACCGTTTGCAAACTACAGCATCAAAAATAGGAATCTTAGACACCCTTTCTTTAGAATTTCTTATTTTTTATCATCACACATTTTCATGCAAACTCCCACACACTGTTGAAATTCCACATTAAGGATTGCAAAATGTGGGTGGGACTGGTGAGGAGTCTAACCCACTTTTCCAAACAATACCAACCATGTTGCACAATTTTACAGTGTTTTCAAATTTAAAATCCTTAAAATGTGACCAAGATCACCAAGATTCTGAACTTATCAAAACCACTGAAAATTACAACAATGGAGATTTAACCAATTTGAAACAGATTATTTTATGAGTCTCCATCCATCCCTTCCCCAAAGCTGACACTATACCTTCCCCCCTCTCAAGCATTCACATGTACAGTATTGTACAGTATTAAATAATGTTTAAAGTGTGATAATACATCAAGTGCAATATTTAATATGACTGTGTAATATCTCAGCACCGGCCACTTTCTTTCCTCCATCGACAGTAGTGCTGTATCTCCCAAGGCCCTCTGCCTTTGGACATAATAGACTGCTGTCTATTGTGTCACTGTTATATTTCTTCTGTGTCTACACTGTGTAATGTATTTCACTATACCCATACATGTCTGCAATTTTTGATCATGAAATCCAAAAACGACCAATTATGGGTGTTTAGCACTTGTACTGCAGTTGATGTGGTATAGAACAGTATGGATGCATGAAACTGTCTGAAAATGTTATTGGCTCAAAATGTTTTTTGTATTGGCTGATATAAACATTTCTGCCAGTATTTACAGTAGATATTTAGGCCATTTTATAGCATATATTGGCTGTAATATTGGCAAAATATGGAAATGGGGCAGCAGTAGCTCAGTCCAGATGGACTTGGGTTAGGGGCCAGGGGTTGGCCAGTTCAAATCCAACATGTTTGTTAGTTGGTTTGGCAGCCAGACAGGTGCCGACTGACTTCCTGGGCACTCCTGAAGTGCCCTTCAGCATGTCACTAAACTCCAGATCTGCTTGGTAGTTGTTCTTTGTTATTATGTTTGGTATAAAATGCATTTCCTTTAATAAACATGTCATCCAAAGGAATTATTTTTTAGATTTTTCCACAGATTATCTACTAGGGGTTGACAGATTATCAGCCTGGTTGATATTTAGGTTTTTGCAGATAAATGGCATCTGTATTTTATTTTACCTTTCACTGATAATATTGATTAATTAAATAAAATGTTAGTTTTGCTCTAATCTGCTTCTTCAGTTGTGTCTGCCTGCATGCCTGTGGCTCTGTTTACTTCCTCCCTCTGGACTAACGTCAAAGATCCCAGTGCATTGGTCTGTGGATCTGATTAAAAATGGATCGTACTGAATCAAATCCGACTGAATCGTTGTATATTCTAACAAATCCTCATGTGAATTGAACCTTAGCCTGTCAATCTATATTCAGATTGAATTGTCTGAGGAAAGATTCATATCATTTATTCACTATTTAGATAAACCACTTTGAGTAGATTAATTTTTATGCTCGACAGACCTGGACAAAAATCCAGAAACCTGCAGGTCTGCTGTAACTCTCATTTCTTTTAAATCAAGGTTAGAGAGTCTTTTATTTACAGCTGCCTTTGGTTAGATTATTTAATGAAATATTTAATGAACGCTGAAGAACAGATTAATCCTAGTATAACAGAGGTTTGGTGTTATTTACATAAAAAGTAAACACTGATATCGGCCATGATTTGTTTGGAAATGTTTGAATTACAGATGTTGTCAAAAATCCATACCCATTATATAACGCTCAGCCCTTCTTACAATCAATGAAATATAGCAGGGGGGTTAAAAAATGAGTACTTTTGCTTTATAAGTTGTTTGATGTTTAACTCAATTCAGTCAATTATGAGCTTCATTCTAAAAAAACATGTAGATTATAGAAGGAAGCAAAGGGCCAAATATGTAATTTCCTCAACACATTCTTTCTTTTCTGATGCTGCTGCAGGAAAACGTCCTCTGACGACACTCACACAAGAAGAGGAAACAGAGGCACGGGATTAAAAGAAGACATATCCTGGTCATTGTTCATCTCTGCTGGATGGAGACGCCCCTCTGATCTAAAGGAAACTGTTAGGACTTGAAGTTTGAGAAGCTGTCATCTGTTTGCAGTAAGTTTTTCCCTTTTGATCAAACTCAAACTCCACCACATGCCGAGTGTAAGACTCTCACCCAGGTTTGAAGCAGTCGACTGTTTAATGTGCTGAAGAAGATGAGAGAGAGGTTGTGTTCTTCGGTGTCATATCACATATCGCAGATCCTGCCACAGCTTGAGGAGTCGGTTCAGAGAGAGAGAGAGATCTGACATTAAAGTCAGAGGCTTTCAAGTTGTTTCCCATCCTTGAAATGGATTCATTAAGTCGTGCTGTAATTGACAGATTTTGTGATTTCTCTGTCACTTTGAGTTTTACACCCTGTCTGTAATGTCTCACTGAGGCTCGGCAAACATAAACAGATCATTTTGTGCCCATGTTGATGTTTTGGGTAATGCAGCAGTTTGGGAGGGGTTGTGTTAAGGCACTGATGCTCACATTTTAAGTAGAGATGTGCGTGTTTCTCAAGATAATTTAAGATGTCAGTTATGGAAAGGGAGTCAGAAAAAGTCTCTTCATTAGTGTACATTTTTAAGGAGGATTTTGCATCTTGAAAACAAAGTCTATGTGGGGTTCTGTTGATATTTCCTTTAAAATAAACATTATAGACGCTTTACTATAAAGTGGGTGGGGCTTAGCTATAGGCAAACCATTCCTCTAGACCAGGGGTACCCAACAAGGTGCCGTGAGCACCTGATAGCCTGCAGGGGACCAATGAGCCAGTCAGGGACATGTAAAAAATTACACAATCTACCATCACATAACCTGAAATAAATAGACGTTTTTTAAATTTCAATTGTATATTTTGCCAATATCTCACCTAAATACAAAAACAACAAATGTAACATGTGTATTACATTTTAAAACTGCTGGATTTTCCTAAACTTTGACCTGCATGGGGTCAAAGTTTACACTGATGCTGACAGAGAAAAATAAATAATTGAAGATGCATGTAAGTAAATTGTTCTCATGTAATGTAATAATCTGTGGTAAAAGTTATTGTTAGGAATAATGTAGTGAACATACAGTGTTGTATGTAGCCCATTGGGTGCATAATATTTGTTATTTTTTATTAAATTATAACATTTTTGTTACTTAAGAACATAAATACTCCTCATCTTTAGGGTAGCTCTCAGGATCAAAAAGGTTGGTGACCCCTGCTCTAGACACGTCAGACAAAGCTGGCTGCCAAGTTGTCCTTGGCTTATTATCAACAATGCCTGAAAGCGATATAGGTCTATTTACTCTCCAGGACTAAGGGAGCGTTCACACTTAGAATGAACTTTGGTTGGCTATTTTTGTTGAAAGTTTGGTTGATTCTGGTTGGTGTGAAAATTCACACAAATTCTGGTGCAGAACAGAGGGTCTCCATTCGCTTCTAAGTGGACCAGAGTTCAGTTAGTGGTGGGTGTGAAGCCATCCTAGCAAAAGGAAGAACACACAAGGCAAGCTCACAAAAAGCTGTGAAGGGTGGAATGAATTTGGCTGAATAAATTTGGCTGAATTAACAACAGTTAGAAATCTAACCATGTGTTCACTGACGACATCAGTGCAGAGTTTGTCCTCCTTTTGTCTTGAGAACTGCTCCATTTCTTTGTTGCTTAAATTCAACAGGGTGTTGGAAACAGTCCTCAGAGATTTTGTTCTACATAGTTTTGTCGTCCGTATGTCCATGATGAGAATCTGTAGTTTCTTCACATCCTTAAGGGGCTTTATTGATTGAGATCTGATCAAATGGAGGGCACTGAGGTGCAGTGAACCCACTGTCATGTTTGAGAAACCAGTTTTAGATCATTTAATATTGGTGACATGTTGCGTTATCCTGCTGGATGTAGCCATTAGTGATGGTACGCTGTGATCATGAAAGAATTGATATGGTCCGTAACAATACTTTGCATTTAAACAATGCTCATTTAGTTCCAAGGGGCCCAAAGTGAGCCAAGAAGGTGTCTCCTTGGATGGACCTGTGCTTTCATGTTGTTTATGCCAAATTCTGATCCTACCATCTGAATATTTCAGCAGAAATCCAGACTCACTAGAATAGGAAACATTTTTCCACTCTTTAATTGCACAGTTGTGGTGAGCCTGTGAAGATTGTAGCCTCAGCTTTCTGTTTTTAGCTGACATGAGTGGCACCAGGTATGGTCCTCTGCTATTGTAGCCCACCTGCCTCAAGATTCAAAGTGTTGTGTGTTCAGAAATGATCTTCTGCATACCTTGGTCCTGAAAAGTAGTTACCTGAGTTACTGTTGCCTTTCTGTCATCTCAAACCTCTCTGATCATTCTCCTCTGACCACTGGCCTCTGGCATTGACAAGCCACTGGATATCCATCCGGCACTAACAGCCACATCATGTTTAAAGTCACTTAATTCACCTTTTTTCCCCGGTCTGATGCTCATTTTGAACTTCTGTACATGGCTTCGATCATGTCTATGTACCTAGATGCATTGAGTTGCTGCCATGTGAATGTCTGTTTTGCTATTTGCATCAAGAAGCACTTGAATCAAGTGGTAAATTTATAACAAGGAGGGCTTAAGAAAAAAAGGTTTGTGTGTCTGCTTCAATATCTGGTTTGAAAGCTGATGTTGTCTACCTGCCCTTCTGTCGGGCTGTACGGAAGTCTTTAAACTTTACAAAACAAGTCTCAAAATATCTTTAACTGCAAAGTGTTCCCTGGTCCTCCACTGTTTTTAAAGCTTATCTTGCTTATTTGAAGGTACTTGGATTGTTTGTCAGACAGGGTTCAGTGAGTCTCCACAGTTCGACAGGGTGCAGGATAACTTACACAGTTACTCCTGGTCTTGAAAACAAACAGGTCATTTAATTAAATGACTTAAAAAACTGAATATTTGTGTGTCTCTGTTGGACTGTAGCTTGGATTTGGGGCCCAGAGCCAAAGATAATTTCCTTTAAAGCAGTGTTGAATATTTGGTGGTGAGGAAGCAATGTGGAAGTCAAAACCAACTGCTTCATATCTAACAGACGTATGGCAATAGAAAATGCTCTTCCTGATATGTGTCATCTGTGTAAACGTATGGTTCAAATCATTGTATGTAGAAGAATTATATTAGACTCAGAACTTTATTAATTAGGATTGATTTCATTGTTTAAATTGACTAAACTGCGATATTGGTTTCTATGGTTTGGCTGCCATTTGACTGACAGTACTGGAAGTTAATTCTCTACCAAATTACAATCTCAGCTTAACTAAGCAGGCTCGTAATATTTCCTGAAAGCAAATTCAGATCCCCAGCCTTACATGACCTTGAAGCAGCAAATGTAGAGTTGATTGTATTCTGAATACAAATAGATTTATGCCCTCTGTTTGCTTGCTCTCACTTATATTATGCATATTCAAGGGAAGAATCACAGAGTACTCTGACAAAGCTTAAAAAAACAAAACTATACGACAATTCCTTCCATTTGCATTGATGTCGCATCACATAGAAAATTTGAACAAGGCACCATCTCTTGTTTATTGTGCCAAGGCAGAAAAATCCGAGTGGATCACTGTAATCACCAGCATCTTGCTTCGGGTATGAGGGTTCCAGGAGGTCCTCGATGGTGCCGAGGGAGGTAAACACATAAATCCATCTTGATGCACAGAGAGCAGCAGCAGCTGCTGGCTGAACCCTCCACAGTCTTCCTGCTTTGCTGCTCCACATTCTGACAGAAAGCCAGCGATAAATGCTGATTGCAGTGAATTCCTTCTTAACACTCAACAGAAACCAAATAAGACACTGTTTTTGTAGCATTTATATTAAGGATGGGACTTTTTCATATACTGCCCTCCTCTTAATGAGTTGTAAATAAAAGACTGACATGTCAAATATACCTTTCTGTTAACTGCATTAAAAAGCAAAATAAATAACATATTTCTAAAAAAAAAAGATTTCATCTGAAGCTTATTTCATATGCTATAGAAGTATGTAATGTTCTGCTGACTGTGTTTGCTAGTTTTCTTTTGTCGGACAATTTAGAGGCATCAGAGTTAGTGTGGTGTGTAAAGCTCAGGGTCAAAGATATACTTTAAAGGTCTAACCAGGTGACATTGCTCTTCTAGTTTTCTTTTTCTCTGGAAAAGCTGCACTATTCATTTGCACAACTGCATAAATAGCCATGCACAAGATAGCTGCACTTTTTTTCCCAACAGTTGTAAATATTCTCGGTTGTTTTTATATTTCCTCATGTATATTTTGTATATACACTGCATTTGTTAAGAGTTATTTTCATTTTATTTTCTATTTTTATATTTATTTTTAGTTTTTTACTTCCTTTGTTCTAGAGATAACAGCTGTTGGAGTCAAATTCATTGTATGTGTCACATACTTGACAATTAAAAAACAATTCAGATTCTGAAGGATCTATCAACAGGTGATTTTATCAGGTAGTAGTGTGGACTGTGATGCAGGGCTGAGCTGAGAGATGCACATCAACAAGGAGAGAGTGACTTCAGCAGCAATTTGATAAAATCCTGCATCTACCTGCATGTTTTTGTGAAGATGACTGCTTGTGTCTTAGACCTTTGAATGTAACATGCAGCTCAGCTAAACTTTGGTGTCAGATGTTGCATGTTATTGAGCAGGAAATGTTGCATGTTCACTGTCCATACTGCATCATTTAAATATTTAATCCTTTTGTCTCTAAACAACACATTGAGTGGTATGTGAAGAGATGGACGTGTAGTGCTTTGTATAGATGAGTGTTTGACTCAAAGACTCGTCAGTAAACATCTCACTGTGAGAGAAAAGTTTCCCCCCTCAGCGTTGAAAGTGAATGTATAAGTTATTATACCATTTCTCACTGGTTAATATAATTGAATGCTCCACTATCTTCCCTTTGTAAAGCTCTGCTCAGTGAGACACATGAAGGAAAATCTAGAAAATCCCCTCAGTGCATTGTCAGTGTCTCTCCTTCCTCACTCCCTACCTGCGCCACAGAGAGGAAAGTAGAAACAGGGCATTGAGATGAACAGGGCGTGCTGCGTCACACAGTTTGCACCGCATCGCTTCAAAGCAGTCAGAACAGTCCAACAAGTTTCTTTGTAATCGAATTGTTTCTGTTGCTGATGTGGTGTATTTAATGTGAAACAGTCAGAAAGACGTGCCTTTTTCTCTGTAGCTCTGCTTTGTTTGTTACCACCAGTGCTCACCCTCACTCGCCCATCTGCACTTGCTTACATTCTCTCTTATATTACTCTGGATCTTTTATTTTTTCATTTCATTTCATTTTCAAAGTTGGAAACTTTGTATGAGAATTAAAAGGAATTTATGGGAATAAACCTGGAATTTACAAAATTGAAGGCTGGCTCTTAACAGGGATTTTAAATATAGTTGGGGTAACAAATTTTAGCATAATCTTGATCAAAGCAACCAGATTTCATACAGATACACTTGAGAATATCTATGTGCATGCACACTGCGTACTGCAGGAGTATTGAGGCCACACTCCCCACATGCACTGTACATTCCTCTGTCACGTGCACAGATGTTTCTAGAACTCTGGACTGTTGAAGCCACATTTTTGAGCCCGTGCACCGCATAAAGTGAAGTTGACATTGATTGTTCAGTTAAATAATGAAAACTTGCAAGGTCTACTTACATGTAACCTGTTGAAATGTAATATTTTTAAATTGTATTGTAGATATCACCATCAGATGCCGTACTCAGAGACCACGGTACATGCAGTCATAGTGTCAGCAGTGATTAAAATGCGTATGCCACAGGCCACACTTATGATAGATTCAGAGGTGTTACACTTCAAAAATGATTATATGTAATTCTAAAAAATACTGTAATTACAAGTCTGCAGCCAACATCTAACCAAAGGGAAATTAATTTGGACACTGTTCCAAATAAAGTCTTTAAAAATGCATTAAAAAATCACAGCATATATTATAGGGGTAAAAAATGTTGCAATTTTTACCCAGTATCATTCGGCCCTAATACAGACCCAAGGCTCTTCCCACCTCTTCTGGTCACTTGTTGTCTTTGACTAAAGAGTCTTTGCTGTCAGATCAGCACTTTACACTGTTAATCAATACTACATCATTGAAGAAAAGTCTTCGCACACTAGGGATGTCACGATATGGAATTTTCAGAATGATACGATATGATATGATATTGCAGTTTATATCACGATATCACAATACGATATTAATCCCAGAAATCTCTCAATTCTTCTAATAAAATGTATAAATGCTGATTGAAAAAAAACATATAAACAAGTATTTTAAATAAAATACTTAATGAAACAAAACCCAAACAATATTTTTTATTTTTGTTATTATCTTTTCTTACTTAGTATTATTATTATTATTATTCCTTTTTTCTTTTTTTATTGTAATTGTTAATATCTTTTTCATTTATTTGTTTTGTATTATTTCTGCTGTTATAGTTGTAGGTGCTTTTGTTGAGTCCTAATTGTCATCAATATTACATTGTGTTGGAAATTTGTTCTGAGGAAATGGTAGATATGATGAATATGTTCTGTATGTGTGATTATATATGTAACTGAAATAAAAATTAAGTTAAAAAAACAACTTTTTTAAACTATTAAAGCTTATAACATTTGGTCCACCTGATCTCCATCAGGTGTAGTAGTAGTAACATACTCTTATGTCTTTATAAACAATTGAACAGGCTTCCTCAATGGATGATTGGAGAATATGGCAGCCTCTTTGCTCGTGTATAAGGACATGAGAGTTTGTTGTGACTGCCACTTTACTTGATGAAGGTCAATTGAACTGATCATTACATCAGCATTTAACCTTAAATCCATACAGGAAAATGGTGAGAAGTGGGGCCTACATAACACCAGCCTGGATTTCGTGCTTTGTATTTTAGCGTATGCCAGCAGCCAGCAGTACATAATGAACTGTGGTGAATAAATAGTTTCATCAGGTCTGGTGCAGAGTTGGATGTTAGCGGCTGCAGTTGTGGTCATGACGGCCTTTATAGTGGTGTATTGTTTGCACTGGTGTAAGTGTGCAGCCAACTTTTCAGATGACATACAGGCATTAAAGGTACACCAAGTGCACAGACTTTATGCTTAGGTAATGAATAAACACACCGTCTGCCGACTCGTTCATCATCTAATCCATAAATTCAGTCCCTATTTCAGAGTGAGACTTGAGGCAGACTCAAAAGTTGGGCTTGCTTAAGCAGACCTGAAGACTATTTTCATATCATCAGAGAATTGAGGCCATGGCAGCCAGGCCGGCAACATCTGGCTCCCAGGTGGTGGAAGCAGAAACCCAAACAGGAAAGTGGCCTGTCATGATCTGTAGTCCTCTCTGCAACCTTTCAGTGCTCATCCAAGAAAAGGGAGTGTTTTTGCGTGTAAGGTGATGGCCTTGCAAGCTGGAGTGGAGTTTCCATTCTGAGGCCTTAATAGATTTCAGGTTCACGGCTTTCTGAAGATCAAATGTTTACTCAAAGTGTCTCTCCCTGCTTTCATCGGATCGTGCTTTTAGCTGAGCAATGGTCGTACTATGGCATGCAGAGGAATGTGTGAGAAAGCCTTGTGTACACAATAGGGATGACCTCATTGTTTTCAGCTAGCATTAAGCTCTACATGCTGAGGAACAATGAAGTCTGCGCGCCATTACCCAAACCCCCCTCTCGTCCTTACACTGAGTGTGTGTGCGCTGGTGTTCTGATCCCTTTAGGTTTGTATTTACCTTCTGGTTTACAGGGGCTCTTATAATATTTACCCAGGGCTGAAATGGTTAATGATTATTTAAACAACAAGGATTGGAAGTATTGGGCAACACGCTGGGGCAGGTCGATGCAGAGAAACCAACTCCAGTGGGCTTTGTTTACTGCTGTCACTTTGTGAATGCAGACACAACCTTGCTGACCCTCGGTGGGTTAGAGGGCAACTATCTTTCAAAAAGCTCATGAAAAAATCCTGGCTAATTTATGCTTCTTTTTAAAGCAAGGACTCTTAGAGAGAAAAAGGTTATGACTTGTTTTTATCCTTTTTTTCCTTTTTATTACAACTAAAATGCTCAAAGCTGAAACTGTTTGTTCTGGAAACGTATGGCCATCTTTGTAATAATGGTGAACTGAAATTCTTTGGTCTTTCACAAAGAGTTTTAAATTATTATTGATGTTTTTATTGTTTATGTTTAGAATTCTCTAATTACCTCCACCAACGAGGTTATGTTTGTTTGTTAGCAAGATTACGCAAAAACTAATGGACAGATTTTACTTAAATTTTCAGGGGATGTTGGTAATGGCCCAACTTAAAAATGATTAGAATTTGGTTGTGATCCAGATAACTGCCATTAGCGAACAATCGTTTTTGCTCAATAACTGTCGATCAAATAATGATATCAACATGATTCTGAGTGCTAGGTGTGGATTTTCAGGATCAAGGAATCATATTATGGTGGTAACTTTGTCATGGAAATATTGCTTATATTGCTTATAACAGCAATATGTTAGCTACCTTGGTGAAAGTCTGTGTTCTCCAAGTGTTTTCTAGTTTTTGACAATTTACAGGATGTGACAGAGGTCAACAAGAAGTGTTTGTGTATGGAAATCTGGCAGAAAGGGCCTTTTTTATTTCACAGTATGCTCTATTGTTTATGGACATAACATTTACATTTCTGCTTTGACTTATATAAATGTATATAAGGCATAATAGGGGAAGAAGTGATCCCCCTTCTGCTCTAGCTTTTGATGTATGACGAAGTGATAACAGGAAAGAGAAAGATTGGTAAAGCTAGTGGGGGAGCGCATTGCCATGTACTGGTGCTTTCCATTTGTGGTGTCTGCTGAACTCGGCTCGACACTGCACGGTTGGACTACTACCTGCTCTGTTTTCCATCACAGTATAGACTGAAAAGCACCTCTTTAAGGTAAACGGGAGTGTCACAGCGTGGTTGCGGTGACATCCTCTCAAAAGCAAAGGCAAAAGAGCAGTCGGCCCATTTGTGATTTTTGTCATAAGAATTATAAGAGGAAGTTTGTTCCACAGATAGCTAAAGATAATTTGTAAAGTTGTACAGCAGGCGTCAAATTCAAAATGAGAGCATATTTGCAAAACAACATATCAATCAGTTTGAACATTAAGCATCTTGTCTTCGTATTTTAGTAAAGTGTCATATCCCAGATTCTTGTGAATAAACACCCCTAACAACTACCTTGTCAGTCTCTCGCAACACAGTGATTTTACTCTCTAACAAGAGGCAGTCCGCACAAACGACAAAAAGCTTAGGAAATAACATGGCAGCTAGGTGTTGAGTGGCTGCAGTGTGATTTAATTTTGCACAGCTGGACTCCAACAGTGTCGGTATGAAATTTCCGCTAGAATGAAACAACACCAACAAGCTGGAACACTGGCTCATGCAACATCACATTAAATATTAGGAGCTCCATGTGTTTGACATTGTTGACACCAGAAAACTTTTGAAGGTCTACATGGTTTGACTGAGGGAATCTGCAGGAATCACCAAGGGGATCAGTCAAGAGTTTGTCATTTGCAGTGACAGTCAAACTATATCAATTCCTATTTCTTATCCCTTATTTATGCTCATAAACTTTACATAAGATTTTTCCGAGGCCTCTTGCAGTGTATTAAGACACAGAAAACTTTTGAAGTCGTCCAGGAATTTTCAAGGTCAGCCCCGTGTTTGAATGTAAAATACAACATTTTTAACCCCACTTCTATGGCAGTTTTTAGCTGTGAGGTGTATGAGTGACAAGGCAAGTCAGGGAATGTCAAGGACACTCTTCAGAAATTAACTTGTGATTTTTTGGTGTGAAAATAGCTCTGCTTTTAAGAAAAATATGACCAATATAAAGCATCTTGAACCTGCGATGTTTCACGTCCAACAAGGAACTGCACAGGTTGCCAAATACACTCTAATTCCTCAAAAGAAGCTTAGAAATAAGCCCACTTAAACTTCACTTTACACCTCAGCATGTCTCTGTGTAGGTTAGGGCCTCAATTCCTAGTTGAAAGTACATTTTAATACTGCTTCATGTTCACTTTAGAGAAACTGGCAAATTTAAAGTAAAGTACATGATACAGCAGCAAAGCATTAGACATATGGTGGAAAACTTTTTAACCTTGTCTGCCTGTCAAGCAACATTATAGCAGCGTGTTCCCACAGCCTTGTCCCAGTGTGGTCACAACTGGCACCAAAAACACAATGGCAACAACCAACATTTAGAGTTTTACAGTTCAAATAGACCTCAAACCCACGGCTGACATGCTGGACTCTGGGAGAGATCAATGTTGCCAGGAATGCTGTGAGAAAACCTCCCTTCCCTCGATCTCCTCCTCCCACCTGTAACCCTCATCCCTCCCTATCACCATAATCTCACACTGTTCCTGTCTTGTTACCCAGGCACTCATATTGAGCGAGCCACTCAACAGCAAGTGCCTTAAATGGCCATCGGAGGCGGCTTACCACGTAGAGCTTTGATCCATTCCAGTGGCGTTCTGACAACTCCCCGCTAATGCCTCCGCTGGGTCTCTCCAGCTGCGAGGAGGACCGCTCGATCAGTGGTTTATGGATGTGAGACTTGCGGCCTTAAGTAAGCTGCTGTTTTTCATTAAGATGTAACTGGCACATGGGATGAGAGTTGACTGTCCTTAATGGTTCCTTCTATTGACAGCAGGCCAGTGTAGAAGGAAAGCTTGTTCTGTGACAGCCCACGGGGTCCTTATTTAATGAAGTGACTGCCTGAAGCCCTCAAACATCTCATAAAGCACCCGGGAAAACAGACACAGTTGAGTAGAGGTCAGAATGAAGGGTCCTGCTTCAGTCTGGCTTCCTGATTTTCTTTATTTTTTGTTCTCCTTGTAACATCACTGCTTTTAAAGAAGTGCCAGAATTTTGTTTCAGATATTTTTACAGTCGATAACTAATTAATTTAAGTAACTTTTCTGCCCTGAAGTTATTAAGGAAGGAACTCATTTGAATAATAAAAACCCTGATTATGTGTAAAGTTAACAAAATAACTCACATAAAATCAATTAAACAAACCAAAACTAAACAACAAATAAAGGACAGAGACCTCAAACAAAACCAAAAATCTTAATGAAATAGGAACTGGAGGAGTGAGCCCATGCTGCCAGTGTTGACGACAAAAGCCTCTGTGCTCAGGTGAAACAAACATAACCACAAGGCTTAGCTCTCACATTTGCTTATTTACTTAAACTATCAGCTATAAAGCCAAGGGCACTGCATTTTGTTCTGACTTTAACAACAAAAGTCAATTCTTTTCATAAGAATAGCACTGAGCATGGAGCTTTTTCCCTCAACAAAGCAGGAGCTTACCATTATTAGAAAAAAGGAGACAGATAGTTTTTTCTGTGATATATGTACATTAAAATATGGAAAAAAATCATTTTATAGGGACAACTACACAGTTTGTGTAGTACCCACTGTTTTCTGCAGCAGTTCATCCTGTGATAGTACCTCTTAACACTGGCGGGGTCATCATAGCATGGCTGCATGAAAACACTGTGACATCCTCACAACAAAAAAGTTGTGGCTGGCTCTCAGTTTGTGGCTTTCTGTCACAGCAAAGAGATGAGCCTATTGTTAGCATCAAAACAGCATGCTATTAAAAGTAAGATAAGATAAGATAAGATAATCCTTTATTGATTCCCAGAGAGGTAATTTCAGTGTTGCAGCAAATACAAGGGTTAGTACAAGGGTAAAATAACTTGCAGTAAAGGTCAATAAAATAACATATAATATATAAAAGATATAGGTCAATAGACTGTACAAAAAGCAAATAAACAAAATAGAATAAAATATAGTTGAGGTAGAATAAAATCTAGTAGAGATACACAGTTAAATGAAGCCAACAATTGGAGGGTTTCATTTCAGTATCAGAAATCAGTTTTGTTGTGGTGTGAAGGTCTTTAGATTTACACCAATCAGACATACCATTATGACCTCTGACAGGTGAAGTGACTAACACTGATTATCTCTTCATCATGGCACCTGTTAGAGGGTGAGAAATATATAATCCATATTTATATTGATCAGTTGTTTTCAAATGACATTGGCCAGGAATAGTAGACTTCTAAGGCTCAAATATTCTCAATGGCAGTGCCCGATGAAAGCATGTGCCTGTATGTATGATTACATGAATGACAGTGAAGAGCTATAATGGGCTATCAGATGAACTGAGTCACATTATTATAGACGGACATCACAGGCTGTACCTGTGATGAGAGGAGTATCTGGAGGTTTGGAGCTCAAAGCACCAGCGCTCCTCACCGCTTCCTGATATGAGATTCAATAAGCTAATGTTGCCAGGCAACGGGTGCCATTCCACTTTTGGCAAGTATTGCTTGGTAACAAAATTTGTTTCTAAGGAGTGAAGGCAGAATCACTGGTGGGATCAATGATGGATACTACTCTGAAGTCTAATCGCACATTTTAGGAATTAGAAGCAGTGGTAGGAAAATTGATGTGTGTGTGTTTTATTCAGTGAAATTGAATAAAAGAGGAAGGTTGCTTGCTGGAGAGAAAATACTATTAACACAACAAAGCAGGTATTCAGATACTGATAGTGGACCTGAAACTGTTTTGTATTCTCTTCATGAAAGGTTTCATCTTAAATCTTTCAGTCTCTCTCCTCTCAATCCTCCACAAATATCCGCAGAGGTTGTGAAAGTACCGGAGCACTCTTCTCTCACAATGCACCTCTGCTTGCAAATGGCCCAACGGTGCACCAGTGGGAGGCGGAGTGGGAGGAGAGGAGGGGGGGTGGTGGTGTGAACAGGGCCTGCGGGGGTGGCGCTGCTGCAGTTACATAATATCAGATGAAACCCAGCTGTGCCGGTGTTGTTTTGCCCATGGGTGAAGCGGTGCCAGCCAAGCAGACTGATGTGTCCACCTGCGCTTTTTCAGAGGAGGTACGGGATGAGAGCACAGGGTGATGAGCGGATTTGACACCGAACGCAGAGATCACACGGAGCCGGTAAAAAAACGTGAGACGGCAGTAGACGGCATCTAGCTTCAACTCTGTGTTGCCAAGGCAGCACAGTTGTTGTGTTGTTGTCAGAAACCTTGCAGTGTAATGATGATAGTGCCAGGTCCCAACAATGGTCTTTCGAGTCCATTTGTCTTTTCTTATGATCTTTTTGTAGCAACTAAAGCTTCCTCCTGCTGCTCTTTCATCCCACTCAGAAGAAAAACATACCCAGAAGAAAAGACCTTTTGGCCTGTGATGTGTGCACAGACAGCGTATACCAGTTAGTACTAAAGGAGGGCAGTGTATGGTATATACAAGATTTATTGATTTTTACTTAAACAAAATGTAGGATTAAGAACATTGCTCCATCCATCCATCCATCTTCTTCCGCTTATCCGTGGTCGGGTCGCGGGGGCAGCAGCCTCAGCTGAGAAACCCAGACTTCCCTCTCCCCAGCTACTTCGTCCAGCTCCTCCCAGGGGATCCTGAGATGTTCCCAGGCCAGCTGAGCGACATAGTCCCTCCAGCGTGTCCTGGGTCTTCCCCGGGGCCGCCTACCAGTGGGACGTGCCCAGAACACCTCGCCAGGGAGGCGTCCAGGATGCATCCTAACCAGATGCCCGAGCCACTTCATCTGGCTCCTCTCAATGCGGAGGAGCAGCGGCTCTACTCCAAGCCCCGAGCTGACCGAGCTTCTGACCCTGTTTCTAAGAGAGAGTCCGGACACCCTGCGAAGGAAACTCATTTCGGCCGCTTGTACTCGCGATCGTGTTTTTTCGGTCACTACCCAAAGCTCGTGACCATATGTGAGGATAGCAGTGAAGATCGAGTGGTAAATCGAGAGCACATTGCTGTTTGGCAAAAACCTTAAATCTCAATTTATGATTATTTTCGTATTGGTTTTGTAAAACAGTGCTTAACTCTTCTCATCGGTGAGTTAGTTTTATGAATGTGAAACAATTTAAAAGTACCAAAATCAATAGCCAATTTTGACAAATGAGTACTGATCATTAAAAAATTACAACCTTTTTGGAATTTTCTGAAAATTACTGATTTTGGTGTTTTCTGCTCATCATGGCAGAAAGATTTGGATCAAAACAGTTTGAAGTATTTTATTTTACCCTGGGTGATTCAAACAAATGGCATGAAATTAGGATTATTTCAGAGATGATTTTTTAAACACCCCTTCCTTTTCACATTGAACTCCATGTGTTCTTCATATATTTTGTGGACATTCTCAAAAAAAAAATGCATATGTCCTGGTGCTGATCATCAGTTGGCGGGACATGAAGTCAAACATACACGGTGGAAGTCAGTGTTCATAATACAGCAGCAGAGCAGAGCTTTTTGCTATAATTACAGTTTATATCCTAACTTGAGTTATGTTAGAAAAGTGTTTTACAGGGTTCCTACGCAGTATGGAAAATATGGAAAAGTATGGAATTTGATTTTATAATTTTCCAGATCTGGAAAAGTATGGAAAATTGAAACTATTGTATGGAAAAATATTCATGTTTCCAAGACTTCTATCATTGTTCTATTTTCTAAAAAAAGAAAGAAAGAAAGAAAAAGAATATAAAACAAAGAGAAATGCATCGATCTGTTGGCAGCGCAGCTAAAAATGTTTGTGTGAGAGCACACAGACGGTTACGGTCCCGGAAAACATTTGGGCAGATTTCTCAGCTGACATTACACTCCGGTCCGGTAGGTGGCAGGCTGGCAGCAATGCACCTGTAAACTGGATGCCAGCCACCAAGCAAAACCAACAGAAGAAGAAGTAGGGCAGGTGAACTAGCTACTGCTCGTGAGCGAGCTAAAATGGGAGGATGTAAATTTTCAGAGGAGTGGCTAAAAAATCCCAAATACAAAGGCTGGTTGGCAAAGGATTCCGGGCAGACAAGAAAAGCAAAATGCAGACTTTGCATGAAGTCCTTCGACATCTCCAACATGGGGGAGGCGGCGGTGCTGAGCCACATGATGGGGAAGAAACACAGCTGCCTCTTTGCGGCATCTTCTGCACCTAGGATCGTTACGTTTTTAAGTCAACCCAGCGAACTTGATGAACGGTGAGAACATTATTGAACATTATGAATTCAGTCTGTTATAGGTAACCGCGTTAATTTCAAATGTTTACATACTGAAATTAATGTTACCAGACCTGTCATGTTTATTGTACGTTTACTTTATTTGCACAATCAATCAATAGTATATTATGATAAGCTGGCTACAGTGCACTGACATGCCGTCTATAATAGCAGACTAATTAATGTGTCTCGTCGGCGATAAAAAAAGAAAAAAAAAGAAAAAAAAGTGAGAGAGACCCGCTGTGGCCGCAGCGTAGAACCACAGTGACTCTGCCACAGTCTGATAGTTAAGTGAGGGGGGGTGAGGTGACGGCTTAAATGTTACGTGACACATATTTCAGAGTGACGGCCATTTCACTTTTTACCGCTTGTGTGTTTAACGTACAGACTCCAGTGTCATGATGCGCTGAAAAAAACTTAGGCTCCGAGTCTCCGTTGCCATGGTTACTAACAAGTGTTTGAGCCAGCGCAGTTATAGTAGGCCTACTGTAATCACGTTGCTATGTAAAACGGATGGTTGCTAGGGACCCCGTTCTGATCAGATTCACTATATTCTCAAATGTCACAAATTATTTGATGTTTTTGCCGAGAAGTCTGGAAATTTGGGTATGGAAAAAGTATGGAATTTTGAAATGTCAAATATGTAGGAACCCTGGTTTTAACAGCATAGTTGAGAGGAGCATTGTAGCACACAGAGGTGAATATGAAGCTGCGTCACTACGTGCATGATGACTACACCAGAGAAAGAAAGCTGCAGTGTTTAAGCTCTGTGCACAACAGCAGCGTGAGACAGCTCTTTGGATGTACCCAGTGGTGTTTTTGAGCAGATGCTCTACAGAACTGTGATGGTGTGCAATGACAACCGTGCTCTAGAATGTCCAGACCCACATCTGAGTTTGTGTTACCGTCCTTACAATCAATTCAACTTCTACCAGTACAGTGGCTGTTTTTTATCCATCCTGTCAAGTCTCTCTTTTCCATTTTCACACTGGGTGACACAGGATCAGCCCTCGCTACTTGCCTCAGTGAATTACCTGGGCTATTCACTGCTGCATTCACACCTCTGCTCAATTGGACTTTACCCAAAAAGGGGGGGTGAGAAAAAAATTACCCAGGTACAGTTTGGGTGAGACTCTTCTGTTTGTATGCACACATACAGCTCACCCGAGTAAATTCTTTTTTATTTCAGGGTTTTTCTGCATTCAGTTTAAGAACTGAAACTTTTCTACAACTGTCACAGTAGTCGAAACTTACCACCATGAAACTGCAGCTCCAACCCTATCTCCATCCATACATTAACATTAAGTTCATTAAACTTGACATTTTTATGGCTTGAAAAACTGTAGAGAACGTCTTGAGGTATTAGCAAAAATGCAAAAAAAAGAAAAATAAAATAGCCTGCCCCATCCCTCAGTGTTAACAAATCTTTTAAAATATTCCTGGTTCAGCATCTAGATTTGGATCATCACCAAAATCAAACCACAATGAATAACCAACATTCACTGGAAATTGAATCAAAACCTGTTGAGAACTTTTCAAGTTGTTAGTGAAAGTATGGGAAAACAACCCTATGCCTCAAATCCTAAGGAAACTACAGCCATATTGGGATCACTACCAAAAACTGAACCGTTTCTTCCTTATGCCATGACCATCAGTCCTTGAGACTTTCCTCCAAATCTGTTAAGAACCTTTTGAGTTGTCTTGCTCACAGTCAGACAAACAAGCAGACAGACAAATGCCAGCAAAACCATAACAGAGATACAGTAAACCCCATGATATTGTGGTTCAGTTTTTGTCGCCCTGTTATTTCGCGTTTTTTCTGTAAGACCTATTAATTTTTATATTGCATACATTTTTGCCATTTTGCGGCATTCTGCAGCATTGTTTATTAGTTTAAATCTTGTGGGTCACAATATAATGCCCGTATGTAGCCAGCCAATCAGAGTGTTGCTATTTTTTTCTCGGCCGCTGATTGGCTATTGTGTATCACGTGGCTTTGCATCTTGCAGGGAGCAGAGATCCTTGCTTTTACCGCTTTCACACTAAAATTAGAGGGTCACCGTGGGTTTTTTTCAACGTGGGATAACCCGCTAACAATCAGCAAGTGACTCTTTTCTCACTGCCAGCAGACCCGGGTCTAATCGACCGCAGACGGGCTGCATAGCAGTTCTTTTTCCTCTGGTGCATCAAGCTGATGTCATCACGTTGATGACATCATCAACGCAACGAAACATGACCATGTAAACAATGGAAAGGAGCATGGAAGCCGTGGACACGGTGGTGCGCTGTTTTCCGCACTTTGTGCTTTTGTCCCTCTTTAAAAATGTACAAACTTGGCTCAGACTGGATGACATTCGAGTGCTGATGATACAAAGGCGGATGGAAATTGTTGCTGAGATGGCAAAGAGTCACGTAAGATACAGATGAAGGGGACGTTATGCCGTGGGCATGTTACGCCGACGTCATCCGTAAAATTAGCGGGTTGACCTGGGTGTGATGTTGCCACTGGAGCTGATTGGAGGCGAGTCGATAAAAACCCATGTCACTTGCAGGGTGAGTCGACCTTGGTCGAAATGCCGATTAGACCCTTTCAAACTGCTGACAGGAGCTGATTGTTACCGGGTTTAAACAGGTTTTTTGGCCAGTCTGAAAGGGGTCTTTGTTCTCTCTCAGTTTCGTGTCTGTCTCTACAGTGATTGGTGTTCTGCATAACTTTAGTGTTTTGTGCATTGGTTTTGTGTTTGTGTTTTATTGATATGTAATTAAAGACCTTAAAATTCTTTTAAAAGTACTGTAAAAGTTATAAAAACATGCCTAGGGTATATTTAAATAGGGTATTTCTATTTCCCAGGTTTTCATTGATCATGTGTGGGTCTGGAACCTAACCCCCACGATGGAGGGGGGACCACTGTATAATATAATGCTCAGTCCTACTTTCTCTCTCTCTCTCTCTCTCTCTCTCATATGTTGGCATTGTGCTGCACTGTGGTTGGTGGTGGACAGGAACTTCTGTGAAGACTTCGTTATTGTTAATTTCCCCAGCCGCTGCGGGCTGTTTCTTCCTTTGGCAGACCATGCAAGCAGTTTGAAAAAGGACTGAATAATGCACTGAAGGTGTCTGTCAGGAAGAGACCTATCTGCCTTAAAGCCCTGTTTTTAAAAGCCTACATCACAGTCACTATTATTAAAAGCTCATCATGTTGCCCTCGCAGACCTCAGTAATTAAAGGAAGAGGCGTCTGTGTTTCATCTTCCTCTCTTTGTCTCTTAAGCATTTCAGCAAGACAAACTAATGTTCTCTCTCATGCACCATTAGACAGAAGTTTGTTCTGAAGAAACTAATACAAAACCTAGTCAAACTTCTCTTTTATCATCAGCATTTAAGACAAAAAGGCAGACACACTGGTATGATTTCTTTCTAATTATACGGTATTTTAGTTCCAAAGATGGAGGAGAGAGCTGGGTTTCTTGGTACTTGTTGGACATCAGGGTTTTACATTTATACATGCACTGTCCAGCTGGGTGAGGGGAGTTGCCAGCTGGGCACCCAGAGGGTAAAGAGCATTTTTTCCTAAGTAGTTTTGACTTTTGAGTAACAAGCATTCATGGTTAGGTTGTGCGTTCTGTCAAACCAATTTGTATCAAACCCTGGAGAGCTCTGTTTTATTTCACTCAGTTACAGTTGATTTTCTGGTCAACATGTCATCCTTAACAAGAGATTACAACTAAAAGCGTAAAAGGTGGAGGAAAAGTGGGGCAGCCACACTGAATTGGGAAGTTTAAATGTAAGATTTTGGCTTATTCACAGTGCCATTTCAAGGTTTGTAATTGATGCCTTTCTGAAATTTTACTGTCAAATATGAGCATAATAAGAAAAATATTGTCTTTTTTTCACTTTGTTAATTCAGTGCTGTGTCCGTGTGTCTCTTAGTTTATGGATGGATATTAGGGACAGTTTTGTAATGACACTTTTATCTTGTGTAATTCCAGACTTGTTTTTGCAGATGCTAACACTTTACCTTGATTGTGCTTAAAACGCCCAGAAAATAATGGTTTGCCTTTTATTTGCCTTACACGGTGAAGCATTGAGGTATACTTTAACAGCAGTTGTCTGCCAGTATGTTTGACCACATATTAGCTGTAGATATCTGCAGAAATTCCTGTACCTGCCAATATTAATAATTAACTTTGTAAGTCTATCCAGGGAGACAGATATTTTAATTGAAAATAATCACAAACTGCATGGTCTTTTCAGATATGATATCAAAGAGAGTGAAGAGAGAAAGCATTAGTACTAAGACAGACTTCTTGATTGAATGATGGGCGCATAGTGTTGCCCCATGCATAAAATATGCTTTAGATAAAGTTTGATTGATCTGCACCTGCTGTGCTGTGCTGTGCTCTTTTAAGCCTTGCAGCAGTGTAGTGTAATGTGAATTAAAAGACAGGATCAATATTACTCTACAACAGGGTAATAATGTATTATGTTGCTATTGCAGAAATGCACTGCAAGGAGGACATTTGTATATCTTTTGCCTTCGGCGTCTACTGCCAATCCATCACAGGTGTCTCTCTGATACTTCAAGGTTCAGATTTCCTAAAAACCCAAAGTTGTCAATCTCTGTAATAGTCTCACAGCAGTACCTACCTATGGACGAGGATGCCTTTTGTGGTAATCCCAGTGAAGCTGCATTGTAACACTAAACAATTTTCAGCTATGGCTTTCTTTCCTATGTGGCTTTCAAAAATTTTTGTAGTTAATAAGTCTTATGAAATTACAACAGTACTGTGTGCAGTATTGTATGTTATACAAGGTCAAGCTTTGTCTTTTCTTTTCTTAAGGAAGCAAGATTGCAGTTGATAGTTTTAAATGTATTTGGGGAAGAGAGGAAATCTAAATGTGGAAATCATTTTGCAGCACGAAAGTTTAAATGTTTTATAAAAGTCTAAAAGCCCATATAATGCTTTTTGTGTTTTGTATGCCCTTTGGTGTGTTTTACATGTCTCCTCTGTGTGATTGAATACTTCTATGACAAGTCAAAAAGCCTAAAGCATTTATTTTTACCTCTTTGCGTCACCAATACCTGCTCTACCAGTGTAATTTCCTATTATTATTTTTTCTTGGCAGTTTGAGCAAGCCTAGTGCAGAGGGTAGACACTGGTTGAATGAATGCAGAGTCCTTGACAACATGGCAATGAATGGTGTAGAACTTACCAACTACCACAGAGTAGAACGGTTAACCAAACAGTGGACAGGACCCACGAGGGTGAAGGAGCTGTTAAAGTGGCAGGAGCAGACAGAGTCAGAACACTGCTGAATCAGGAGTACTCAATTTGTGAAAACTAGAAGGTTTTGTAAACATAAGTGATTTTGAACATAATCTACCAGACAACAGTATGAATACATGAACCAGAGTTAAGGCAAGGTATGGTCTGTTTAAACTGTTAGCTACACTTTTACACAAATGTGCTTTTACAGACATTATCAAATCATTTTAACATCACCACTGATGGAAGCTGTGACGCATTGGCATGGATTTACTCTGTGTGATTATGCTATTCTGTGATGCACATTTTTGTAGAGTCTGTAAATAAATATTAAATATTCACTGACTGAAAACCTCCATCTGATTTTAATGTACATGTAGAACAAGTAACAGGTTATGTCAACATGACATAAATCTGTGAGAATGTAGATATGACCATCAGGTTTAACAGCTTTGTTTTTACAATTGCAAAGTATCACACTGGAATTTGTTCTGACCATACTACATATATTATCATTTTCCTCAGTTTGTGTTACACTTGAGCAAACATGGACCACACAGAAAGGCCCTCAGGCTCCTAGGTCCTGCAGAGACTGATGGATGAAACCATGTAGCTGCACTACAGAACAGTGCATGAACACAACAGGAACTTGTCTCCTGTTGGACTTTCCTCCATCATAACGTATACAGACTTGTACAGTTCTATGGTGCCATGGTAGAGATTGGCAGCAATGGGCAAAAAGTTTGTACTTTGCCTCTGGCACCGCCTGTCTACACCTAAAAACTTCCCTGCTGCTCTGTGTCAGCTGTCAAACACTAGATGACTCAAAAAGAGCAGACTGAGGTGAAATGGAAATAAACAATGAGATACAGAAAAGAATGTGAAAAACTAGATGGCAAAAATGACTGGCAATGTAGAGAGGGAAAGAAGATAGATGAGGGGAGAAAAGTTGCCTTGAAGGAAATTAAAAGATATGTGATCCATGCAAGGGAAACAGCAAAGGGATTATAGAAATACAAGAGGAGCCGTCGAGGTTTGAGAGTCCTGAGAGCAGGAAGAGGGAGGGAAAGGTGACTCTCAAGAAGATCCAGCCCCCGTATTTAATTGTTTTGCTGTGCCAGGAAAAGCCCCAGATGCCTGTAGTTAAGCAACGGTTTGACCCTTTCTTTGGTACTGAGCTGCAGGGCTGAGGGCACCGAGCAGAAAGCTTAGCAGCGGACCTTTCATTCAAAGGCCCTTTCTCTGCTCTGGACCTTTGGGGGGTGCAAAACCTCACATCTGTCAAAGTGTCACAGGGCTCGCTGTCTTCAGCCCGTATCCTCCTCCCCTCCCATCCTTTTTAACAGCGATTACCCAAGAACCCCTGCGTGCTGTTTCTCACGGCCATTAAACATGCACTTGTCAATCCATGCCCTTCATCTCGTGACCGACGGCTCACAGCCACTTGCCTCTGAGCTGGTTCATACTTAATCAATGTGAGTGCAGATTGTCTCCATTATGGTCTTCATCTATGTTCCTGTGTGTAGTCTCTATGCCCCAGTCCAATTTTACTGATTCTTGAGCTGCTATTGAGTGGGATTACAATGAAACCTACATGCAACCAGCTATTTTTAGACGGCCATAAGATCCTCACCATGTGGTGCATTTATGGGCAGAGCAACATGCTGAACTTGATACTGAAGATGACAAAATATTGATTAGGGATGTACATTTCAAAGAATATTGCTATCCAAAAGTCAATGGTAATTACTTAATATTCAATTGATGACTGCATGGTGTGCTGTGAGTATCATGTTTCCTCAAGTGATCTCAAGTTACTTAAATTTTGAAAACTCCATTGTGTAGTTTTGCTTCTTCTTCCATCTTCTGAATTTTCTGTTAACTGCACAGAGGATGATATAACCATAATACATCTGCTGCCACATCATCTGGGCCTGTATTGATTATTTAAAATTGTATCAGTACATGTATTGGAACAGAGTATGTGACAATATGTTGCTGTATCACTTTTTAGTGCAGGCCAAATAAGGTTGATAGGCAACAGTAACTTGTCCTTAGGTGTGACTGCAAATCTGCCTAGTTGTTTGTCCCTATATGTCAGCCCTGTGACTGACTCTCTTCCCTTATGACTACTTGAAAAGGCTACAGCTCCTGTGCAACTCTAAATGTTGTAAGCAGTATATATGATTGACCGATTTGCTTTTAGTTGAAGCCATGTGTTATCCTATTTCATATAAGCTGAAGATGAAAACATGTAATATCCTAAGTTTGCTTTTGACAAAAAAATCACATAAGTATAACTGTTATTAGGCCTGATTATTTGTATCATTTTGGACTGAAAGGGCCCACATTTTGCCTTAACTCAGGTTCATATATTCAACTTTGATTACCACAAGAGTATGTTCACAATTGTGTATGTTCAAAAAAACCTTCTGGTTTTCACATATTGAGTTCCCCTTGTCCCGCCGTATTCTCAGTCTATTTGAAATGCTTTGTTGGAGCTCCTGCCCCTTTAAGTCCCCTTCCCCATGTGGGCTTTTTTATGAGTTTAACAATAATGATAGTTTGATTAAGTTATAGTGAATAAAATAAGGACATCTTGTCACTTTGACTAATTAATTTTGTTAAAAAACAAACAAAAAAACATGAAAAAAACAGTTTGTATCTGAACTAAATTAAATATAGATATTGTATCGGGGCTCAAAGATAATTATTGTTATCCGGATCTGGAGCCAAAAACGCTCATAAGGGCACCCATGATTCTTGTGATATTTTTGATTTGACGGGCAGGCCCCTCTGAGGGTTTAGGGGACTGCATGTGGCCCCCTGACCTTCAGTTGCCCACCCTGCTTTAGAGCATAAAAAGATAGATGAATAAGATTTATCCAGTCCTTGTTTAAGGTGAAGGCATAAATTCACTTAACCTCTGCTAAGTCAACACCAACCACCAACACTTCAGGATTAAACTTAATCAAAGAAGTAGCTTTCTCTCTGTAAACTTCCTTTTGGTTAAGTTAAACAGTTACTATCAGTTGTTCCCCCTCTGAAGGTGTTAGAAATTGTCTTTGTTTTTTTCTTAATGATGTTATCTGGGAGCGTCTCGTGGTTTCATTTTGTTCGAAGTGTCATCACAACAAAGAGAGGAGTGAGAAAAAGACTTTGGGGCTAATTGCTGTAAGTACTGCGCTCATGTCTCTTCACATGTCGGGATTAAAAGCATCAGCATTCACTTCCTCTCTTTCTCCTCTTTGTTTACTTTGATGCTCGTGCTGCAAGTTTTTCTCACTCGTGTTTAAAAGCTCTTCTTCCTTGCCAAGAGTTTGTGTGAAGCTGATAAACCGGCCGACATCTCTGACGAACAGTTAGTCAAATTTCCTGACCCTATGTTCCATGAAATAAAGCACTAGTAGAAAAATAAAGTTAGTTATACTGCATTTGAAAATAGAAGGGGCTGAAATTGTACCATACTATTAAGAACCACAAAACAAGATCTATTGGTGAGGGATCTGGCTCTTATTTAAAAGCTTGTTCTTCATCTGTTATTACATATACACAAATAAACAAAGCGCATGGTTTGTGCACCACAAAGCTGCTGGATCTTTTTTCTTGGATCACAGATCAATCGCACAGCTGCAAACTGGCTGCCTTTTGCCTGAAACTTGTTAAAATAGAAGAATTTATAATGAGAAAAGTTATATTTTCACACATTGCTCTGGAGGTGGGGCTTTTCCTGAAGTCATGTTTAATTGCCAAGAGGACAAAAAAATCCTGCTCAAGGAACTCCAGTTTTAAATCCATGCAGACTGATTTTTACAACAGTTTTAACATAATGTACAATGGCATTGTCACAATATGGAACTTTAAACTTCAGTATGTTAAGTCTGATAGCATCTGTTTCCAAACAGTCCTGAGTAATGTCATGTTTCAGTTACCAAAGAATTCATGAAAATTCTGGAAACTGTCAAATTGCACAAATGCATGCAAACGACTGCTGGAATAACCACATGTTTTCAGGTTCATGCATGAGCAACCATCTCGGAAAGACTTGGGTATCAGCAGTGCACAACATTGTTGTCATGATATTGATATCAGTGCCATTATTAGTTCTGCTTATGTGTCCAATGCTTAAACAATACCCTTATCTTAACCTTTTGATTCTGCTTGAAAAAAGAAGACCTTCACAGGTTTTCTGTGTCAGCAACGTCAATCACATGGCACTCCTGATGTTCACTATTGTGCTGCATCAACAAATGTGTCAGCTTGTTGCTGCTGTTTCTGCCTTAAGCAAAGGCAGTAACAGCAATATGTATCTGTCTTAAATAAGACAGATACATATTGGGTGCTGGTTTGGCGAAATGGTGGGAGGATAGGCACGATCCATGTGCATGCTTCTGCCGGCCCGGGTTTGGGTCCAACCTGTGGCCAGTTTGTGGGGTGTCCTCTCCTGCTCTCTCTCGCCCCCTTTCAAGGGCCTGTCTCTGTCTCTCTCTCCTATCAGTAAAGGCACAAAAATGCCCAAAAATAATCTTAAAAAGAAAAGAAAAGAAAAAAGACACATTGCATGTTGCACTTTTGGCAACACATTGTGCAAAATGAGGCCACATTCAGGACCGCTCTTGTCTCCTGTGAGCTATGAATGTGTCCTGTACTTCCTAACATACTGTCTGCCTCCTGCAAGACCATGACATGGTTTTGCAAGGCACACTTTGGATGGGATTGATAAGATTGTTAAGCACAAAGGCAAATGATATCAATTCAAAACTAGTTAAAACTGATTCTCAGTTCTCATCCTTAACATTAGCTGCTTTTGCAGGCACTGCAAAAACATCTTTTTAAGCATAGCGCTGTGTCAATTTAAGTTCACAGTTTCACCAGGAAGCTCTTGGCAGAGCTGAATGTTTGTCTAATCATAAAACAAAATTGCTGTGAGAGGGCATCTACTTAGTTGCAGGCAGATCAACCAGAGAGCCTCTGTCAGTTAAGTCCTAACAACTGTAAGAATTGGAGCAAGAGGCCTGTAAGAGACAGGCTGGACAGATGTAGTGGAGTGAATAAAGTATCAGAGGTCTTTTGGGTGCCTTGCCCATGCCATGGCTACCTCTCTAGCCTCTGCTGTCGTTTATAGTGTGAAATGCCAGAGGTAAGAAAAGAAACTTTTAAAGAGAGAGAACTGCATTTTCCTGTAGTCAGGGTGTTGTGGGCAGGAGTTTTATGAGCTCTGGGACTGGGACTGTGGTAGTAGTGATTTATAGCTTTCATTATCATGGCTATACCACACAGTTGGCTCCCAGTAGAAGCCACGCATACCTACACACAACTTGATACAGCTGTTGAAGCCTGTTTTGTGGTAAAAAAGAGGTGCTAAGTAGTTAAAGTTTTCTCATGTGCCGCTTTCACCACAATGATTAAATGTTAAAGCTGCTGCAGGTCTGTATGGTGATGTGGGGCACAGGTGGCTTTTTAAGAAACACACTCACTCACACTTTCCTGGCTACCTGAGTTTTAGATATATTCTTTTTGTGTACTTGCTGTGGAGAGCAGACACATGGGGTATGAAAGAGAAAGGAAATGTTTTACCAGCCGAACGTGAACTCAAGAGTGGGGATGTATCCGGTCTTAGCAGCTTTGGGTTTAGTAATTCAGAGCTCATGTTTTTGGTGCAATAAAACAGACAAAAACATTACAAATGCTTATTTTTTACGTTTTCTGTGTGTAGTAATTACAGGCTATTAAACAGTCAGCAGTTTGCACATGCTTACAAGCAGGGTGTGAAATTAACCAGACCAAGACAGCACACGCCACTCCACTGGTAATCTCTCTTCATTGTCTTTTACTTGCGGCTCGCATCCAATTTAAAGCTCCACTTCTGGATTACAAAACAAGAACGACTCCTGCCGACCTTGAGTCCCTTATCCAGGTCCACACTCCCTCCCTCCTGCTACGCTCTGCTAGTGAAAGATGCCTGGTGCTCCCATCCCAACATGGCTCAGAATCACTTGCTAGACTCTTCTCCTCTGTTGTTCCCAAATGATGGAATTAATTACCAAACTCCATTAGATCTGCAGAGCCCCTATCTACTTCTAAGAGAAATTTAAAGACCCAACTGTTGAGGGAACACTTGTGCACTTAGTTTGATGCTTCTTCTCTGCAGTCATCAGTGGTAGAGTGAGTTAGAGGGTTTTAGACACAGCTCGTTGTGAACAACTCAGCACTGAGTGTGTTAATGTCAGTAACATGAGGACATGATGATTATGATGATGATGATATTTGGGTGGCTTGACAAGGTTTTCTGCCAATTACTTGGTAATCTGAGCTGTTAATTATAGCTGTTAATGATACTATTAGAGTATTTCATGTTAAAAATTATCTTTAGAACTATATAAGGAGGCAGATGACGCCGCCCCTTGAGATGCTGCATCTCAAGGGGCTATCCTCCAACTAATTGATATTCACACAGAAATATGATCAGAAAAAATATGGTCAGGGCATCCATAAATCTGTTGCAATTATGAATTCTTATTTTAGTCCCTTTGTCTCTGCCCACCTCTCCATCCTTTTGCAATTCTTTCAGAAAAATACAGACCTACTCTTTTGTAAAGTGTCTTGAAATAATATTCGTTATGATTAGAGTAGAGATTGATTGATTGATTGATAATGATAAGTGCCAATCACAGTTAGAGTTTCTGTTTGGGGAGTGCATTCTGAAGGGTTACGCACTATATGGCTTGCAAGTGTCTTAAACTACAGAGTGATTAGCAAAAATATGGTTAGTTTAAGCTCTGCAGGTGTTACTGCAACTTCTGTGTCCTTAACGTAAGCAATTACTTGGTAATCTGAGCTGTTAATTATAGCTGTTAATGATACTATTAGAGTATTTCATGTTAAAAATTATCTTTATAACTATATAGGGAGGCAGATGACGCCGCCCCTTGAGATGCTGCATCTCAAGGGGCTGTCCTCCAACTAATTGATATTCACACAGAAATATGATCAGAAAAAATATGGTCAGGGCATCCATAAATCTGTTGCAATTATGAATTCTTATTTTAGTCCCTTTGTCTCTGCCCACCTCTCCATCCTTTTGCAATTCTTTCAGAAAAATACTTGCAAGGCTTGCAAGTGTCTTAAACTAGAGAGTGATTAGCAAAAATGTGGTTAGTTTAAGCTCTGCAGGTGTTACTGCAACTTCTGTGTCCTTAACGTAAGCTGTTGTTTTGGTCATTTTCACCCAAAATCCAAGTTTCTCAACTTTTAAGCTAATCATTTTCTGATGCCTTGGTAAAAGCATGTGCGCTTCAATCTGTAGCTGAGGTGTACTGAAGATGCCGCTTCTTGGAAACTTACAGTAGCTGGATACCCAACCTTAAATATGTAGCTCTCAGTGAGGCTGTGAACCATGTTGTTTTATCCTCATAAGCACAGTCTCATTGTCCAACAGTCATAACTTGTATTACTGTAGTATCTGATTCATAGTGCTGTGCTCACTACATATAGGCTGATAATTCAACAATGTTGTTATGCTACACACACATGCAGTGCCTTCCTCGGCTGTAGACATCAAGGTATTAACCATAGGGGGATTAAAGTGGACTGTGATAATTAACTCCAATCATCCAATCACTTGTTTCTTATTGAAAATTGGTTGGTAATGATTGCCAATTAAAAAGAGCCCCATTAATATTGTGATGTTGCCTTTTTTTCCTCACTCAGACTGAACTCTTGTTTTAAGGAAGCTGTCTCTGCTATACTTCTCTTTCTGTCTGTCTTTCACTTGTGGACTTGATTTCTGCTGTGATTTACAGTCAGGGCTTAAGATCTGCTACTTGGGTCATGCTTTTCTTTTTTGCCACATCTTCTGCATTTCCCTCCAAGCACAAATGATTCCCAGGCTTCTCCAGACACACACTCACTCACATTCCTTTTTGTTCTTCCTCTGTTGTCTTTGACTGGACCCGTCTTTTTGGTCTTATCATTGTCGTCTCTGACAAACATTAATTTTACGGAAAAATTCTCTGGGGTTGGTGCTTATGTAAACTACACTAGTTTCTGACATGTGAACTGTCATCAGCACCGGGGTTGAAAATAGCACTAGCCACCTACACAAAGTAGTTGTTTTTGTTCTGTGTTGGTTGAATTTGCTTCACGTACAGGCCAAAGGTAGCAGGTAAAGGTTACATGGTGAACTAATTTCAGTTTGTTTATGTTGATGTGGTGAAGAGTCAAGTTAAAATATGTTGATTTACACTGACAGTCTGTGATAAACCCCACAGACAGGAGCTTTGCAAATCGAGCATCCTCACTTATAGATGCTAATATTTGCAGTCATAGAATTTGCATAGGTGATAGATCACGTTTACCTCAGTGCTATGCAGTTCTTTAAAATTTAGGTTCACAGTGCTATACATGGGATGGACATGGTGCAGTTGAGTTAGTGTGTGCTTGTGTGTTTCTACCTGACTTTGCTCATTAAGTATGAGACAAAAACGTGCAGATAGGATTTAAACTTCAAGCTGTCATGTGCCATAAATAATTTTTAATGCTACCTTTATCTACTCTCTACTGTGGAAGGTAGTTTGAATTGTTGGTGGTAAAAGTAAAGCCCCCTCAGGGGGACCAACAACACGATATCTGTGTTTGATAAAATTCAAGTTGTGGTAAAGAAAATACTTGTAAGGGTGTTGATGCTGGTCTACAGTATGAAGAAAGACTCTAAGCAACACGTGTAGAGCAGAACTCTGTCAATATCCCACCATTTTCAAAATAAAAAAGACTTAAATTTGAACATTTAAAAACTAGAAATCACTCAAAGAGCACAGACCTCCGCCAGAGTAGCTCACTTATCACTGTTACATCTTTAAGCATTAGTTCCATGATAAAGTTACCATCACAGTACGATTCATTGTCCCTGAAAACCCATACCTAACACTCAGAATCAATTTAATATCATGATTAGATAGACAGTTATTGAGCAAAAATGATCGTTCGCTAATGGTACCTGGATCACCACCAAAATCTAATCATTTTTAAGTTGGGCCATTACCAACATCTCCTGAAAATTCTTTATTCCCAAAATCTCCTTGGCAGAGGTAACCAGTGACCTCCACTCCTACCATCACATCCTTTTAAAGTCCTTTTAACCTGCTGGTCCAAAGGCTTCTCCCAGATCACAGGAACCAGCCCAGAGAGGACCAGGACCACTGCAACCGCCCAATACAGCACCCCTTAAATTAGATCAAATAAACTTGTCAATCAACAAAAAGAAATATATTTGGAATAATGTAAAGAAGGAATTCAAAAACAAAGCAAATTAAAATATTATTTGGCCCTAAACAGAGAATAGAAACTGGCAGATTACCTGAGCTGTACAAGATCCTTCACTGAGAAGAGTTGTGACAAGGTGAAGAATCAGTGACCACAGATTAGCTGTAGAGACCGGTTGTCACAAAAAGAGCTGGCCACCAGAGGACAGAAACCATCAATATTTTCTTCAATAGTTGAAGCATTTCCCCCATCAAAAGTAAATTATTTGAAAATGTGAGACCATTATGATAAATGAGCTATCATAAATGTGCTGCTGGTTAAAATTAAGTGGCTGATAAAAATGAAAGGCTGATGGGCAATAAAACATAATTTCCAGCCCTGGATCTGTCCCTCTTCTGCTTTCTCCCACCATGTGATAGTAAGTTGTGGCCTCTGAGTGAACTTTTCCTGGCAGTGTGTGCATCTTGGCCCATCAAAACTCACTGGACTTCAGTGCAAGTGAACGAATGCCAGGATCTGCTGAATAGCAGCAGCAGCAGCAGCTAGATTCAGGCCTAATCCAGGCTCTGCTCCGAAAAAGGTTTAACCGACAAATAGATTTGATACAGCGGCTTCACAAGCCCAAATCCCTGTTTTCCAAATGGTTGAAGAGTGTGGGAGAGGAAAACTGAAGATTATGTCCCCATGACTGAGGAATGTGAGGAGCAGATTGATGAAGAGCCATGGCTAGAACAACACAGATAGTTTCAGAAAGTGAGGAGAGATGACTTCAAAATAAATCCACAAAGAATATGAGTTTCTGCAGTTCTTCTTTTAACACTTTCATTGCATTTTTTTACATTTTGCTTCCTTGTTTCCCCCTCCTACACCACACCTCACTGCGTCACTCCCAAAATGTGGGTTATTCTCTGTTATGGGGTGTGAGGTTGGTATTTTTACAGGCCATTAAAAAAAGGTGATGATTTTACATCTGTGCAGTGCAGTTTTTCATTTCACACTCTTGGCATTTGTAAAACACTGCCAGCCGAGGATTACAGCCCAGGCTTTGGTAGAGTTGGTTACATAAGACATACTCTAAAGGTGCTAATTATTCTTCCAGGTTAACATGCTTCTTCTGAACTAGCCAGGAAATGAGGACCTAAAAGCACACATGGCAACACTTTGTATCTAAGACAGGTGTGATGATAGCGACTTTTTTGTGAGCATGTTGTGCTGGACCCTCATCTGAATCTGTCTGATTCTTTGTGAAAGAATACAAAAGTCCGGGTCATTAATTCCCCCTCAGACTGAACCACACAAGGCTTTCATCAGTCTCCATGAATGGATCCCTACAGGAGAAAGTGTGTAATTGTGAAGAAGGTTATTTCCAGTCTTTTATGTCATCTGCTTTTAGTTTCCTGGAGCCCCTGAGAGCATTCATTTAAAGAGACTGACAGTGAATTTATGACAGACTCAAGGCCAGCAAGGCAATAATTTAGTAATGTCCTCTGGAGCAAAAAGTTATCCAAACATTCCTGAAAATGTGGAACTGATGGAGACTGGCATTGCTATCTTTTCATGGTTTGAAGAAGAGACATAACTTCAAATCCAAATTCAGCTATTGAAAGGTTGCTTGTATTGTGGATTGCTGTAATATTTACATTGTCATTACTGTCAAAAAATCTCCTCAAGAGTCCAAAACAATGTGATTGCTTTCTATCTTAAGGTGGGTACATACAACCCGACAATTTGGCCGACTTTTGCTTCTTCACGTCCTCTGTGTTTTGTCACATGGCCCAGAGCAATGGCAATCAGGGAGCAAGCCGGCTGGAGCAGGAAGCAAACGTAGCCATGGCAATGGGAGTAAGCGTAAAGTTAGACACAGTGTTATTTTTGACAGCACTTTATAATTTAGTTTTAGTTATAGTCTTTCACCAAAATATCTTTTAGTTTTAGGCATAATTTAGTCATCTAAAATGTTTTAATTTTAGTTTCATTTTCGTTGATGAAATATTACAACATTTTAGTCGACGAAATCTACTGTAAATTTAGTCGACTAAAATATGAAGTGTAAAGGGTAAGACATTTTTTGTTTCCTTGAATTTCTGAAGTCATGTTTTACACTTGGATAGAATAAAACAGCTAATAACCCATTATTGAACGCTAGTAAAAAATTAACAGAGACAAGTTTAACTTTCGTGTGAAATGCGATCACGTTTATTTAGGCTACCTGGCAGAGCATCTCAGTTACAATACCAGAATAGACAACAAACAGTGAACCTGCTCTACATGAATATATCTATTCATAAAGAGAGTAGCTCTGATTGGATCGCTCCCCAACTTATTTCACCACTATGAAGCTAAGGCAGCTGTGATTGGATGTCCTTCTTAACTCATCCAACCTAACTCATCCAACCTTTCTACACAACCAAAGTAGCTGTGATTGGATATATTCCTAACTTGTCCCTACTTTCTACATGATGACATTAGGTCTGATTGGATTAAGTCTCTGTCAACCATTTTAGTCTATTTTTTATTTGTTGATGAAAATATCAATTAATTTAGTTTTAATTTTTGTCCATTTGCACTTGTTTTTATTAGTTACTGTCTAGATTTCGTCAGGTTGTTGATGAAAACTATGACGAAAATAATTAGTCGACAAAATTAACTCTGGTTAGACTACATAAATTCAATCATCTGAATTACTTTTACACTAGTAACATATCAGGCAAGATGAAGATAGTTTTTGAGTTAGAATAGACATGGTAAAGTTCGAGTTAGAAAGCATTGTCAAATTTAAGAATCAACAATTAAATAAGAACCACGTCACAATTATTTACAAAACACATTTTAAATAGTCAGTTATTAGAAGTAGGTGACCGGTTGGGGATGAGAATAGTCATTAGCTGGAGCTCTAGTCTGAGGGACTTTTGAGAAGGACTTTTGATCCATTGTTTCTGTTATTTTTATTAGATGTTCATGTTTGTAGAGGTGCAAACAACTTAATCTTTGAAAATCGACCTAGAGACTCCACGGTTGAATCCTTCCTTTGGTGTTTCTTTAGTCCATAGGAACAATGACCATCGGTAGCTGACTAGACAGAGACAGAGATCCATCTCCTGAGCTCTTCTTCTTTCTTGTGCCTCCTGCCAGACATCTGGACGTTGTCTTTTTTACGACCTGCAACTTGAGCTATTGCTCTGTCTGCATCCAGGATACCGCAGCATGATTTGTATTGTCAAGCTGTCTCCTAAAAAATGCTGCCAAAGCACACATTCCTTTAATCCTGGTCTACTTTTTGTCATATTGGTTTTGTTTTATCGCTGAAGATAATGGATTGAACACGCTCTAATAACGCTACATTGTACTGCGGTGGGGAAATCATCAGTTAGTCTTGCCAGCGTCACCTTTATGGGACAATATGTAGATTAGCTTTGACACTTGTCATTGACTCAACCCGCTGGATGAACTCTCTAAATCAAAGTAATCCGTCATGCAGACTCAGATGATACGGTCTTCTCTTTTTTTCAAGTTTTTTTAACTCATTTTTATCTCCTCTGCTCTCCAAAATCTGCATCCCACTCTCCTTCCTCTGTCGTGTCAGCTGTTTCTGGGAAACTTGTGATTCCTGGATGAAACTTTCCTCAGAGCAGTCTGCAGATTTTACACGAGCTTTGTCTGCCTGAATCATCTTAATTCATTTCCTGACCCGTGTCCAGTCACAGTCACAGTGTTGGTCATAGCTGCACTCTTGTTCTTTCATGGACAAGCTGGACTCTTTGAATTCCTAAGAGTGAATGAGTTTTTAATAATGGTTAATAAATAACTCTGAATAGTTTAAAGTTATCTCATTGGGTGAACAACCAACATAATCACACAATGCATTCTGGACTTTCCACAACAGATTTATAAAAGCCGAGTCCTGTTTGCATTTAACTTCTCAAAGTCATGTGAAAACTTGCATACTGAGACGAAAGTTTATATGAATGAAGGCTTACAATCATTGACCAGAAGTATTAACAGAGCATGACAAATGGGCTATGAGAGAGTGGCATTGCAAAGCCAATTGAGGTCAGGCGGTGAAGCTGCATCCACCAACACTGTCCCTGTGGGAAATTGTAGGTGGAACTAAAGGTTGTCTAATTATTTACTGTACTACACATGCTTTTTTCCATGTTTTCCTTTCATGAATCTCAGGTTGCTCTCACACCTAAAGTACAGCAGACTCTGTTCGGTTCAGGGGTGAAATTGCAACATTGTTTCATTTTTCACATGGTTTGTTTTTCTTTTGCACTTCACTATATCAGGCAGACCAAAGCCTGTCAAATGTTGTGTAATCTAGCCTCCCGCCACTAGTTGGGGCTGTAGCTGCAGCCTTTGTTCCTGTCATCTGGCCCATTGTTGCACCATGACTTGGAAAAACTCTGCTAGCTTTGAGTAATAACATAGTTAAGCTTGAAGCAGTTAGGAAATATTTGTGCAATGAAACAAAGATGGAGCGGCATTTAAATTGCAATGAGTGGCACTAAAAAATCCACAATCACGGGATCGTGGAGGGAATCACGGAATTGGATATTAAAAGCAGATTTCAGTATAAATGCTGAATATCACAGAAATGGCCGACATTTTATGAATATGTTTTTCGAACTGGTGACCTTCTTGCTGTTAGGCATGTGCACTACCTGCTGCGCCACCATGCCGTCCCAGACTACTTACAGTGTTTCCTATTATACACTTTTTTTGATTGGCTTGTTAAAAACCATGACGCGCCTTATGCTCTAAAATCAGATGCTGAGGATTTGAAACAATGCATTTAAGCTGTGATGGCTCAATTTAAACAGCTGCAACAATTCCCTGCATCGCTCTGAAACTGAATTTTATTGCAAATCTTTGGTCCAAACTAGTCTTACCAGTGCAACAATGCTGAACGGAGAGAGTGGCGTCTTCAACATTCATTTGTCTTACTTTTTACATGTCTCTCTCTTTTTCACTCTTATCTCCATCCTTATACTAGCCTCACTCATCGTATAAAACGGCTCCAAGATGAGCTAAGTGGCTTCTTTCTAGATCAAGGCTGATGTGTGAGCTTATACTGTAAAGCTGTCATACTTCTTACAACTCACTGCTATAGTAATGTGGCATTGAAAGCTGGAGATTGGGCCATGTTTGCTGTTAAAAGTTCTTTTATTCATTAACTTTAAAGCTACCATTTAAATGTGGATAAGTTACATATTGTATCTCTAAGATGGCCTCCCAGTCTCACTGTTAACACTTCTGGAGATGGTACAGAGATGGGATCAACTGCTCCCCGCATTATGCTTCCACACCTTCACAGTGAAGACTAAATAAGGGTATTGAAAGTTCATGTTGTAGTGGCACTGTGATTGCACCTTCTGTCTGGCTCCACTTGAACTTGCACTATCCTTAAGATGCAAGCTTCATAACAAAGAAGCCTTGGTTCACAACTGCAGGTCTGTGTCACCGGAAAAGCTGAATGGACAGCGTGAGAAACAGAATGATAGGATGATAGGCAGACCGAGGTTTGTTGTGAAGTTGACTCATTCTTTGGTTATGTTTGCCCTTTCATCTATGATACATCTGTGGATAGTGGTAAAAAAAATAGGAATGTGTGCTGAACAACTGTGTACATTTGTTCCAGTTTGCACAAAGGAGGAGCTTCCCCTCAGACTGACATGGCTGCACCATTAGCAAGCCTCATTAGGCTGAACGCCAGCACGCAGAAACAGACGACGCAGAAGTCCAAGGTCCATGTCGGCAGTCTGCGCTAATAGCCTGGCCCGGAGAGAGAGGGCAGCCAAGCGCAAGAGTTTAGGCTCAGACAGAACAAATGGCTTTGGAGATTATAGCTCAATGTGGTGTGTGGAGGATTTGGGGATAGAAGACATTTGTAGTCTACTATGATCAAAACAGAATTCAGCTTATACAGCTTTGTATGGAAAAGGGATCCTCATTTTTTGAAGGCAGATTAGAACATGTATGGAGCATGATCAACGGTCAGTTGGATAAGCAGAATAGGTTTAATTTCTGGGTCATTTGTAGCATATTGCAGTGATGGAGTGCAGCATGGCTTGACAATGAAAGAGCAGACTTCTAGTGTTCCAGTAGTTAAGACTTTTAAAAAATTTCTTACCTCATGTCTTTGCCGGTGTATGTTTGTTTGTCTGTTTGTTTGTTTGTTTGTTTGTTAACAAGATTTCATAAAAACTACTGGACTGATTTTGCTGGAATTTTCAGGAGATGTTGGTCATGGCTTAACTTAAAAACGATTAGATTTTGGTGGTAGTTCACCATTAGTGAATGATCGTTTTTGCTCAATAACTGTCTAACTAATAACGATATCAGCATGATTCCGAGTGCTAGTTGTGGGTTTGTAACAGCAATATGTGAGCTACCTTGAAAGGGGTTTTTGCTCTCCGAGTGCTTTCTAGTTTTTTTATTTAATTATTCATCATGAGTTTAAGAAACAGACAGACAGTACAACAAAGAAGTAAAAACAATCCCAAAGGCCTTAGATAATTCTGCATATTAAAGACATATAGTATAGAACAATATTTAGTAGACAGACATTTAGCAGTTGCTGCTAATTTTTCAGCTTCTTACTGTGTCCCAGCACATCTATGAGAAAGAAAGGGGTTCCGTGACCACCTGAAATCATCACATTCATCATTTATTCTTACATTTGTTCATATGATACCTCCCCTTCAGCCACCAGAACCAACTTCCAAACATAGCTCAGGTGGGACTTGAACTGGCCAGCCCCCTATCCCCAACCCGAATGCTCACTGCTGCCCCAAAAAACAGTGAGAGCTAACACATGCAACACAGAGGATATGCCTGAAACGCTACTGACTTTGTTGCTTATGTTGTGTCTTTCTGATTAAAGACAGCCATTTAAAATGTCACCAGTGCATGTTTTAAATAATTACTGTGAGAAATGGTAGTGTTTCTTTCAAACCTGTTACATGCCCATCGCACGCCATGCTTATACTCATGCATAAACCGTACTTGGCAGGATCACCCCTTTTCAGTCTGGCAGGGTCATGGATGTGCTCTGTGCATGAACACAACATGGAACACACTCCAAACAAACAGGACTCTTTGGGGCTGAAACAGGTTTTCATAAGCACATTGTCTTAGAATATTGGTTGTGCCTTTTGAAGAGCCATTTTTCAAATGGTCCACATCCTTAAAGATGTGCTGATAAATCAACCTTGATTTTCTTAATGATTAAAGATAATCTGTGTCATTGCCTGTGTGTTGAAGCTTTAAGTGATACAATAATATATTCACTGATTTGAAAAATAGCAAGCTGTGAGACCCCTTTTCCTACTCATGGGCTGAATGAAACAGATTGTATAACTCCACTGTGATATAATGTCATTATGCAACAATGCAGACAATATGCTGCACAGTGTCTTGGATTTCAGATCTTCTTTTAAGTTCCACATACCTGACACTTTGCATTAAATCTTTCTTTGCTTTGACATAATCACAGTTTTGTTTGCTTATATCATGCTCGGTATGACTGCTTTACCAAGTCAGCTTTATTGTATGGCAGCCAGTTATGGCTAACAGGCTAATTGCTGTTTGTCTGGTGGTCAAAAAACAAATCAAGTCAAGCCCCTTAAATTGAAGAGGCTACACAGATGGAATTCATAACAAGTGTCCTCTCTGCTGTCGGCGGCCGCTGGCTCCCGACTCAAGGAAATCCAGCCAACCTCCTCAGAGAGCAAATAAGTACACGTGTGGTGGTGTGTGTGTGTGTGTGTCCGTGTGTGTTTAAAACAAGTCCAGATGACTTGTCTGAGCTCTTTTCACCGTGGACACTTTGTTGTCTTTCATATTATAAATGCAGATAATAGTAGTGTTGAAGGTATTCCTTTAATCGGTGCATTGTGGTGCATATGTGGATGATTCTGCATTGATGCAAAGGCAGCATAGAGTTGATTAAAGCATATGATATTGCTGGTATCCAAATAACATGTTAATACATTAAAAATCTCAATATTGAAGTATTCTCATGATGAAGAGGCACACTGCTCTATATACTCTATATAAACTACTTAATGGTTTGATGCAATAAAAGTAGTTACTGTTGTAAACATATATGTGATGTGGATAGACTGAAGTCATGATTGTGATCTTTCTAACATCTTTTGTTAGACAACTTATAAAGGCTGCTGCTAAATTTTAGCATTAGTACTAAAAAGTAGCCATGTGCAAGGGCTGAACAACATATTACTGTCCATCAGCAGTCCTGTAGGATTTTATTTTGGATATGTTTTGTACCTTTTACTTTATTTATAACTTTCTGTTTGCACTGAAAAAAGAAAAGCTCTCCAACCTCGTTGCATATTCAGTATAATGACAATAAAGGGCATTCTATTCTATTCTATTCTAGTTGCATTGCTTGCATGTGCAGTAGTCACATTGCAGGACATGCAATGTCAGTTACGTGACTATAAGCATGTCATGCTGCCATTTGTGTGCTGTTTGATGGAAACCAAATCTACTGACTGTCTGGTGTCCTAGACTAGCCACATTTTATGTCCGTCTGATATCCCCATCAGTAGTCTTACTCAGAGAGCAGACTGGAGCTTGCAGAGTTTGTGTTTCCTGCCCAGACAAAGCTTGTCACGGACACAGTGGTGTTGCTGTCATAGAAAATGGAGAATGAGTGGTTTCAAGAAAAGTGAGTCAAAGATCCAAGTCAAATTGTTACATATGAAAAAACGACATTTGCCTAAAAAGTTCCCTGTAGAAATTGCACTATATATTGCAGGAGGAAAAACTATTGCAGTATTTTTTTCCCGAGATCAGTCAGCCCTGTCATGTGCAGTAATGTAAAAAATCAAGGATTCTACCCATTATGTTCTCCATTGTTCCTCTTAAGCCCAATTCACAGAGCCTTCATGCAAAAGTATGCAACGAGGTTCTGCTGTATTTACATCTAGAGACATTCACATTAATTTTGCGTGGCCGCTGCACTTTGGCTTGGATGCTAGTGACATGCTCTCCAATATCACGCCTCTGTTACTACCACTGGAGACGAAACAAAGAAGGATGTTAACAGTGGAGGCAAAACATCACAGAGAGGTAAATATTACGCCTTGAGACGGCAGTATGGATTAGGCTTTTGTTTACAATCCCACTCTACTCTTGGCCGCTGCACTGTTGCGCTGCTGAGACGCCACACATTTATGCAGCTGGCGCAACCCTCTCTTCCTGGCTCACATCCCAGCCCTCAAGTGGCAATGGAAATGCAAACAAAACAGGGTTTACTGCTCCAAACTGTACCGACCCGTACTGAACCAAACCAGAACACTCGGTGGAAACAGGGCTTAAGCTACAGGCAGCTTCTTTTAAATGGGCATACATGCATTGATATTGTGTGAAAATACATTCATTGCTATTTTTTGAGAAAACACAATTTGTTTTTTATTTTTGTTAACAGTTTATATCCCGCTGGATATTTTGCCTGTATATGATATGAATTTCTACCTTTTCTTCCATCTTTTTGCAAAAGTCATGGACAACAAAACCAATTCACAATTGTATTTATGTTTCAGGAGATAGACCAGTCATTCTTAATATAAACCTGCAATGGCCCTCATTTAATCCTTAAGCATGACTCAGCACCTCCCTGAAAGTACATCAGTGTTTATTGTGACTTCTGTCTCATTTCCAGGGTCGTCCTAGAGTCAGCTCCATCCCCACCGTCAACAAATCTCTGCTGTCCTCAGTGAGTATCAAACCCTGTCTGTTCTGTCTTAAAGCTCTGACGCTCTTTAGTTTGTTCAGTTCAGTTTGGGTCAAATTAATCAGGAGAAACTTGTGCTGAAGTTGTCATGGTAACTGTTTTCCTGTTGCACTTATTTTCTTTCCACTTGAAGTGATTGACCCTCTCTCAGAAGGAGAGCATCTATTTTAGATTCTGTTGTTTCTGACACCTTTGGTGAACCTCGGCGATGACAGATTTAGCCTCTTTATTAATTTGAAAAAGAAGATTTCCTCTGACATTCTCCTTCAAACAAATGACCAGTACATTTTTAACGATTTAAAGACTTCTTCTTAACTTAAAGCATTTTCTCTTTCATCTGTAAGTTTTAAAAATTGTTTTTATTATTGAGTCACTTTGGACCATGCACGTTAATAAATTTAAAAAGTGAACTTGATGGAGTAGCCGAGGCTTTTTTCTTAACCTATTCAAGTTCAGCTCTCCTGCATTTTCCTCCTACTAGGTGAAATAAACAATCAAATGATTGCATTTAGATTATGTCTTTAAATGCAAAACTCTAAAGTATCTGTGCTGTGTAGGATGTATTCTAAGATTATTTAAGTATGTTTAAATCTGTTCAAGGTTGATTTTAGAAAAAGGCAATACTTGGAAATATATTGAGTTTCAAACAAGCTTAGAAGAAGTATTGATGATTTTGATTCAGTTTGTATTCATGTTGATTTTAAAGGAAAAAAAAAATCACTGTTGCTGGGCCGTCTATAGTAGATACATGAGCGCTGTTTATTTATAATAATAATTCAATAATTTATTTCTTTACATATTGAGGGAGTGCTAGTCCAATAATGGAGTTTCAATTATGATTGCGATTTTAGCTCCCCACAGTAATAAAACAAGATAATCGGTAAGAGATGATTACAGTGCTGCACGCGATGATGTTCACGTTCTCCTCCCTCCTCTCACTGCTCGGCTCCTCTACTAAATTTTGGAGTCATAAGTGAAACGTGACTCTAGTTCACTCTGGAGCAGAAAAAATCCTACATTCATGTCTCTGGAGATGCTAAGAGTTTCAAGCTCTAAATGCTGAGGGTGCTTCACTGGAGCCGGATCTGTCTGTAACCCTCAGGCGTGAACATCAGACACCAGCCCTATTCACACTGCCGTTTCAGGGAGTAATATTCAGGACCTTGCAACATTTTTCCTCCGCTGTGAAGCACAGATGTTTCTGCCTCGCCAATTAATGTAAGCTGAGTATTTACTTGCATGCAACGTTTTTGAGTGCCTGTTTGTTTTACACTTTCTGTACAAAAAACACCAAATGTGTAAATCACATAGGTGTTTGAACAGGCTTTGTAAATGATTGCAGAAATAATATTATCAGTGATATTTATACATATCTGACCTCCTCTGCTTCTCTCTTAAGCTTCCTCTGCTTTCAGGTTTTATGTGCCAATATGTAGGGATGGGAATATACAGGTGTTATTGATACTAATTCCATTATCCATTCTGCTTATTGATCTGATTTTTTAAAAATTCCCCAATGTGTAACTACAACGTCAAACACGTCACAGATGTTTAATGCCACGCTGCATAGATGAATGCTCCCCACCCACTAAATGTTGTAAAGTAAACGCTTTTTTGTTGAAAATGAAACCACAGTTTTGACCACTTATGCCACCTGTCTGTCATGATTACAGCTTTGACTTCTTTGCTGCTGTTTTTGTTGACTCCCTCTATTGATACTGTGAAATCCTGGCTTTGATGGGAATTGATCAGGCAAAAAGACTGATGATTCCTTATGGGTGTTGTTATCAGTTCTTATCTGGAGTTAGTTTTTGATTCCCATCCCTGTCGTTATGTCAGTTAGACACATGTTTTCATGTAATTAAGATTGTTTTATCAAAGGAAGGTTTCTTAAAAGCCACATAACAAGTTTAACTTTTTAATGCAGGAAACATTAAAATGGAGATAATTGAATATGTTTTCTTCATACTGTAAATCCTTAAATCTATACAGAGGCTTTATTTACAACATTGCAGAGAGTATCAGGTCTTCTTCAGTCATCTGTTTAATGACTACTGTTCTTTAATTGAGGAAATACAATCTGTTAATTGTTATTTAGTTAAGTGCAGAGCTCTAGCAATTGTTTTGAATAATTCACAATAATTTTCATAATTTGTAACACTGCTGTGGCTACCTCTCGAGGTAACATGATTCATTTATTCATCAGAAATTCAAGCACAGACGTTTTCAAATCAGTGAATAGACCTACTTAAAAATCTCCATCTCAGTGTCAATCAAAATATTTAAGATTTACATTTTTTCCTCATAATCAAGTAGACTTATATCAAAATAAATTTGGTGCGCTACTGCTTCACTCAAAATTACTGTGATAGAGTTTTTGTTTTTTGTCACCCTGTCCCCACTGTTGATGCTTTCTTCAAAGTAAGTCTGTATTTTTCCCATCATGGCAAAGTAACTTGTCTAACTTGAGCTGTGCAGACAGTGTGCAGATGGTTTGTCTCGCAACTTTGTGGTTCAGACAGTGGCCAAAAGCCAGTGGGTAATTTTCTGTTTGTCCTACACTTTAAATGAGGTAGAGTAACTTTAAAACATCATATTATATGGAATGTAAAACTGAGAGAATAATATTGATTTTCAAAATGAGGAATAATCTGCTTTGAGATAAAAAGTGGTGAGTAGGCGGCTCTTATCTATGAGATTGAAACTGAATGTTTTGTTCCAGTAAACGCTTTGCTTCCCTCTCTCTCTCTCTCTCTCTATCACTTCTGTTTCTTTCTCTCACCTCCTCCATCCAGCATTGCTACTCTCCTCTCCTCCCACACATACACACACACACATATACACACAGCACTCTTACAGACACTACTATATTCCCACAAATATGGAGGAAGAAGGAGAGCAAGGCCAGGAATGACAGATAGCAAAGAGCAAAGAAAAAACACACCAGAGAAAAGAGACAGCAGTGATAGAATTCAGTGTTTGAGGTTTAAGGAATGCCTGAAGGTAGTTTGTTATTTATCAATTAAATCATCTGAAGAGTAGGGATGGGAATTAATTAATAAATCCCTACTGAAGAGTTATGGTGATTTCTGGAAATTAAGAAGCAATCCATGTAGAGGTGCAGGGTTAACTCTTTTTCAGGCCAACCAATTCTATCTGACTTTCCAGTGTGTTCTGGGATCACTGCTGATAAGAGCCTCTGGGGCAAACACCATTTTTGAAACTTTTAAGCTTTGTACGTCATGAAAATCTTCATAAATGAACCAAAATATCATGACTTTTAAAGCTCAAACATAGTCTGCAAGATTAAAAAGCTATTAAGGAGCTACAGCATGCCGTTGGACTTAATATCAACAACCACATTTCCAACACGTAATGCCACATTGTAAGCCCTTGTTTAGGAAATTTCCCTTTTAATGGATTGACCTGATCAAGTTGGTGCCAACGGCTGTTGCTATGCTTGAATATATCATTGTTTATTAAAAATGATCAGAAATGGGTCCATTTCTAGTCCTTGTTAGCACGTAGTTAGCAACCATCCTTTTAAAAAACACAATAATGCTTCAAACTTCAAAAGTGGGTCAACATCAGATGCATTTTATGTTGCAAAATGGAACGTTCAGATCGTGTTTGCATGTGTTCATCATGGACCTTTTGTAAAATCGCATATACTTTCAGCCTTGGGGACCAGAGATGCTAAAATGCTAACTCACTTTGCCATGTTTATGGACTTATTCCTGAAACTCTCTATGAACAATATCAAAGTTAAAGGATGTATTTTTATGATAGACCTATTTAAACATGGGCTTAAACTTTTATTCTTTGAAGCAGTGTAATTAAAACACTGTATTTGTGTGTTAAGACCTTTATTGTGAGAATTACTCTATCTATCTATGCTTGATGTGATACCACATTTAATTTATTTTTAGTACCAATAAAAATCAAATGATGTTGATTCCAGTTTGATACTACAGTAACAAAAACATTAAATACCCAACACACCCAAAGTTACACACTCACCGGCCCCTCTATAAGATATTCCTGTTCATTTGCACATTAACACATATAATCAGCTAATCAGCCAATCACATGGCTGCAAACCTAATGTGTCAAGCATTACACCAATCAGGCGTCACATTTTTGCCACTGACAGGTGAAGAGAATAATGTTGATTATTTTTTCATCATGGCACCTGTTAGTGGATGGGATTATCAGACAGCAAATGAACACTTGTCCCCAAGTTGATGTTTGAAGCAGGAAAAATGGCTGAGCACAAGGATTTAAGTGAGTTTGGTGTGGTTGCTGGTGCCAGGTGGGCTAATCTGTTTTTCAGAAAGTACTGATTTACTGAGATTTTCATGCACAACCATCTACAGTAGGGGTGTTCAAACTTTTTACATCGAGGGCCCCATAAAGAGGAATACATGGACAACTGAGCCACTTGCTGCATCTCACTTTTAGTACATTTTAGTTAAGGGTTTAGGGTTGAGTTATCACCTGTCAAGGGGCCCTTGTAACCACTGGATTCACACCTAGTCAGGGTGAGAATAACCCTCTGAGCAACGGAGATGGGATACACTGACGGCTTACCACTGTCAGACACAAAACAGGAGTAAACTGCAAGAATGTTGGTGCTTGAAGATGAATATTGCAACATACTTTGTAAAAAAGACCTAATGACAAAGTAAATATGGCAGGAATATGTGCATGTGTGATGGTATTTGCTGCTGTAATCAAAATGTCTTTATTCATTCAACTGTTTCAGGGGCCAACTCAAAATGAGCTGTGGGCTGCATTTGGCCCCCTGGCCATAGTTTGGACACCCCTGATCTACAGGGTTCGCTAAGAATGGGCTGTAATAAGAGAGTATATCTAGTTAGTGGGGTTTCTTTGGGCCAAAATGCTTTGTTGAAATAGGGTGAATAATGTTGGATTAAAAAGCCAAAGATAACAAACATTTGTTAATTCCATTGCAGTTATTGCAGAACAGAAAGAGAGGAGAAATCAGAGGGGTCTAAATTTATGACAGTCTAATCTGTCGAGGTAGAGGATTAGGATTTTATAACCCTCGTTTGGCCACTGGATGAGCAGGTACACTTCCCATACATAGGCAAGTAAATTGAACTTGTAGCTTTATCCTGTGCAGACATCTCATCACACTGCTTTCCACAAAATCATGCCTGAAAAGTACACAGAGATGGAAATCACTGGCTGCTGTACTGAGGACTGATCACACGGCTTGTGGTCCACGTCATTTCAATGTGATGCATTTTGAGTGACCTGCACGGCAGGCTACGACCATAGCATAGTAAGTTCAGGGCTACATGAGCCCACAGTAAAGGTTTCACCAAATCTTAAACGCAGAACTATAACTCAGGCTTCAGTCGTGCCTCTGCCAGCTTTCATTTTGAGTGAGAGATTGATGGGTGTGAAGTAAGAACAGAAGAATCCTGTTGACTTAATGGACTGATACTCACTTTTTGTAACCATCTGTCTCTCTCTTATTCCCCCTCTCAGTCTCAGCTTCTCATCTCCTCCCACATGCTCTCACTCAGAGTGAGGAGTCAATCCTTCTCACTTCCATTATCTCTCCCTATCCATCTCTCGCGCTCTCTCTGCCTCTTCATTCTGGCCATTCTCCTCCAATCGAAAGCTCTCGCTGTGTGCACTAAGGAGCGTGTGTCTCTGCAGTCCCACAGCAATCATACCACGTCCTCATTAGGTCTATTCTAGTGGACCACCTCTTCTCCCTTCGTCCCTTTTCTTCCTGTAATTGGGCAAAAGCCTCTGCCTACCTGTCAGCAGGGGCTCCAATACAAATGCTGCAATTTCTTCCTTATTTTCACAGAGTCTATTAGCAGCGTGTAGGTTTTGACAAAGGCCTCACTGCAACCATGGGTTACTGCTGCCCAATGTCAGTGTCAGTAAGTGGATGTATCCTGGGGAGATGGACTTTATTCATACTGCCATCCCCTTCAATTCCTTATACAATAATTTCTGCTCTGACAGTAAGATGGAGCGCTTAAAAAAGACGAGTGCGCCAGCTGTTCTTAGTCAAACTGGACCAGGCTCATAATTTCTTAGTTTTTGCCATCATGGCAAACATGAGATGTGACAGGGATGCTTGTTTGGGGGTTTGGCCTTGTAAATGATTTTGTGCAAGGGATAGTGCATGAAGATGAGGACTGCAGATACTGTGCTGTGTATGGCTGATTCAAGCTGGCAGTATCAAAATAAACACATGCAACTTGTGCTAGTATGGTGCTTGATTAGAAAAACATACAGGTAAGGTTGGAATAAGGGATAATTGGTATTGCAAGGTGTACAAATGCCGGACAGCAAAAGGACACGATGGGTCAAGTTGGGTATGGCTTTTTTTGTAGAGTAAATCAGAGAAATTAGGGATGCACAATATTTGATTTTTTCTGATATTTGATTTCCAGTATTTAAAACTTAATGCAGCAGACATCGAATGTAATACCGATATATAGATATCACTGAAGGTTTTTTTATTACTTTTATTTGTTGGCATTGCCATTTCAAATTTTAGCTTTTGAAGCAATCACCTGCTCATAAAGATAAACCATTAACATTGTACATCGCTGATGGAAATCTCACAGGTTAGGGTTGAACAACAGAGGCAATGACCATGGCCTTTTATCTTGTACTTTTTAAAGCTTAATCAGTTCATCGTCAAGTGGGGTAAAACATTTGTGATGAGTGTTCTTGAATAATCAAGTTCATTAGGAAGGGCTGCCCCTCCAAAATCTTCTACACACGTGGACAAAATTGTTGGTACCCTTCCGTTAAAGAAAGAAAAACCCACAATGGTCACTGAAATAACTTGAAACTGAAAAAAGTAATAATAAATCAAAATCTACTGAAAATTAACTAATGAAAATCAGACATTGCTTCCCTTGAGTCAAAAATTATGTTGGTGCAAAATGTGATTAAAATTTCTTGAAGCATTTCTGAGATACTGTTTCTAAAGTAGGGGATACATGACTCCTGAAGATCTTTGACCTACAGCTCTCTAAATCAAGCCAGTGACACTGAATTTTATAAGACAAATGTGAAATGTTTGACAAATTCCCTCTAAGCTTTTGAGATATTATATTCACATCAAACGATGAGCACAAGGCTCCTTTCTCTTATTCCAATGGCCTTGAAAATCTAGTAAGTCCAACCTTAAGCTACAACATACATCTGAAGAAAACCCTTTAAAGGATTCTTGAAATTTGCATTCACAAGCAAATGTTGACTACACATCTCCTTGCTCTTGATCCACTTTAGCCTTGAGTCAACTTTGGCATTTGTGCAAAGTTTAACTGGAATAACTTAATTTATTCTTGAGTTATTGCCTTCACTAGATCACATGCTCAAGCTAAGGATGATCACAAGGCCTCAAGACCTGGAACTTCCTTCCATGAATCCCCAAAGTCTATCAGTCTCTATCCACTGTGCAAATTTAGAGGCCATTCCCTTGAAGTGTTTCTGAGGTATTGTTTCCTAAGAATAGGACAAACATGAGACTTCCATGAACTTGATGTCTGACCTATGACCTCTGGAATAACAATAAGATAATCTTAAAATGCAAGAAAAAAGTGTTTAAAGTTTGAAGAAAGTCCTTCAAAGTGTTTTTGAGGTATCACGTTGACAAAAGACAATGTTTGACTGAACATCAACCTGAATCCCTCCTGCTGCAGGCATAAAGTTCTGATTTATAAAACTCTTTAAGCAGGTGTCAGAAGTTATTGAATATTTTCAGTTAATTCTTCTATCAGTTACAGAAGGATTAAAAGGTAGATGTTAGGTGTTTGCAGCCCTGATAACAGAATGGCAGTTTTGAGTCTCTGTTCTTCAGCTCTTGTGAGTTACATCAGGTTGATGTGCTAATGGCTGCAACAGCAGCTTAATGAAAGAATAATAAGGAATAATAACAGCTGAGTGCTGTTAGACTCCCACCACATCACCAGATAATCTGCTATTTATAAAGCTGTTACAGAACTGGTTTATAAGTGGTTACATTTTTCCTGAGGTTCTCTCTCTTCCAGAGGAAGCAGGAAGTGGTTCAGATGTTTTTCCTGTGGGAATGTGAGAAAACTTCCTCAGCTTAGTCGAGGGCTGTGTGCCCTGTGCTGAAAAGCAACGGCCATGAACAGGGTTTCCTCTTTTCCTCTTGACCTTCTAAAAAGTGGGAAATGAGGCTGCAGTTGCACTGTACTATAATTGTTTTTATTTTCACTTTTGCAGTGCTTTTCTATGAACATTATGTTGTTATCTTTTTGGAAAGTATTTGACAGTTCATTAATATTCAGCATTTAAAGGTCTTAGTGAGTTATATTAAATGTTGCCTTGATATGGCTGCAGCGTAGGTGAAGACCCCAAGACAAATTTCTCCCTGTGTGGGACAATAGTGACAATCTTGATCTTGACTTTGTGTCTTGTGTAAAGCAGCTGGTTTTAGACGAGTTTAACAAAAAACCAAAGAGTAAATTCTCTGCATTGCTGTTGATGGGACAGAAGTTTCCCTTTCAGTCGATTTCACTGTGAAAGTTATTTATTAAGATAAAAAAATATGAAATGTGTCTTTGTTTTGATTTTACTCTGTAATTTTTCCGGCTTTAGCAAAGGTAGCTTTAAGTCTTGTCTAAGTAAACCTGCTTTTATTTTGAAGTGTAAAATAAGGAACTTAGCAACGTTTTACTGCCAAAAAAATCCCCATAACAAAACCAAAAAACACTCAACATTGAATTACACCAGTGAAGACAGCAGAAATGGATGAGATGATACATAAAACAGGATGCAGATTGCTTTAGTCTCATTCAAACTGGATATTGTAGGACTTTGCTTTATGCAAAAAACTAGAAAGTGTCCTCTACATCAGTGTAAGTAAGTACTGTAGCTGCTTATGGGTGAGGGGAGGGGGCCTTTCTACTCTGTCTGTTACCGATATGTGAGACTCCACAACGTCAGGTCGTAGCTTGAGTCACAGGGAGAATAAAAACAGAAACTTCATTCTTTATCCATCCAAGTACCCCACTGACTTCCTGAAGTACAGGGTCAAGGGTAAATATTCAACTTGTTCATGTTAGTCCTGCATCAAGATAATTGCGACATTAAGAGTACTTTAGAGTGAACACATTTTATTGCAATAATCTATAATATCTTAGAAATGAATAAGTATCCCATCCTTAATTTTAACCATGTTTAGGTTTTTTAGTTTACACAGATGTTAAGCATGAAAGAAACTTTATTTTACCTTCAGGAATACAAATCTCCTTACTCTCTGGGGAGTTTTGCCACTTTGTTCTTCCTAAGCTCTGCCTCTCTTCATCCACACAAAGCCAGTGTTTTAAGATTTATCCACTTTGGAGCCTGTTTATGAAGAGCTTAACCTTCGGGTGAGAAATTCTCTGTGGGCCGAACTGTGGGCTGAATAGAGGGAAGCAGACTTAACTTGGATGTAATGTAAGATTGAGGGCTCAGGTGGGAGTATGAAGAATACACTGTGGAGTCATTCATATTTTTCTCACTTAATTGTCATTTTTATGCCCGTCATCGCTCCTCTTCTGTCTGTGTATCCGTCTGCCCGTGTTATCCTCCTCCTCTTGCTCCGAGTGAGCAGCTTTTCAGTCTTCAGTCCCACTCACTCCTCTCCTCACTGCAGTGCTGATCTGCTCAGCGTTGCCCACGCAGAGCTGCGCCATTTTGGAAATCTGTAGCTCTTTTCTGAAGGCTGTGAATCCGTGGATCTCTGCCGACAAAATCACACTATAAGACAATATGTCTACAGTTACTTTGTTGTTTTACCTTCTCACAACCAACGTTGCATGAAAACAGAGAGAGCATGCTAAGATGAGATGTGTAATTATCCTCTGTTTTTTCTATCCCTGCCTACATTTTGACCTCTGTGCAGCAGCATCAAACATTTCCTTTTGAAGCAGCAGCCCAGATTTGTTTTTTAACATTTAATTGGTGATTTGTACACAGCCTAGTTCTTATACCAAGCTGTATAATTTAAATCTAACCGACATCCTGCTGTGGTTACCAAGATTTTATTCACTTGTTAGTTTGATGACAGGCCTATGGCTAGGGATGGACAATACTGAGCTTTTGTGTACAGTTAGCTTCTGTGTTTTACTACCTGTGGTTTATTATGTAATAGATTTACAAGACAGAAACCACGACTGTTTTGAAGTTCCCTCTGCTTCCCGTAACCCCTTTTCCACCCTCCAGTCAGGCTTCATTTGCACAGCTAATCAGTGCAGAGCTCATTATCATAGCCTCCCCGCCCCCTCAGATATGAGTGTTCCCGAAGGGGAGGGACAAAGAGCCTTGTCTCATCCTTTACAGAGACCAGTTTTTAATATTTTATGTATTGAACTTGAGTCAAATCCTTGCTTGATAGACACCCAAGCCATAATGTTAAAGATTAAATACACCAGGACATGAGGCCTTTTAAAAGATTTAAGTTTTTGCTGGAGCAGATTCCAGTCTGCGGCTAACCTTACGATGCAGCTGGACCTGCCTGATTCAATGTCTGTAATCAGGCAGATCCATCCTGCCAAGCTCCAATCTACAATGATTGTAATGGGCCCAAAGCAGCACGGCCCAATCAGAGTTCTTTAGAGCAGGAAGAGGTGGGAGCTACAAGCGAGACGACAGCAGGAAATGTCATACAGAGATTAGCATAGATGCTAACAGCTTCAGTAGCACTTTTATCAGATCTTGACCTCATTTCTTTATCAAATGAAAAAAAGACCTCAACACTACAAACTTCTTTATAGTAAGGATATTTTTGGTTCACTTCTTACATGTTTTGAGGAGAATTTGTTTCATGAAGTGGCTCACGTTCTGTAGCACAGTAGCACCCGCCTACTACATTATCTGATTGACCCATAGTAAATGTGATTGATGGAACAATCGTCCAATCACCTGCTGGATATGCTTTTGAAATGTTCTGCCCTCCCCAGACACTTTTTATGGGCTCTTTCCCAGGTGGACTAGTGAAATATATTGAATGGTTCATCTGGTGTGCCAGGTTGGTCTGCAGCATTGGCATATCTAAAACTTATTTTGCCCATTTTTAGATGAACTGTGGGGACAGAAAGCAAAAGTAAATTTTTTGACACTGTTGTAGATTGAAGACTGAAGCTTCAAGCACTTCTCACATGTCTCTTAGTTTTAGTCATAATTTAGTCGTCTAAATTGTTTGAATTTTAGTCTAGTTTTAGTTGATGAAATTTCACGACATTTTAGTCGACAAAACCTGCTATAAATTTAGTCGACTAAAACATGAAGTGTAAAGTGTAAGGCATTTTTATGTTTCCTTGAACTTCTGAAGTCATGTTTTACACTTGGATATAATGAAACATCTAATAACCCTTTATTGAATGCTAGTAAAGTTTAAATGTATGAATTAACAGAAATTAATTTAACTATTGTGTAAAATGCAATCACTTTTGTTTAGGCTTCCAGGCAGAGCATCTCAGTTACAATACCAGAATTGACAACAACCAGTGAACCTGCTCTACATGAATATATCAATTCATAAAGAGAGTAGCTCTGATTGGATCACTCCCCAACTTATCCCGCCAACACAAAGCTAAGTGACTGGATGTCCCTCTTAACTCATCCAACCTTTCCACACAACCAAAGCAGCTGTGATTGGATATATTCCTAACTTGTCCCAACTTTCTACATGACGAAAGTAGGTCTGATTGGATTAAGTTTCTGTCAAACATTTTAGTCTAGTTTTTATTTGTTGATGAAAATGTCAGTTAATTTAGTTTTAGTCCATGTGCACTTGTTTTTATTAGTTACTATCTAGTTTTCGTCAGGGGAAAAAAGGTTGTTGAATAAAACTATAACCAAAATAAATAGTCAACAAAATTAACACTGCTCACATTATAATAAACGAATTAATTATGAGGGAGACAGGCCAAATATAGTCATATAAATACAGCAGTATGGTTTTAGGTGCATATTGCCCAGCCAAATCTTTGGTTTCCTTTACTTGCTCACTAACTCCTTCTCTTTTTGCTGTTTTTATCGCTCTCAATTTTTCCATTTCTTGCAAAATTTTCTGTCCCCATTTTCTCTCTCCTTTTCGGCCAATATATCTCCCTTCCATCCTCCATCAGTATCAGCTCCCTCTCTTCCTCCTCTGTCTTTATCTCTGTTCAGAGCATCAGCCTCCAGCCACCGTCTTAATTACACCACCGCTTCATCTTCTTTGTTTTTTTTTTTTTTTTATATTATTCACCACTCCGCTCTGTGTCACCCTCACTGCTGTGCTGGTGTTCTCTGCATTGCCAGGGTTTCACCGGGGTCTGTTGGAGTGAGGAGTAGGGGGCGTGCACTGGTGCCGGATTCAACAACAAATGGCTGTTTAGCGTCATCTGATTGGCACAGATTAGAGGGCTCTGGCTGGTGGTGCGGAGGTGGCTTTTGCAGAGGACCAGGTGGCTTCAGTGCTGCTGTCTGAGCACAGCTGAGGGGAACAATGAACAGAAGGTGTTTTAAGTTTTTTTATGACATTTTGCCCCAAGAAAGATGACTGAATGGATGAGGACAGAACAAATGGGTTGAGACTGCTCATATGAAGCTTGATTTTGCTCAACTGTGGCATTATTTTTTTTACTTAAATCAGCCAATAAACAGGATGAACTGCCTCCAGAAGCAGAGGTTAGAATAATAAAGGTTTTCATTGTGTTTTAGTTCTTATGTTTTAAAGTTTAGCACTGATGCACATCATTGAGGCTTGTAATTCACAAGTGTATTTAATTAGTTTGTACTTTTCTGTTTATGTGTCCTATAAAGAAAGACCTTCCTAAATAATACTTCGATTGGTAGCAAGCAATTTATTCTAGTGCAGTAAAATCTAGATCATAAATTGCACATGTTTATAATTACACTGACATCTCCCATAAGAAAGGGAGGTTTTTACTGTCTTAATATGTGATGATCTATTTGTGTTCAGCAAAGTCCACAACAGAGACTATATTATATATTATTGAGTTTCTCAGTTCTTGTGTGTTTTACATGCCTCTGCAGAGTACATTGTGCACAATGGCCTTTTCTGACTCTATTTTACAGCCCTATTTCAGATGCATATAGTTCATCATAAATATGTGCATCACTTGGAGTCCACTTGGAAAAATGATTCAAAGGATCAACAAGAGTTTATTCCATTGTACTGTATAGTATGATATTGTATTGTAACCCATCATGTAATATAACATTGTATCACCCATTTCCTAAGGCTGCTTGCAAACCAGCTGCCCTATTAAAAACTCCTGATCTGCCTTGTCTCTACAGCCTCTCTACTATCTGTGGTTAAGGCAGGTTTAGTTAAATATGGTTTTCACAATGAAGGTTATATAAGAAAGAAGAAAATCATGCACACGAAACGACCAATTCAGTTATCCATTTTTGACAAGAAAGCAACAAGAAACACACCTACTTAACGGGAAAACCTTTGACTTTTTCAATATCTGGTATGTTTTGTATAGTTTCCCACACTTCTACCAAAACCTTGCATGAGCAGAAAACAAACCGCTTCAGCCAAATCCCCCCCAGAGTGTGAGCGGCCTGAGCAGTATCCTTCAAACACAGCGCCTGCAGCTTTGTCGGTTTCACCGGCTTATTTTTAGGCTCAGAAGGTTCTATGGTAAATGGACTGGAAACTCTCAGATAGGCAGACTCCTCTTCACCAAGTGTGTGAGTGCACGTGTGTGTCCTTCACTGTTTACTTATTTATTGTCTTATGAAGGTACCCAACTGTGAACAAGGTGAGACTCCATGTGTTATGCCAGTAAATGTCAGCCAGTGCAGGGTGTTTGTGAGCCTCAGCACATCTGTATCAGGCTTGTAATGCAGTTATTCAGATGATTTTTGCTGAGAGTGTTTATTTTCCTTTCGTATTGTGTCAAAGGAACAATGAAATTAAAAGTCGGAAGTACACAAAAATATGGCTAAATGATGCTCCAAATTACATTTCACTATTTTTTCCACATAATTAGCAATTGGGCAAAAATACCTTTGTTACTTCAATCTTCTGTTCATTTCTGATTATTCAGATTTAGACTTATTAATTTTTTCATTGCACTGCAGCCCTTTGAGACACACACACAGGGAGAAGTGGAGATGACATGCTGGTGAAGCTATTTGCTATTATAACAATGTTTCATGTGTCATTTAGCCTGTGAATGAGAGCTCCAAAAACACAAACAAAAAATGTTGTCATGCAGGAAGGTGAATAAGCAACAGGACCCAACAGAATCACAATTTTTCCTGAATTAGAACAAATGCAGCTTGTTAACAAAATTAATCAGCAAGCTTTAGGGAGCAGGCACCCTTGGGCCCATTGGTAATGAGATGTGTCATGTCTGCAGTTTCATTAAAATTAGACAAGAAGGAGCAGCGGTTATGGCTTTCGGATGTTTGTGCATTTGACCTTAATCCCACTTCAGTCAGGATAATAAGAGAACTTTTATGTCCGGAACACTGTATTAAAAAACAGCTTGTCATCATTCCTGTTTTTGGTTAGTGTTGGGCAATCAATCAAGTTTCAATTTCTGATATGATTTTGGCCTCCAACAATCATGATGCAAGGAAACTGAGGTTAACAGTGATATATATCAGACTTTTGCGCGTCCTGCGATGTGACTAATGATGTTGCAGACATTGCAGTTGTGATTTGAAGAGGGTATATTGCACTGGCCTTTGTGATGCTTTCTATAAAGTTGCATCTAAAATCACCTCAGCAATATTTGCAACTTTGTGCTTGGGGTGTGTTGAGGTTGTAAAATAGCTGTAAAAATAAATGCTGCTTTGCTGTACTCTTCAGCTATTAACAGGCAGGGGTCCACATGTGCTATACCTCTTACACAGAGTGGTCCAAAATTTTATACCTACACGTCTCATGTTATTTGACAGTCTTTGTCCTTATCTTGGGTGAGTTTGAGTTAAAGCAATACGCCAACTTTTTTTTTTTTGTGTCTTGCCTCACTCCTGAGTCCATGACAAGCAGATGGACACCATTATTTCGACTGTGCATGCAGTAACAAGGAAGAGACGGGCAGAGCTCGCCCAACTCGAATAGCTTAGCTCAAACACTGGTAGTCAGTGGGTAGTGTTAGCCTGCCTCCGCCTACAGTCTTCTGATAAACTCTTCAGCAACTCTTAACAGTCCTGTGTGCTTGTTGTGACTCGTTTTTTCACCGCGTTATGTTATGTAATCTATTTTTAGACTAAGATTAGCACTTTATTTAGTTTTCGAAAGAAATACATACGAAACTAAACCACAGGGCGCATGCGCAAACCACCGCGGTTGTGCTTGTAGGTAGGTCAGCAAAACAAAACCAAGTGTTTTCCAAGTGTATCTATGACTTTAAACTACTTGGCTAAATACAGCTAGCACTAATCTCTTCAGTATTGTTTAAGAGTTTGTTTAAGAGTGCAGTAAGTTTTGAATCCTTTTGCATTGTGGATGTACAGATGAGGGTGAAAGACGGAATGGTAGAGGCAGACGTAAATGGGGTATTGTGTTTTCCTCTCTGTCCTCCGTTTGCAGTTTCATATACTGAGATGTGAACCATTATTTTGGGCTGTTTCCCTGCAGAGAGCCATCACACATGCTCGCTGGTACTCAGGGAATATAACACTGAAGGCTGTAACTATTTGTGTCATTGTTGCTCACCCTGAACCTGAAAACTAAGTGGCACTTATCCTCACTCCCCCTGCCCTCTGTCTGCTCTAAATCCCTCTCCTTTTTTTTCCCCTCCATTTTGTATCCACCTGTCTTTTTTGTGTTCCCTGTGGAAAAAAAACGCTTTATCACATCTGTGAATCCAGAGGGACTCGGAGAGAAGGGTTCTGCTTGCTCATTTTCACTGTTGTATGACACCTTGAACATTAAGCACGCTTAAGCTAACAAGGTAGCATGGCAGATTTTACTTCCAAAAGACATTAGAGAAGGAAATTATTTAAGAAGTTGTGATAAGTGCATCGAGGACACTGAAAGTGAGTATTTTTTAATACATGTCATGCTCAATACATACGGCATTGGGCAAGAGGCGGGGTACACCCTGAACTGGACACCAGCCAATCGCAGGGCCACATAGAGAGACAACCATTCACACTCACACTCTCATACCTAAGGGCAATTTGGAGACACCAATTAACCTGCATGTTTTTGTCAGTGAGAGGAAGCTGGAGTCCCCAGCGAGAACATGCAAACTCTACTCAGAAAGGCTCTGACTGACACAGGGTTTGCACTACCTTCTGTGCCACCATACTGTTTGGGATGGGAATCAAAAAACAATTCCAGTTAAGAATCGATAACAAAAAGTTCAAATATCAGTAGTGTTCATCCTTAACAATTATCAGTACCTCCATCCACAAAGTTTAAATCAAGGCCATCACCCTTTAACCAGAGGCAGTCAGCATAAACAACGACAAAGAGATTGAAGATGTTACCAAGGCAGGCAGGAGAAAGTGTTATTTGAATTTTTGGCTTAATTTTACACAAAATGATGCCAAATGCTGATTTAAAGAAAGGTTGGGGCCATCAGCAGTATGCTGAATGATTTGTCACTGCAGATCAGCATGAATATATCAGGAGTAACACGTTTTTGACACTAAAATGGATTGCAAATAGAAATAGAAAAACTGAGATTCTAAAGGACAGGCTCCAAGAAGATATTCATGACCAGCTGGGACCCTTTTCTCTCTCGTATATATGTGGCATTCAACGAGGAACAATCCTCAATCCTCAATCTTCCTTCTTCACATGAAACATACAACCCTGCTTTATTTGTTACATTGCTTGGCTTGCAGGTTAGACCTCCCTTCACCACCATTTAAAAAAATAGAGATATTTTTGTTTATTTATCTATTAAATTTGCTTTTTTATATCCTCCATGGCTTTGTTTTGTTCTGCTGCTGTTTCATTGTTAAAATGTAAAAATTAAAAATAAAAATTTCAAAAAGCAAACAAACAAAAAGATGTTGACACTGAAGTCCTGTGCAGGGAAAGTTTTTCCACACAGGAACTGATAAGGGAATTGATAAAGAATTGAATCAATAGGCACAACTGATAATGGTATCAATAAAATCCTATCAATTCCGTCTTCACTTTGTTTCAAATTGCAAATCTGGCCTTTGTATCAACAGAGACAATTTGATCATTCTCAGTTTAAAGCTGTAGCTACATTTTCACATCTCTTCATGTAATTTTGAATACATCCACTCTCATTTAAAGAAACTGCAATTTTAAATAATCTAAATTTGTTATTTATGTCTTCTCTGTGTTTGTAGGTGATTTGTGAGTAAAAGAGATCCAAATACAGGCAGACCAAGGACACGTTTCTTTCTACAAAGCAAAGGTAAGATTCTGTTTCATTTATTAAACTTCATTGAAATGCAAGAAAAGGCATTACCCATAGATCTTTAAAGCAGGATTGGTACTTCTAGAAAACCCCAAGCTTGCAAGTCAGCTTTTACTAGTACATGCAGATCGAACAGTTTTTCAGCCATTTTTTCTAATGTAGACTGGGAGTTAGACAAAGTGAGCAAATGCAGACATAGATGTGGATAAAGAGGGAGATTCATGGTTTGTAGTTTTTTTTTTTAAACAATATGTTTATTGAGTTTTTTCCATATTTTACAAAATAACAAATCAAAATACCAAAATAAAACATTATCATTTAAACATGATACAACCATCCATTAAACAATTGCCATAACATATCTAACTGACCATATAAGGAGTTGTATAACATTAAAAAAAAACAAACAAAAAACAAACAAACATATAAACAATGGTCACAAATATCCCAGCCTGTTATAGAGTCAGTTACATTCTTCTATCACTATCTACTGCTCAAGTCTTTTTGTGTATCTCAGCCATTTCCCCCAGTCTTTTACGAAGTGTTCCTCTTTCAGCTTCAGTTTATAGGAAAGCTTCTCCATCACAACCAATGTTTATGATTTGGTGGCTCAGCTTTTAGCCAGTTCTTAGTGATGGTTTTCTTTGCAGCTGCAATGAGAATCCTGACCAGGTATTGGTCACCTACGTGTACAGATCCTTCCAAATGTCCCAGATATAACACAAGACATGATCGAGGAATAACACAGCCCAGTACTTTGCAAAGAACTGAGTGTATACGACCCCAGAAAGGTTGGATTTTAATACAGTTCCAAAAAATGCATGTGTGGTTTGTATCCATGTCATCGCATAGTCTCCAGCATGGTTGTTGTACCTTTTTTTGTTTACTTGTAATTTTAGGTGTTATGAAAAAGTGGATTTGGTTCTTCCACATGAATTCCGGCCAACTATGTGATTGTGTTGTAGTTTGAGTTGTTTTCCACATATCCAACCACATCTGTTCTGAGATCTTCACACTCAGCTCTCTTTCCAAATTTTGCCTCGACATATAGTGTTGATTCATTTTTAGATTCCATCAAACACAACAGTATAGCATTGACACAGGTCGTTTTACAGTGTTATTATATGATTGTGCTATTACCTTGATAAAAGGGTGTATTTTGTCTTCATTTTCTTCAATGTTTTTAACAAAATAGTCTCTAATTTGTAAATATTTAAAGAAATCGTGGTTTTGTAAGCCATACGCATTTTTAAGTTCTTGAAAACTTCTTATTTTACCATTTTTAACAACTGTACATATAGCAGTTATGCACTTTTTTGTCCAGTTTTTAAATGTGGGGTCGAACTTACCAGGGTAGAATTTTTCATCAAAACTAATCCATTTCAGTAGTCCCAGCTCCTTTCCCAATTTTAATTTTTTAACCGTAGAGTACCAAATATCTAGTGTAAAGGTTAAGAAATCTAAATTTCCTTTAATTTGGGAAGGTATCTCTCTTTTCCCAATGCTTGCCTGAATTGGGTATTTAGATATGGATGTTTCTATATCTTTCCATCGGGCTACATATTCATCATTACACCAATATAAAAGTGGACGCAGTTGAGATGCATAAAAGTATTCCTTCAGGTTTGGAAGCGCCAGTCCTCTTTTGTCTTTTGGCAGCTGTAATGCATGGTTCGTAGTTTTTAAGAGCAAAAAGTAAATACTTTCCAAATTTTTCTGAAGGCTGGTAAACAAGACTTGTTGATAACAATTCATAGCATTGAGAATTGTGTCAGTTATATTGATGTTTTTGATGGTTTGTTTTAAATATAATATATATAGATATTAAACAGGTGTCGCATATTTTTGCCAGTCATATCAAAGTTGGTAATTCTGGTATTATGGCAACTATTTGTTTTTCCCCTCACAAAAATAAACAAAAACATTGAGTAACATACCCATATTGCCATCAGCTAAAAAACAAGATCTAATTTTTTGTTCACATAGCTAAAACCTTAAAGAGAATACACAAAGCTTCTTTAAGCATCCAGTGACACATTGTCGCAGTTAACATTCAAAAAAAGAAGGACATTGTTTGCTTAACTCAGATCTGAGTTTCTTTAGGGCTCAACATCAAGCTGCTGCTCAAACTGGCATCATTAACAAACTATTGAGAAATACCACTCCATGCTCACACTCTGGTTTACAGCCCAGCTTCTTCACTGGACCTGGAACCACAAACAAAATTGATATATTCTACCATGAAGTGACAGCTGACTGCAGTGTCTATTGTTACACTCCACCACCCACACACACACGGACTCTCTCTCTCACGGCTCGGTCAAATCTCTCTGCTCATCTCCTCCCACCGCCTGCGTTGCCGCTCTGTGATAGCTGAGGATTGGGGAGTGTGTGCTGGAAAACGCCTTTGCAATTTCACACTCGAAAGAAAAAGACAACAACGGCAGACTTCAGAGCACCCAGAAAGCCCCTTTTTACATTCCAGTGAGCCGGAGAGAAGACCCCCACCCCACTTCCGAGCTGAGCAGGAGAAGAGAAGACAGCAGAGCGCGTTTATCTTTCTACACAATTACCATTTTAACTTTGAAAGGCTCTGAGCTGAAACTCCAACACATTAGACTTCCTGCCGCCTGCCAGCTTTCAAAGAGAATAATGTTTGATTTATTATTCTTTCCTCTCTGTCTTAGCCTACCATTTCATCATTTACGCTGAGAAGAGCTAAGATGAAAAGCTGTTTGGCTCTCAAATGGTTTGGTAGCATTTGATAACAGTGGGAAACTGCTGATAGTCTTAGACACGAGGGAGGTTTGAAACACCTGCGTTTAACTTGAAACGCCTGTTATGGCCATGTCGTGGGTGCAGATCAGTCACTGTCGATGATTGTGTGAAGATTTTTTTTTTATTTTTCTTCTTGAAAATTTGACATTGTGGTAAGTTTGTAAGTATAACAGATGTAGGCAACAGGTGGTCTTGAGGCTACATGCAGCCCCCCCCTCAGTCAGTCTGGCCTGAAAGTCAGTTTCAGATATGATAGAAGTATCATCTTTTATGTTGTGGTACGAAAATGTTAAATTTTAAGTTCTTTGCATTCAAGTAGGAATAGAAATTGGCTGTAGTCCTTTCTGTAGACCTCTTGCTAAATGCATGACTTTAAGCATTTGTTAAAAATAGAGTTTTAGGTGTTGGATAGCAGAGTGGGCAGCATGGTGGCAAAGCAGGTAGTGCACGTGCCTCATGATAAGAAGGTTGCCGGTCCGATCCCCGGGTCGGTCAGAACCTTTCAGTGTGAAGTTTGCATGTTCTTCCTGCGCCTGTGTTGGTTCTCTCCAGGGACTCTGGGTTCCTCCTGTTTACCAAAACCATGCTAGATTAGATTAGATTAGATCGATCTTTATTAATCCCTTTGGAAGACTTCTGCAGGGAAATTAAGATTGGATGGTAGCAAACAGGTAAAAAAGAACACATCAAAATTACAAAAGTAAAAACAACTTGCATATTAAAATAAATAAATTAATTAATTAATATAATAATAACCTAAATAATGATAATAAATAAAATTAGATATAAAAATATATGGCTGCTGCTCCTTCCCATCCTCTGTCTTCCTGTTACTCCTCATCCCCCCCAGTGAGGAGTTGTACAGTCTTAGGTGTGAAAGTGAGCGTGAAAGGTTATTGGTCTCTCTATGTGGCCCTGCAATCGGCTGGTGACCAGTTCAGGATCTGGTTTGGATTTTTGTGTTTAGCCAATTGAACAAGAGCACAAACCTTCGCCAAGACATTCATGTCATTGTTAGCAGAGTCATTATATAGAAAGCTGCCCTGTCTTACAGAGTTAACAAAACCTTTAAAGAGTGTCTGGGTTAGGATCCCCACCCAAATCTAACCACTTCAGCTTTGTGCCATGAAAAACATGCCCTGAAAAGGTCATTGAAATCTGTTGAGAACTTTTTGAGTTGTGAGGCTCACAGAGAGACAGACAGAAACAACAAACGAACAGACGCTGGCACAACCCTAACCTCTTTAATGGAGGTAATAAAGCACCACAAATTGGATTTATTTTTGATGATTTCTGAGACGAGTTATATATTTGGTCCTTTTGTTAATGTATGAGTGCACGTATATGTGAAATTCAGCAGATTCTGCAATTAATAACAATTTGACCCTCTGGAGGTGAGAGTACAATTAATGTGGTCCTCAGTGTCCCTGGTAGATAATACACAGATAATACACCGTAGATGATATGCAGTACATTTCACTCTTATGTTCCAGCCTCCAGACCAAAACTAAGATGTTTTTAGCCATCGTCAACAGTGCACCACGCCACTACTCCTCCACCTCTCTCACAGTTTCTCACCCAGATTGCAGCTGTTAGTAAGACTTATCTCCAAGATATGCAACCAGAAATATTGGGTCATTTTTTGACTACAATGAGGTTTATCAGTCTGAACACTAATTATCTTGTCTATGTAGAGTAATTCAATTGAACATACAGAGCTTAACACATCTATCAGACCACCTGTCATAAAAACAAGAAAACCAGCATCATGGAGTGCTTTAATCCCGACTCCTTCATTTTCAGTGAGCTTCTTAATGTTTTACCAACAGAAATGAGGAATTTTAAACTGAATTCACCTTTTTATACCCAAATTTGAGCTGCACACTGGGCTTCTCTGAGAAGTCAGAAATTAATCAGCATAACATTCAACCATTCACACTGATTTTTCTGTTCAGGAATGCAAGTAAATAACTATAATTAGACATTGTAATTAAGAAATAATAATGTGCTTCACTGCTTATTTTTGTTTGTTTTTTTAACTGTTAATTTGAAAATTCATGGATCGCAAAGAGCTTCTACTTGTGCATGAATCATCACTTAAGCATAGAAATGATTTTGATAATTAGGGCAGCTGTGGCATAAACCTTACATGGGTGGTGGTCTAATAAATTTATGAAGCACTGTGAGTTGAAAATCATTGTATTCAGTTTTTGTTTAAGTTTTCCACAACATCCTAACTTCATTTGAACTGGAGTTTGTAAAAACGGGCCTCTTTCCTTATTCGATAAACCAGCTGAAGAATTGTTGAGCCTGGGAAGGAGGAGTGGTGTGGGAAAAACTAAAATGATGCAACACTCTTTATCACCTGTGCACTTTGTGTGTATTAGTTTGTGAGACAGACAGACTGACACTTGTTTCACACGCTGCATACCTGAGTCATAGTCTTGATCTTTCCTGCGGGTTGTTGGATTGTTCAGATCGTTGTAACCTGCTTTGACCCTTCAACCTTTTTTGAGCACATGCATGGTCACAGAATATAAAAAATCTCACCTGAAAGATCACACCTGTACGCCCAACAAGCCTGTCTGTGTCTCACTATCTGTGATTGATTTTTGCCCACCTTCAGCTTCTTGCTACCCACAGTGCACTCAAAGGGGGATCATCTCCAAGTGATTTTCTCATAGTTTCTCGTTTTTTTTTTTTTGCTTAGGCTGGATTTGAAACTTTTTTTGATTTGTGGGTTTGACTCATTGTATGTGTTGTCAGGATTTACCAAAAGGCGAGTTGTGACTTGACTTGACTCACTCGTCAGTGTGGTAATGCTGTCTGTCTGGAGAAACAGGTGTATAGCACAGAAGTCTGATTAATATAAAAACAAAATAATTTAATCAAGCATGCAGATAATTTCTTCTTTCAGTGCTTAATATTTTTCTCCCTTGCCCCTGTGCTTATGTAATAACACAATAGCACTGTGATTGCATTGTAAGGCTCATCTTTAAACACAGGCCCAGGACACACTGTCCCTCTTCTTGAACTACAATACCAGCTGATTATTGAACACTGAACACTGATTTTATCCGTCTGTTTCTAAAAATATCATCCCTTTCCAATTTTCAGCTTCAGGAAGGATGGTGAGAAGTAATGGCTGGTGTTTCATTCTCTAAAAAAACACACACACACAAGAACAAACAGACCCTCTGCTAAACTTTCTGTGGAGTTTTTCCTCCGTCTTTTGTCCCCTTTCATTGTTGCATCGTCCTCTGACAGACACTTGGTAATAGAGATAGTCTGCGCTGTAATTTTCAGGTGTTTGTGAGTCACTGTGTTCTGGAGCACGATCACAGTCACAGTGCTCATTCTGGGACACCTGTGGTGCTTCACAACAATCGTAGCCTCCATCACGCTGAAATTTTAGGCCTTGGTGGTGTTATTGTTTACTTGAATCCATTTCACCCAAGATATGATTGTGATCCTCTCATGATATGTTCTCATTCATGACTCAAGTCATGAAATAGGGACTGCTGTGGGTCTGTGGTAGACTCTAGAGGTGTACAACAAAATAATTTTGCTATTTGATCAAATTTTATTTTTAAAATCATTCAGAATTGATTGAAAACATCCATACATCCATATTTTTAACACACTTCATACTCCAGTGTATCTAAAATGTTGTAAATGAGCTGATACAAACATTACAAGGACATGACCTGTCTATCTTGAAAACATTTTATTGTGCCTAGGGCTGGACGATACGGCCTAAAAATAAAATCCCTGATTTTTTTCCACAACACTCGATTTACGATTTTAATTGATTTTTTCCCTCTCATTTTGAGAGATGGAGAGGCTTATTGATAATTTTGTAAAACTGAAAAGGGTAGTAAAATAACATCAGCTGCAACTGATACAGAGCTGGGCAATTAATTAAATTGAATTTTAATTAATTGCCCAGCTCTGATTCCCACTAGGGGTGGGAATCAGGGGGTGCCTCACAATACGATACATGATACATGATCCATGATAATGAGATAATAATGATGCAGCGTTTCTGTGATAATTGATATATTGCAAAAAATAATGTAACAATATGCCACAGTAATCTATTTTGTCTGTCCCTTCATTGTTGGAGAAGCTGAAACGTGTCCATACTTTGGATTTATATGTGCCTGGGGCATCCTTCAGTGCACTTTTCTTCACACTGACGTCCGACATTTCCCTCTGTAAACTTCTCTTCTTGGTTGGTAATTTCTGATCAAGATTCACTCATTCCAGTGTGGAGCGCCCCCTTGAGGAGCCATCAAGTAGCGTTACCGGGGAGATAGACCAACAGGGACAGAAGGCATGTTCAGAGCCCCATGTTTTATTGATTAGAATATCGCTATTTGACGCCAGCATATCAACAGACATATCATGGGAGGGGGACGACGAAATCGCCATATCGATTTTTTTGTCCCACCCCTACTTAAGTGTATGTAAAACTCAAGAGTAGAATCGAACCTCTTTAAATATGACTTCAGCAAGAATAGAAAAATAAAATAAGAATATAATCATGAAGAATGTTAGTTGTCCTTTCTTTAATTTCCCTTCTTTCTTTCTTTTTTTTGACTGACTTGCCACAGTAAATAGTAAAAGACAAATGTTAATCCATTGATCTCGATGCTACTTAGTTTAGTTTTTTTGTTGTTTATTAGCATTTATGATTAGTATTACTATAAATCTGACTACCAGTGATCATGATTAAAGTATAAAATGCTTGTACTACAGTTTACAGTAATTTATTAGAATAAGTATGAAATAAAATGACCTACCTTTGCGGTATATAAACTAAAAAGTGTACATAGCGTGTCTTTCTTGACACAACCCTCTAATTATTTTTGTGTATAGAGATAATATCTTCTACCCCAGCTCCATTCAGAGATATTTCACAAGCATGAATTAAATAACTGACAAATCTGCAGCAGCTCATAAGTGGTTTAAAGACCCTCTGTTTATCAGATGGAGCGGCAGTCTTTTAGGCAGAATGTTGCATTAGTAGAGAATTGCCTATTAACCCAACTCCCCATGAGAAATCTTATTTCTGGATCAGTATTATCAAAAGCTTAATAGGTTGTTTTAATAATGTGTTTTCATGGTTAGATAGAGTTATGATTACGGTTCCATCTGCTATTATCTCTGGGATAAGAATAATTTCTTTAGCTAAAAGCCCTGGTTGACTGTTTACCTGCAGATAAACTCAGCATTAACTTCCTGAATCTCATATTTACCTCCAGACTCGACCTCATTTAGACACTGCTAAAGGTTACTGAGTATCTGTCAGAGTAATTGGTCCTCTGCGACTGCACAGAGCCAGGCTCGGCCACATCCATTATTTTCAATTCCCATTCTCCCAGCCTCACATACAATATAATCCTCCCTCTATCACTCCGTTTTCTTTCAGCTTCTCTCGGTCTCACTGTTTTCCACATTCTCTCCATCTCTCATTAAGCAGTACTACCAGGCACTCGGAGGAAAAGGAAGGGCAGGTAGTTATGCTGGATACACTAACAGAGTATTTCAGAGGGGTCTTTCCCTCTCAGTAGAGGACAATGCAGTGGTCCTACTCTAACACCTCTACTGTAGTGCTTGGCTTTTTACTTAAGAGAGAAAAAAGGGAAGGCAGACTCAAAAATCTGAGGAATCAAATGAAGATGTGCTTTTTTAGTTCATGAAGGGCCACAGTCAGAGTTCCCCATTTGCAATGTTTTGCACATTTATGTCGTGTCAGATTTCAAGGATGAGGATGCCACTCGTGCCTCTTGTGCAGCAAAGGCTGTTATCTTTGGAGCTACGTTTTAGTCTGTAAGAGAGACTGAGGAGGGAGACTTTAACAGTGAATTACTGTTCAAATACCTAAAAGTTCTTTCAGCTTCCCTTATGTATTTTAATCCACTTTTAGCACAGTCAAAGTCAACCACCATGTAAATGTGTTTCTATTTCAGTAACACCATTTACTTCTTTTTTTGCCACACTAAAATAGAATATGGACAGACTGGAAGAAATATTTACCATTTTGTCCAACAGGCCTTGGGGAAATCATTTATCCTTCTTAAACTTCATTAAGTTATATTTTAACATTTTATACGTCTTGAAAACTGACTCTTTAGGATTTGGCAGAACTTTTCTGTGATTGTTGCAGAAAAAATGCCTGATATTACAGCAATTTAGTTAGCAAAACCTTTGGTGTTTTACGTTCCCTAACCAAGAAAAGATTAAAAATCTAAAGTAGTGATGAACTATATGAAAAATTTCAACTGATACCGATAACTGATAATTTTCTGCTTCTCATGGCCAATACTGATACCCTTAACCGATAAGTTCATATTTTTATATTTAATATAATCTTTTTGCATGTTGAAATCTTGATCCAACCACTGAGCCATTAAGCTAAGCTTACGTGTAGTCTGATCCTGTTATGTGTTATGTTATCAAGTTATGGATGTGTGTGGCAACGATACCTTAGAGGGCATGGAGGGTTAGGGTTAGGGTTAGGGTCATACATCCAAGAAGAAGCGACGGCTTGGGAGGGTGTAACGTGGCTCCAAATGTGCTATTAACTTGCAAAAACCCGGGCTTTCTATGACAGAAAAGGGCTGGTTGTTGTGCGCTATGAACTCCATCAATTTGTTGTAATGGCTTTAGCCTTTTCACTGTCTCTTAAAAAGTTTTTACAGTTTTCAAACGCCTGTTGAATGGGGACATCCATGCTCCGTGTTGTTGTTATTAGTGTTAGCACCGCTAGCTGCTACCGCGGCTGCTCTGTCTTCCTTCAATACCGCTTTGCCGTGATGGTGAGCTATATAGGCGGGCAAATTTGTTGTGTTGAAATTTTTAGTCCTCTTTCCTCCTCTCGGAGTTCTCGCCAAACAGGTTTTGCAAATAGCAATGCTGTTGTTACCTTCAGAGAAAAACAGCCACACTGGTGAAGCCATGTTCCCTTTGGTCTGGCAGTGAGATGGGGACAGGCTTGAGTCCTTCTGGTAAGGCACGATAGATGACGTAACCAGCGACATGGCTTGTTTTGGGGCTACGCGGCCTGCAAACAATTTCCCCAATTTAAGTAACTTATCTGATCTTTTTATCGGATAAAATGTACGTATCGGGTCATAAAAAATGATGTAATTTCCCCCCATATCGGCCGATATTATATTGGTCCGATAAATATCGTGCATCTCTAATCTATAGTGATGCTACAAAATTTGCTTTATTTCTGACAGAAATCATTCTTTTTACTGTCTGTCTGTGTGGATGGGAGGTGGTCGTGGGGGTAGGAAAGGCGGGCAACGTAGGCAGTAGGCGTGCATTCACTCCAACAAACAAAACACCTTTTTTTGTCTTTAGGGCTGGGCCACCCCAAACAGAAAGCTTAGGTTTGCCCCTGCTTGTTCAGCATAATGCGCTTGCAGACAGGTCAGTTTCCCTTCAGCCAGCAGCAGGACTAAGAAATTCTTGCTGATGGATGGAAAAAAATAAGGCAGGGATTCATGTTTTAATCAGGTGAAACAAGTATACAACTGATTATTCTTTTCTGCATTAGTCTGATCCACAATGAATTCTGACTGACTTTTTTTTGTTGTGAAGTTGCAGCTCATTCATGAAAATTCAGAAAAATTTTAGGACTTTTGTACAAGTGTAAATAATGGTCTACAGTTAAACACACATTTCTTTTTGTGTGTGTATGCTGTGGCAATTATATATGAAGTCCACCGAAGTATAATCTATATGTGGGAAACTGTTAGTAATGCTTAGGGATGGGAACTGATAAGGTTTTATTGATACCAAAACTGCTTTTGATTCTGCTTATGGATCCATCATTTATTGGTTTCCTTATAAATTTCTGTGGATTTTTTGTGTAGAAAAAGTTTTCAGTGTCAGCATTATTACAATACATTGTACTCCTGATATCTAATCTAATGCTGCATTGACAAATTCTTGAGCAAGTTTCTAGTGTTTCCACAATTGCCTTAAACCACACATACACCGTCACTGGATGTTGTGCAGTTTGTCATTTTGTGAAAAGGTGAACCACAATTTTCCACACTTCTGTCCTCTATCCACCATATTTCCATGTTCGACTTATTCATCACCGTCTCTGCTGACTGCCTCAGATGAGTGTGGCCTCTCATCAGAGGCACTGAACAAAGTGGAAGGAATCAACAAGGGAACTGCTAAGCTTGAAGACATTTGGTTTTGATTCCTTGAGCTATGTGTTAACGATTTTTTACTGGAATTGGTTTTCAATTCCCATCCCTAGTTACAGTCAAGCAGAACAGAACTTCATCTTTTCTGCCCTGTGTTTAAAATGTGCTATTTTTGTCATTATGCAACCTCATGTCTGCCATTTGGGTATTTTGTGGATTAAAGTGTCATTGGAGGAGCCACAAAAACAGAATTTTGATCCACTGATCTAAAATATTTTCTTTCCTGTTTTTGAAAACTTAAGCAGTAAATTACTTTCAGTGACAAACTTAAATAATTTCACAGGCATTGGAGAAAATTCTCAGAGAAAGTTCATCTTTATTCATGCTCTCCCTGCTGCATATTTCAGAATCTCTTTTTGACTGTTCATTTTTTTTATTTTAAAACCTTAAATGTTTAAAGGCTTTAAAACTGGAAGTCCTCTTTAACATATTAAACCTGTTCTCCCAGATGAAGCCTTTGCAGTTTGAGTATCAACAGATGGAAATCACCCAGGCAGACCTGGCTTTGAAATAGGAAGACTTTGGAGTACTCTCTACATTTGGGTGTCTGCCTAATAAACCTCAAACACTACAGTCTTTAAAGCCAAACTCAAACCCAGACTTGAATGCCATGCTGCTCAAACAGATCCCTCTGAATAACGTCTAAATAACTCACTAACAGTGTTACAGTAGAGGGAACTTTTTGTGATACCACTGCCCTCACAAAGCGCCTCAGACCTTTGTTAGTTTGTCTGTTCACCAAAATCACATGAAGCAATCTCTCCAACCTGTGGTATTGATCCATGCCCTTAGCTGTACTTTATAAGAAAACCAAAATGTCTGACTCGACCTCAGACTTATTGGCACTCTGCTCGAAGCAACAATAATAGTATTTGGAAAAAAGTACAGTATTGAGTTTTAAGAAACTGTTCACAGCAAGGTCTGTGGGAAGGAAGGGAGGAAATCTATCGACTGGTTCTTTCTGCCTTACACATAAACACGCACACACTCAAAGAAACATGCCCTGTACAGACCTTATCTCCATGGTGATACAAAGTGTGGTAAGTAAGAGAGAGATGGACTTTTTTTTTACCAGCATGAGGACAAATACAAGTTAACAGAGGTCCTTTTGCTCTTTGTCATTCAACAGATCTTTAAGTTGATGGTTTGCACTAAATTATCCAAATTAACCTTTTAATATGGGACCTGAACAGCACTGTGGCTTTAATTGAACAGTCATAGTTTTATTTCAGTCTCTCTCCTCTATATGTGTGTTTGTAACACTTTTAGGTGATGCTGTGTTAATGGTTGTTGGCACTTTGCATACGTTGTTGATGGTGTTTTCAGTTTCAGAGGCTTCGTATCTTACACAGCTCATATAACTGAGCCCATATAACTTGAATTCTGAGGTTAAGAACCACAAAATGCTCCAGGTACTCTAGTGCAGCTGACTACCTGATGACTAGCAAATCTCCCACTGCTAATGTGACTCTTGTGTGAAGGTTAAAGGTCAAGGACAGTCTCGAGGGCTCTTAGATGCTGAGAGCAGGACGCAGAGCAGGCTGCATGACTAGCAGAGGAGCCTCAGTAAACCAGTTTTTGACCCTATAACTGAGTCATTATTTAGTTCATGCTAGACTTTTACAACTGCAGGGCTCCACAGACCAATGCACGTGGATCTTTAATGTCATGATTGGGTAACCAATACATATCGATTTGTCTATATGCTGCTACTTATTTTCATCTCCAGATACAGATGGTGACAAAACAGAGGTTTTGGGAATAAGTAGTATTTATTCACAAATGCTTCAGTGATTAAAAACCAAATTATATTCCTGTTTTGATGCTTCCATCCCTGTGGTGACTCTCATGTGCATTTCCTCACATTTTGAAAGTCTCAGTCCTCACTTCTTACAAATGATGGAGCTCTGTTCATCAAACCTGAACAATGGTGAATTTATCAACTTGATCTATTTGGTCTCATGGGGGAGACCTCGGGACCCCCTGGCTGGCTACTCTATCCCAATGGCTGAGGACTGTTTGTCAGTGAAATGCCCCTCAAGAGTCCAGAACTCAAACTTTCCTGGGGGAGGACCCTTCATCCCATCCCACACATAAAGGCCTTAAATACAACACAGCCTTAAATGTCAGTTTTTTTCAAAAGGAATAAAGGACTCTCATGATCAGGAAATAGAGTTTATGAGTAAAATTGGCAACATATTTTATTATGAAAATTTGTCTCTATGTGTGATTTGAAGTATTGATCCAATTACTGACCCTGCAGTAAAAATGATTTTGAACAAACTAGCATGACTAACTGATAAAATGACTCACTTGTTGTCTAATTTGTTTTGTTGATTTTCTGGTTTTGTCTGAGTGATGAAACGGAATTATATTCCTAATTGGTCAACAGTTATTGCTGTCAAAGAAAACTTTCAGTGTTCTGTTTTTGTTCAAAGTTAGTTCTTGAAAGAAGATGAGGGAAATCTCTGTTTTTGTAAACATGTAATATTTGCATGTGAAAGTATGTGATGCTTTCCTCTTTACCTTTTTTATTTTACCTCTCCTCTTCCCCCAATCTCTGATTTGATTTCCAGTTGCTGAGATGATCCAATCAAGAATGATTGCAATACAGACTCCATTTTAGAAGCTTCTGCTGGAAAAGTCCACCATCATTACATCCCTTTACATCTGACTTTTCTCTTCAAAGGTAAAGACATAAACCTCAGGTTGTAAACTTCATATTGTCTGGTGAAAATATTAATTCCAATGTTAACTACGCCTTTTATCAGTGTTAATTTCGTGAATGAGAAATAGGACCTGTCAATGAGAATATGGTACTTGTTGACCTTTTTCTCCACGACCAAAACAAGACAAGACAATATCTAGCTAAATATACGTCTTTGGTGATAAAAACAATACTGATAAAATTTATTTTTGTTATCTTTAAAGATATGCAAGGAGACGAAAATGTCTGCAGCCATCTGCCAGCCATAAAACAAACCCAAGATATTTCTCTGCAATACATATAATCTGTTCATCAAAATACAAACAAAGATAAGGTGAAGCTAACAAGAGATGCTTTGTATGTTTGTTTGTTTTTTTGAGTAGCAGCATGACAGAAAGTGCATGAACTCATGAAATTTTACATTAAATTCAACCAAAATTCAGATCCTGGCTGTTGGCTGTGAAAACTGTTCACTTTTGCTGCAGCAATAAATTGATAAATTCTGGGGCATAAATGTGTCACATTAAATATTAATATTTCTCTCTGTGGAATTTAAGTTTATTAGAGCATAGCCCCTTGAGATGGAGCATCTTGTTTTCAAAAGGATCCTCCCTCCTGTACAGTTACAAAGGCTGTTGTTATGGTGGTATTATCAGTAACAACCTTGGATAGAGAGAGAGTGCTAGAATGATCATTACTAACTATAATTATTTTAAAGTGGATAGAACTTAAGCAGGTTAATATAGCAGACTTTAACTAATCTGCAGTTAAATTAGGTTTAATACATGTGTAAATGAGAATCAATATTGAATTGTGTTGTTCCTGGTTTTGGTTGATATGGCTGGAGTCATGCGGGTCTGCAGCAGCAGGTCACTCATGTTAGTAGTCATGGCTACAGTAATGTATGCGTGATGTTTGCAGGAACTAAAGTGTATTTTGATCATTCTGAAGTTAATATTAGGAACTGTAATGATTATGGAATGGGGCATTAAAAGGCCACATATCATCAGCTGTAGGCTATGCAGGTCCACAGCAGCAGGCTGTCCATACCAACAATCCAGAGCAGCCTACAAGACAAAAACAAAGAGGAGTACAAGCACAAAGAAAAGGGACAAAGAGAGAGAGAGAGTGTTGGAAAGATTGAGAGGGAGAGGGAGGAGCACAGTGCGCCAAGTCCCTCTGGCAGTCTAAGCCTATTGCAGCTTAACTATGTGCTGGTCCAAGCTTGAGCCAGCCCAAACTAACAACTTTATCAAAAAGTTAAGTTTTTTATGGTAGAGGATACCTGCCTCCTAAACTGTAATTTATAAACAATCTCAAAGAAGAGGAGCCTGATAACTATAGGCTCTACCTCCCATACTACTTTTAGAGAAGTAGCGTTCAGACTCATAATTCTGGCCGCTGTGACACCGTCATCCTGCTTAAAATAGCTGTGGTAATAGAACCCAAACTTTCTAAAAAATTGTGGTAGATTTAAACAATAATCCAGCATTGAAACCAGCAGAATAAATGCTAACAAGCTTGTTAAAGAAGGCTATGAAGGGTTACCTCATGATGTGATTAAGGTAAGCTGAGGTAAATGTCAAGATAAAGACATTAAGGTCAAACTAAAATGAATTCTGTGTTTTGGAGGAAATGTATTTGTTCAACACATTTACTGTAATCTCTGCTATCTCAGTCCCTTGTGTTTTTATTTTTCAGTGCCCTTCGTATGACTATGTTGATTGATTTGATGTGTCCTATAATGCGGTTATTTGATCAGTTACTATGTTTGTACCGTTTTGATCTTTTACCCAATGCACAGTGTCTTTGAGTTTCTGTAAAAAGCACTTTGTAAGTGAAATGTATTTAATTTATTATTGTGTTTGAGATCATGAGTTTAAAAGTGTTTTTGTGACTGCACAGTGAATTATTCAACCTTGAGTCCTCATGTTTTCTTGTCCTCTTCTCTCTCTACAGCACCAAATGTGCCTGTGAAAGTCCTCACTTCATTCAGTGGGCAATATGTTGATCATTAAACTTTTAATCTTGAACTAAACCCCTGAGCAACCCATCCCTACCTTCCCCCCTCATCTCCCCTTCCCCCCTCACCCTCTCCAGTCTCCATCATGACCAGTCTGAAGCGCTCTCAGACTGAGCGCTCAGTGGGAGGCTCAGTGCCAGCTTCCGATGAGTTCTATACCCGCCGCTTACGGCTGCCTAATGGAGGGGCACCTCCTCCCCGCAGTGAAAGCGCCCACATTTCCTCCTCTTCCACCACCGGCACCAACCCAGGCGTCCCCAAAATGGGCGTCCGGGCTCGTGTGGCCGATTGGCCTCCAAGGAAAGATGGGGGAGGAGGAGGTGTTTGGCATATCACTGTGGAAACGGACTCACCCAGTTCTACCAATACCACCAGCTCCTCGGGGTCAGGGAGTGGAGACAGAGAGAGGCTCGGGCTTGGTGAAAGAATTGGCGGAGGAGGAGAAAGAGGAGGGGGAGGAAGTGGTGGTAGTGGTAGTGGTGGCAGTGGAGGAGGAGGGGTGTCAGCCGTCACGGCCCACAGCAATCTGTCAGCCAAGCTGGGCCACCTGATAAGCCCGCAGGACTCGTCCATGCTGCGCAACATCCACAACACACTTAAGAATAAAATGCAGAGTAAGGGGAAGGACAACCGCTTCCTGTCTCCTGATGGATATATGGGATCACCTCGCAAAGGCATGAGGAGAATTCGTCAGCGCAGCAACAGCGACATTACTATCAGTGAGCTGGACGGGGACAATGAGGGCTGGTCCTTCTCAGGGTGGACGCCCATGCACCGAGAATACGGCAGCACTTCATCCATAGACAAACATGGTGTGTCAGGAGAGAGCTTCTTTGACATGTTGAAGGGTTACCAGTCAGCTGAGGCCCCTGATCAGAGAAGTCCAGCCCCAGAGAGGCTAACAGAGCTTCTCACCGTGGCCCCAATAAAACAGGCTGCCCTGGACCTGCCAGATGGGCCTTTGGGTCCTGCTAGAGGTAGTCCAGCTAGTCGACTAAAGGAGAGAGAGAAGCAGCTGAAGCGGAGGTCAAAGTCAGAGACAGGCGGAGAGTCTATATTCCGTAAGCTGCGTAGTGTTAAAGTAGAAGGCGACTCATCAAGGGCAGGCTCTGATGCTGAAGACGGGGGAAAAGGGGATGAGAGTGGCCCACCTCCCAAACCCTGGGCATGCCAAAAAGGCTTCGCCCATTTTGATGTCCAGTCTCTACTCTTTGACCTCAATGAGGCGATCCACAGCCGTCATTCTGGGTCCAAGCGGAAGAACACCACAACGGGGGCCTCGGCTGCTGCTGCTGCCTCCGCTTCGGCGACGTCCTCCCTCTCTTCAAATCAGAGTGGAATCTACGGGTCACCCTGTGGTTCACAGGAAGAGCTGAGTAAGGACGTGCCAGGTGGACATTCATCAAACCCTGCGCTGGATTCTGGGGATGACAAGAGCAACGAACTGGTGCTCAGCTGCCCGTGTTTCAGGAATGAGATCGGTGGAGAGGGGGAGAGGAACATCTCTCCTGTTAAACAGGTACGTTTTAAAGATAAAAGATAAATGAAAAAAAGGTCCAAATGTGGTTCTGTCTTCAGTTGCTTAATTGAAGCTCTGAACCCTTTATTTTTGATGCTACAATTTGTATAATCATGGTTAATGAAACAGAATAGAATAGAATGCCCTTTATTGTCATTATACCAAATGTTTGAGATTTATATGCCCTCTAGTGTGTTTGACATGTCACTAGGAAAAACTATGGCTGCAAAGAACTCCCCTATCTGTGTGTTGCTTTTTTATCTGTTGAGAGAAATGCAACTTGATGTTCTGTAGGTAACATCAAAATTAGCACCCCTGGCTTTTTAAAATTTAGTTAAATAAGTACCTCACTCTGACAATGACCTTTAGTACATGACAGAAAAAAGTTTAATGTACCATGTCTGTGTTATTTGGTAGTTTGTTCTGCAGTGCGATAAGTGGTTTAACTTCTTCTCAGTTCGGGTCTTTAGAAGTCCCTAAAACTTCTTGAATTTGATTTTTAAAAGTGCATGAATCAAGACTGTAAGAGGACATACATGTATCCTTTTTTGTGCCTTTCCCACCTTTTTTTAAGATGGGATAGTGTAGAGTTGTGTAGATAGAGTAATAATGGGGTTCCTGCACATTTTTGGGGCTGTTTCCTGTGATGATGCTATTTTTGGTTATTCTCTCAGATCACAAGAAAACATTTTTTAACATCCTCTCACAGGTTTAATGGATGCCAGGGCCTCGCTGCATCATAGCCTTTGTGCCACTGTTTTTTCCTGGCACATACCCCAAAATTCCAAAAGCAATGCCACGATCCGTTTTTGTGTCCAGGCAGCTGAGAATTAGGGATTAAATGTAATGTGGAGTTCACGTTTCTTGCCTTACTTTTCCTTGTCTTCCGTCCTTCAGCAGGGCAGCATTGGCAGCGGTGGAAGCTCCAGCAGTTCTTCTGGCAGCACAGAGGAAGGACCTTTAGATGCTACTCTCACAACTCATTTCACAAACGCTGGCGTGGCTGTACTGGAAGCCGCGAAGGACGGGCCAAGCCAACATGCAGACAGGTCTAAAAGGTATATCGTGGAGCATGTTGACCTTGGTGCTTACTACTACCGGAAGTACTTCTACCTCAGAGGTGAGCAAATCGAGACAACATTTCCTTTTTACATCTCTAGATCTCGATTTTTGATAGCTTTTGTCCCAATCCTTATGTTAAAGTTGTCTGTTTTGACTTTTGTTGGCTACATAAAGTGATGAATAATGAAGCCCCAAAAGCTTTACAACTGGCAGCATTTTTAGAGGGAAATAAAAATTAAAAATCCATCAACTTTGCAACCAATACAAGAAAGTTTTGAGCTGGGAGGTAAAAAGAATATTTTTCTATTACAGTCTACTCTTCAACTGATACGATTTTGCAATAATACTTCACAATAGCTCCTTTAAATGATGTTGTTTTGAATATTCCACAAATAACATTAACATAACATTATTATAATGCTGTCTTATGTATTATTTGTCAACTCTTAATTGAACAACTGTCTTCTAATATGTTTTCAAAGACAGTTAAAAAAAATATTGTCACATTTGGAGGTTAACAGTGTAACCCTTCATGATGACACATTTTCCCATACATAGTTATGTTTATTATGCGTTATAAGAACAGCTTAAATGTTTTTGAGAAAATGCATAGATTTGTTCATTTGTGAGAGGCCTTCCTGTAAGTCTACCTCTCAAAAATACTAATAAGTAGCAAAGAAGATGCAATTTTCAGCCCACAGTTGAGCTGAGCAGTTTCAGAAAATTTGCCCATTAAAATGCAAATGCACCCTGCATATTTTATGAAACAAAATGATATGTATAACCTCAGATATCATTTTTATGCAATAGAGAGTAACATCCTCCTATTTCCAGACTAACAGAAGAGTGTTAAAATGCTCAGTTTGGCAAAGCCATCGTTCAATTCCAATAATTTCCTCCACTCTGTCTTGTCCCTTGTGATCGGCTGTATATTCCTTTTCTTTGTCCTCTTGATCATAGAGCACTGGAACTATCTGGGAGTTGATGAGAACCTGGGCCCTGTGGCAGTGAGTCTAAGGAGGGAAAAGTTGGATGAACACAAGGAGCATGGCCAGCAGTATAACTACAGGGTCATCTTCAGAACGAGTGAGGTACATTGAGACTGAATATCAACTCATTACATGCTCAGAAAGATGGATATTTCATTGTTGTTTCATTAATTGATTTTTTTAGTTGATGTGACCATTCATCAGGTTGTAACATATTCATAGCTTTTTTTCCTTAACGTTGATAAAGTTAATTAGATGGCAAAATATTTTTTTCAAATGTAAGAGGGCCTGAATGGGAAACATTTGGATACTGAATTGAGGATGTACAGTTAGACCGCCATCATGACCTCTGATGTACAGTGCCCAGCCAAAATGAGTACACCCCCTTTTAAAAGTAATGTATTTCCAAAGTTTTGACAAAGCTGAGTTAAACATAACTTTTTTTTATTTACCATAAGATGAAAATAAGGGTAATATGATAACTAAAATTTTGCTTTGCTCCCACCCCTTTGGTTGTGGTTTACTCATTTTAGCATCCTGGTCTTAAATTGAGAAAAAAATACTTTTTTGAGTGCAACTTAAAAAATCTTGTTTGCAGTCAATGGCTCACATTTGGGGAAGTATTTTCTGGTATAGTATGCCATAGAAAATGTTGATTTTGAAAGGAAACTAAAGGTTTTCTGACAAATCTGAAGGGGTTACATCATTTATGCTGAGCACTGTTACAGGAGAAAAAAAATGTAAAACACAAACCTTTATTCACTGCCATTTGTGTGTTTAAGCTCAAATGCAAATTTTTAATGCTTAATTCAGTCTACCAAACACAGAATCCAAGTTATTTAGATTTTTTTCAGTGCAGTGATCAGAGGTGTTACAGGATATTTAGTACAATTCACCAACATTTCTGTCTTTCAAGCTATCAAATCATTTTTGTTTAGAAAAGTCCTGCAGAGACATTCACAGTAAATGATATTCAGCAATTTTTTTGCAAACTACAAAACAAGCATTAGTTTTTTAAAAAGTCAGTGCAAAAGAAACTCACATTGTTCTGTGCCCCCCCCCCGTACTCCCCCAAGCCAAACTGCACTGTGAGTTGACACCGATATCTCGTACCTATAGAATTAATGCGGAGGTCTGGAGGCTAATGACAGCGGAGCTTTGTTGCTGCACTTTTGCATAAATGCACTTAGAAAAGAGCTTGTGTCCACAATCCCTTCCCAGTTGACCCCTTCTTGGGGAACATCTGGTGTAGGCAACTCAGATCTCTAATTACAGTGTTTTTTTTCTCTTTCCAATTCACTGACATTCAACAAAACACCAAATTTAGTCAGAGAAGTGGCTGCATGAGGCCCATTGCCCTTGAGTCACCCATTCCTGTTCCAGGGGGATGAACGTTGATGGTAACAAAGTGTCAGTATTTAGTACGCTCTGTGCTGAGAGATGTCACTGAAAAGCTCACACTGTGTGGGAGTTAGCATGTAGGATTTGCGCCAGGTCCTACTTACTAAAAAGGGGGGAACATTATAAAAGCAGGATCTTAAGGTTGTCAGATACGGCTCAAGACGAGAGACGCCATTCCCTCCGTTCCTTAATGCTCCCTCTGATGTCTATTCTTGATTCTCAATCTGCATTTTAAAGTGATGGTAAATCTTTTGTGGATCCCTTTTAGCTCTGCTCCCATATTCTTCCATAGACACACTAAAGCCTGAAATCCATGTCCTCATTCTGTGAGCCGAACGCCCACCTACCATCTTTGTCAGCCTTCATCTGTGAAGGACTGAGCTGTGCCATTTCGCAGCTAAACGAGACTAAAATAGCGCCAAAGGTATTTGAGTAGAGGAGGGAAAGCATTGCTCTCGTACTAAAGCGCACCATGAGTAATAGCCCCTCCAATCTCTTGGGATGACGCACAGCCCACCGCACTGTGTTTTCCTCCATTTTCTCCCCTTCTCTTGCCTTCCTCCCTCCTCTCTGATTGCTATTTTTAAGAGTAGAGTGCTAGGCAGGTATGGTTATATGTGTATATCTATGTGGGAGGAAGTTTCATGGATTGTTGTTGAAGAGAGTCCAGTGTCCACTGAGGACATCTCATGGTCTCTCTTCTGTGAGAGTGGTTCTCTTCTGTATGTTTAACCTTGAGGGTGCAAGCACCAGCAGCAGACCTCGAGATAGAAAAAAAAAGGAGCTGTCAAGGCTTTTGGGACCACAAACAGTGTCTGTGTTTGTTTGTTTATGGTGGAAATGCCTCTTCTGGTCCTTCTAGTGTCCTTTTGATTTATTCATGAGTGTCCTTCTCGTTTTAACCTGAAGCCTTCAGATTCATCTTGATGGCAGCAAGGCCTTCAAGCTTTTTTCTTTTTATTTGACACTTCCCCAACCTTTGTTTTCTCAGCAATAACAGAGAATGTGGTCCTGCAGAATTCATTTTGTAGCCTGGATTTTGAAGGAACAAATATTGATTTCATGACCCACTCGGAGTCCATGATGCAGCAATAGCCATCATTGCTCTTTTGAAAGGAGCTTTTTGTACTCCAAATTAAATTTAATGGCCTCAGCACAGGCTTTCCCAGCCAGGTTTCCAAACATAGACCGAGTAGTGTCCTGCTGATGGCCGGGCGGCTGGATTTGGTTTAGTTGTTGCCAGTGATGGGAGGGAAAATACACACAAAAACTACATGCACAGAGCAAAAAGGGAGAGAACACAGCTTGAATATTCTCCAAACCAGCAACAGAATTTTATGAAAAGCAAACATCAAACCAATCTAAATCTGCTTCTGTTGCAAGTGCATTGTGCTTAAAAAATACTACTCATTGGTAAATCTTTTACAATGCATTCTGTAGAAATGAAACTAACCTGAGAATTTATCCTCTGTGTTATGCCTCAGTTACCAATATTGACCAAAAAGGATGAGATCACAGATACAAGCAGCTGAAATAAGTTTCTGCTGGATAGTAGCTCAGGCATAAAGCAGCAAAATGTAACTCTTCCACATAAAAGTAGTGGTTTAAAAGTAGAAGAGTAAGATAATTTTCAGCAGGGGGAGTGGCCCAGGTTGCCTACTTTTCAGTGCAGTGTAATACAATACAAAAGATAGCTGAGATGGAGAAATGGAAGCGGATGTGATGGACGAAGCTAAGAAGAGAAGAAAAAGACAAAAAGCCTGGCAACTCTAAAAGGATGGATGCAGCTGTCATAATAAAAAGTTATTATACTGTTATATACTGTGAATGGACTATTTAAAATCTGAAATGATGCTTTTAGTTGGGGAACTGCTACGAGATAATCAGGCAGATTTTGGCCCCAGTTCTCCTCGTCTGACCAGAGTCAGCAAAGGCCTGATTACCTGAAGGTTATTTCAGAATCACAGTCAGCTTTATTGGCCAGGTGTGTTAGACATTCAGACTTCAGTTAACTTTACTCCCTAAGTACAGACTAGATGACATATACATTTACCTAGAAAAATAGGAATTAAATCTTTAAATAATAGGTGAAAATGAAATATGTACGAGCTAACATTAAGTAAGACATCAGAGCTAACAAATGCAAGCCAGCATAGACAGTAGTGCAGTGGTAAGGAGTGCAGAAAAGATCCTATTGAATATGTTATGGTAATGAAATATGTTAACGACCGATGTGATGACGTTGGAAGGAGGGACAGCAAAAAAACTCACTGTATTTAGAGTACATTCCTTTAGTCAGTGTCTACAAACATTACGTTGAATGATATATCTTAGTTTGCTGACAAATGCAGCATCCACTGTTTCTCTCCAACATTTCTCTTTTACAGTCTGTGGTAGCTCAGCTACAACACATCATAAGGGCAGGGATGTTTTTTTTCAGAGCTTTGCGAACCTTTCATCTGTTTTGTAGCTATCATGGCATCAGCCTCGGTTTGTTTACATCCGTCATCACTGCACATGCAAAGCTTTCTGTGCTCTGATTGGTTAATGTCTCTGACGTGGAGGAATGAATCATAGGAGGCCGGGCAAAAATCAAACCTGCCAGACTTTCTGTCGTGGAGTCCTGTGGCAACTCAGACTGGTCTGTGGTTGTTGCTCATTATGACACACTACTCGAGGCAGAACGACTGATTTTTATGGGCCACAGCTCCTTAAACCCCACAACTGTTAGGTCAGGCCATAACTCTGCATACATTGTGTACTCTTACCCCGGTATTAGAAGGACAGGAATCGGATCAATTTACCATCACAGTGGGTAGATCAGGGAGCTGGTGGCTGCTTGTTCGGGTACCAAAGAGTATTAGAGATGGACCACATCTGATTTATTTACATCTAATGAAACAACAAAAGCATATCACACATAAAACCTATTTGTAATTTGTCTCAAAAAAAACAATAAAACAGAATGAAGGAGCCTTCTCTATCATTACATCGTTTCAGCTTCAAAAGGAAACAAACAGTTTCTGCCTTTTTGTTTAATCAGATGTGGACCGTTAGTATGTTATACCTTCATACCCTGATTGTGGCTACATTTAGCTCGATTCCTCTAAAATTGCTTTTGACAGTAAGAGATTAACAGCTTTCAGACTAAAAACTAGAGGCATGTCAAACTGTGAGGAGACCTTGGGGGTTAAACCAGAAACTGGGAGGAATGATTTTCCCCTTTTACCCCAGGAACACCTCAGGATTTCCCAGGAGGTGCAAGAGAGCATCTCCAGGGAGAGTGACCTCTGGGTAAACTAGCTAAAACCCAGTGTTAAGACAGAAGTTCCCACAATGTTCAGCCCCGAACCCCCAAAGTATTAGTGCAGGTGAATTTGGACCCCATCGACCTTTTATATGCTTTTATTTGTAGTTTTGACACATCGTTTTCATTATTGTAAAACTCTTATATACTGCGTTTCTGGTACATTGAACTCATATGTTTTGTAATAATGCCATTTGAAATCAGTTTGGATATTTATTTCTTTTATTGTAAGCATTTTGCGATGACAGTGATCCCCCCCAGGGGTGCCAACCTCAACTTTGGGGACCTTTGGGATATGTGGAGGAGAATGGGTGGATGAATGGGAAGTGAAATTTCTGCTCAGTTTGGTTCATTTTCACTTTATTTCAAAAGTGTAACTGCTTTTATTTAATTTGACATCTTACCCAGACTTAAAGTATTGTCCTTGAAAAAATGACCTTTCATCTGATGCTAAGCAAAAAAGCCTCAAGTAGCAAATAGATGAAATTTCTCATTTCAGATACATTGTGCTCACAGAATTTTACAAACGTAACCCTTCAAAGCCTGGAAACACAAATTATATACAGAAAATTCTATTTTTTTTGGAGCTGAAATGTTTATTTCACTTTCTACTGAAATCCTAAACAATCAAAATTTCCATAAAATTTACCATATATATTTTTTGTACCTCATTTGACACATTAGGTGTTTTTAGCAACTGATTATTCACTTGAGGACATTTTTATCATTCATCTGATTGTATTCAAATGTTTTTTTAGTAATTTTTTGATCATATTGATTAGATAGAGGTATCATAAAAGTATGTATCAAATATGATACAACAGGCTTTAGGGTTTAAGTTGCTTGATATCCAGGCTCTCTTCTTTGATAATGGACACCTGCATCCATGGCTATTTTATCCCTGTTTATATTCATTTGTCAGCTCAAGTTACAAATTCTACTGGTCATCAAAAAATCCCAAGCCAGCAAGCGTTATATTTCCTTGTTTGCACAAAGAAATTTCCATAGACGCCTCCTGCACTGATACTTTGTTTTTTGTCTTACTTTCTTCCCTCCCGGCTTTTCTCTCCCACAGCTGAACACCCTGAGAGGCTCCATCCTGGAAGACGCTGTTCCCTCTACATCCAAACACGGTCTCGCCCGAGGACTTCCTCTCAAAGAGGTGCTGGAGTACCTGGTGCCTGAGCTCAACGTCCACTGCCTCCGCCTGGCTCTCAACACGCCTAAAGTAACCGACCAGCTGATGAAGCTGGATGAGCAGGGGGTAAGAAGATTCAGTTAGGAGGCTGAGCTGTGAACAAGCGAGCTCTTTTTTTTTTTCATAGCTTTCTTTGTCGCCATCCATTTGGAAAAAAAAAGGTTGAATTACTCATCCTCCTGGAGCCGTCATCCCTCCTTCAAAAATATCACTCATTCAGCATCATTGGTGGAGCTAAAGACACAAGTTCCCAAGACATAATCCTGTAATATGAACAGTGTATTATTTTCATTTTGTTTGTGATTATGAATCATTGATGTGTAGGTGTTGTTCCTCCAAAAGGGGGATGCCTCATTGTTGAGCAGTATTGTTTATTTATTTAAAGATGTCTTTTTGCTGTATTTATCCGTTCACTCCCTGATGTTATCTTGTGGGATTTATGTGGAGAAACTCCCTCCCATATGTGCGCACACACCCACACAGACACCTCGACCTTAAAAGGATGAAAAATATAGAACAAGCTCTTTGATACTCATGCTCCCAGATGCAATCATAAAAGGCTGAACCTCTGAAAATGTCAACATGATTTCTCGGGAAAATGGCATCACGATCACTGCAGAACAACCTGAGGTGGTTATTCTTAAAATGCCAACATGAAATCTGCCCTTAAATGTCAACATGGTAACCCTGACACCGTTTCTAATAGGTTATAAAGTTGTGCGTTCCCTTTTTCTTTTTAACTATCTTGTTTTTCTTCCTAGTTGAGCTTCCAGAGGAAAGTGGGGGTGATGTACTGCATGGCAGGCCAAAGCAGCGAGGAGGAGATGTACAATAATGAGTCAGCCGGTCCTGCGCTGGAGGAGTTCCTTAATCTGCTGGGGGAGAGAGTTAGACTCAAAGGCTTCACCAAATACAGAGCCCAGCTGGACACCAAGAGTATGTACCCGCACAAAATGTACTCTCACATGAAGTAAAAGTGAAACTTACCAAAACTGACCGAAGCAGAAGTTTAATGGTCACATGTCCTGCTGTGTTTGACTGTTTACATCATGTCTTGGGTTTCTATTAAGCAAGGATTTGATTCAAGCTTAATATGAAAAATGAAAAATATTGTCTCTGTAGAGGAGCAGATGCAGCTCTTTCCCCCTCCGCTTTGGAAATGTTCAGATGTTGTTGTGTGTTCATAAGGACAGTTGCAAACGATCTGCTACTCAGAACTACAGAAGTGGCTAGGGACCCTTCTGCAAGCATTTCTGGTCATTTTTCCAAAAACAAATCGCACACTGTTGCAGCATCTATGACTACCAACTTGATCAGGTCATTTGAACTGCCATGTTGTAGCTCCATAGTGGCTTAATAATGTCTATACAATTGTAGAAAGTAGGTTCATTCATTAAGATTATACCAAGAATAGAACATATTTGTTTCATAATTGTGTGTTTACTACAGGGCCTATTGTAAAAAACAGTGATCAAAAACAGTGAAATCTGCGGGCCTCCCCTGGGGGATGACAAAATAAACCTGTAAAAAATACTCTGCTCCGCAAAATTCTGCTATGCATTGAGCTAATATTAGATATTAGCCCCTTAGATATATTATGAATACTTTTGAGGCGACAGTTCTCAAGTAAATGGAGAAAAGTGAACCAACGATCACTGCTATAAGATTTGGTTTTCTCCTTGGCCAATGTCTTTAATTTGCTAAGAGTTGCCGGCTTTATTTGCAGTCAGTTTGTTTAAGAAATTCTTAAAAGACAAAACATTCATTAAAGATGGTTGTTTTTGAGGATTTCTTTAAATTTTGTTTTTGTATTTGATATTAAATAACGCAGACAAAAATGTTGACAGAATGACAAAAAATCTTAAAGAACATTCAAGACAAGACAAAGATGTCAGGATTTACTCAGAAATTTGAAAATTTAAGTTTTATTTCTTTCCTTAAGACAAGAAAGCAAAATTGTTTTCAACTGAGTCAATATTTAGATATTTAAACAAGCTTGTTAAATAGAGTGATTGTAAATGCATTTTTCATAATATTAAATACTTATTAATTAATATACTCATTTGTGGTTCACTTTTTCTTGGGTGGGGTGCAACAGATGTTAGGTGCTTACAGGAGAGTCACTCTTCCACACTCTGAAACCCCCTGTCATAGGCTTTTATTCCAGAGAACCAGAGCGATGCTAAAACTTCTGTGTTGGCCTACAAAATTACGACATCCCTGCACCACTGTATAGAGCATAAATCTGGTAGTCTGACCTCGGCCTTAGGATGCAGAAGTACTCTGTAGCATTCTCTTCTTGGGTAGCTTATGGTCTTTTCCATAGCTGTTGTCTATACACACAGATCTAACTGAACTCTCTCCATTTAAATTATCCAGATTGTCTCCAACCAAAATTGTACATCTCATCGGCTCATTTGCTACTATCAGCTTTTTTCTCAAATAATCTAAATTACTTATAAGTTCAGGATTCTAATTAGAATTAAAATGTGTTATGAGAAGAGAAAAGTAAACCACTGGGCTGAAATTAATTAGCTAAGAATGGATAAGGGATTCAGTTTTATTAAAACACTTTGTCATTGATATCTTTGGGTGCTGCAGCCTTCATATATCACTGTGCATTGTAGCTCTGAACAGTTTTCTTATCTTTTCTCCTCGGTCTGTGTGTCTTTAATCCCTCTGGCTTCCTCTCTTTGCGCTCCTGTACTCTCCTTCTGTTGTAGACATGTGGCAGACGGCTTTCTGTGCCAGATTATCAGGCTGCCTCTGCTTTTCTGTTCAAAAGATTGAAGTCTCTATCCCCCATTTTGATCGGAGAGCCTTGTAGTCACATTTGCAGTACATGCTGTTAAACATTCAGAAACATCTGTTAATCAAATACAGCCATGCAAAGGGCTCCCTATAGTGTCATTAATTGTGGCAATCTGTCAACGTGAAGCAGGGCCTCCTAAACACCTTGTGACTGTTTTGTTCTCTGAGTAGAGCGTGTCGATAAACTGTGGAGGTGGCCGATAACATGCAGTGGCTCTCATCAGGGCCACAGCCTGTTAAGAGCCGAGGGAACAAAAAGTGATCTGATCAGCATTTGTGGCAAAAAGAGATGGAGAAACAAAGTTGATGTGTGGTTGTTATGAACAAGTATGACTAATTCTGATTTGTTCCTGTTTCATTAATGATAGCACATTCTTTTGCAGTAGTTTTTTTAATGTTTAAAGACAGAAGTGCTTTTTCTTCTTTTGAGAAATGCTATTTTGTTTTTGGATTTTTTTTGTAACTTTGGACCAAGAAATCTTCCTCGCCTACAAGGGAAACCTTATTATTATCTCAATCAAAGGGCAGTTATTACAAAATCTATTTTTATTTTTTCAACTCCTCAACTTGAGAAATTTGCTTTTTTTTTTACTTCTCAGCTGACTCGACGGGCACCCACTCCCTGTACACCACTTATAAGGACTATGAGATCATGTTCCATGTGTCGACCATGCTGCCCTACACACCCAACAACAAGCAGCAGGTGTGTTAAACACAGTATCACAGTTTCACTGCAATAACTAAAACAAGGGTGTCCAAATGTTTGTTTTTGTGTCTGGGCCACTTTGCTGAACCTTGCCTTTAATGTATGAAATTTAAGGATTTTGGGGTGGCCAGTCAGATTACAGGTGGTTCTGGGTGACCCTGGTTACCCCGTCTACTCGTGTCAGGATGAGAATGTGAGAAAATGATCTATACAACAGAAAGAGAAGCCACTAACACAAGGGTGGGCAGCTGGCAGCCTGGGGGCCACATGTGGCCTTTCACCTCACTCAATGTGGCTCCCAAATCATTGAAAAAAAAAATTAAACCAAAAGTGGAAATATGACGAAAAACATAACAACTGCTTAATATGATTCATGATGAGTAACAAGTACTGATACACATATTAGGATAGGTGATAAAGAATTCTACTAACTTTTTATTGCTGGTATATGCTTTAATAAGTCATTAAAACGCTTACTTTTCTATGACTGTATCTGGAAATATCTTTTATTAGAGATTAAAATATAATATTGAGTATTTGTAAAAACTATATTTGGAAACAATGGTAAAGATAAAATAGCTTTACTTCAAAAACTGGTAAATATTAATTCTTTTACTGAGTTAAAAAAAAGCTTAAATTGGCTTTAGTTATGTTTCATTAAATCCAGAATTTTTCATTGTGTTTGAATTAAAATATATTAATGTTGGTATAATCCTTCTTTGAATCTTTATTTTTGCTGTTTTTTATTGATTTATACATTTTTTGCCTCATTGAGCATGCCTGACAGTGTGTAACAGTGCGGCCCTCGGACACTGAAAAACAAATCTATGTAGCCCTCTTGGTGATCAAAGTTGCCCACCCCTGCCCTAACACCTTCTTCACATTCGGACACAAGACAAGAGCAAACTGCATGAATCTGCCAAAATCTGGATTAATGTTGGTGCCTGCAGATGGTCAGCACTTTATGCTTTGGACGTTGGACCATGAGACAGTACAGACATAATCAGTTCCTCTTTATTCATCAGTCAAGCAAAAACCTCCTGATTTATGGGGGCTAAAATTTAATTTTACCATTATAAAATTTCTAAGGGCCATTCAATAATGGTCTAAGGGATGTAGTTGGCCCCTGAGCCATAGTTTGCACACCCCTGATCTGAAATTTTATTAGGCATATTTTTCAGCCTTCAGGTGTAGATATGTAGCTAATTTCAATAAGTAATAACTTTATGAGATAGTTATGCCTCACTCCCAGGCATCTGCTCACTGCATAGTGAACAGATTTAAACTTTGAAATGGCAATTTAGGAAATTTTTATATATTTTATTTTTGAGTAAAAAATATATCTGGACAACTGAGATGAGTGTGGCTTATATTCATCAGCATGAGACGTTTTGAACTGAGAATAAACAGTCTTTGTCAGGAGCATGAAATTTGATTGAATTGATTATTGAATTAGAATTTTCAATGCCCTTGAAAGCAAAGTTAAAGCCTCAGAGTAGTAAACAGGATTCTGAGCTTTTTTTTGTTTACAAGTGTGTGAGAATCTATTTCAAGACAATCATAAGATCATTGATATTGAATGTAATTTCTCAGTTTCAGCTTACTTGACTTGTCTCTTTCTTTTCTTAAATGATAGGCTTTAGTGGTTTGAAAGTCATCTTTCTGTATTTAGAGTTTACACAACATAACTTTCAAGGAAAAAGTCTTATGAGACATTTAACATGGTTGTTGCTCTTTGGATGTATTTTACTTTCGAGTTAGCTTAAGGTTAATTTTTATATGTAGCCCCTTTGCAGGTCTAGGTTGAAATTAATAAGAAAGCAGCACAGAATAAAGTAGGCAATTAAAGCGACACAGAGTAATACAGGCCAGTACAGCACCAACACAAACAATTACACCAGAACAAGAATGTGTTGGTCTAGTCATATCATTTAACTCATTTCTTACACTTGTTTCTCCTGCTCTCTTTTTGGCACTCCAGTTACTCCGGAAGCGTCACATTGGGAACGATATCGTCACAGTTGTGTTCCAGGAACCTGGGGCTCTCCCTTTCACCCCTAAAAACATCCGCTCACACTTTCAGCACGTCTTTGTGGTCGTGCGTGCCCACAACCCATGTTCAGAAAACAGCTCTTACAGGTAAGATATACTACACATTGTTTTTACATTTTTTATCCAGTTGATTCTTTGCTCTAATTTTCAGCTTTTCAGCAGTGCAAAGTCATCTAGTGTACCTCCTGAAATGCACAGTATAGCTGACTAAGTCAGTCTGGAAGATATTGCAATGTAAAGGTTGAACAGAATGTTGACATTTGGGAGATGTTTGTCCATCTGTCTAACTGTCTACCAGCAAGATAACGGAAAAAGTTCTCTAATGATATAAATGACATTTTCAGGGAAATCTTGGTCATGTTACAAGGAAGAAATGATTAGATTTAGGTGATGATCAAGATATGGATGTGGATCAAGGAAGTTTTTAAAGGATTAGTTCACATTGCATGATAGGGAAGTTTTCCTTTTGAAAATAACTTGGCTAAGAATTTCAGAAAGGCCTTGGTGGAGGTTTTTGCTGTCTGAGCACTTCTGCTTAAGAGAAATCTAGAGTCACTTTGGACATTGTGCAATATAAAACATATTACACTACTAATAAAACAGACAAAGCATAATTGAAAAAGCACCTTATGGATTTTTGGACTATTTTTTCTGTCAGGAATTTATTGCAGGCCTGCTAAAACCCTAAGTGCCACCCACTTTTGGGTCCTTGCCCACCAGTTCTAACCTGACACACAAGACAGACCGTTCAAAATCTTTCACTAGTCCATCTGGGAAAGAGCCCATAGAAAGTATTTGGGGAGGGCAGAATCTTTCAGAACCATATCCAGCAGGTGATTGGATGATTGTTCCATCAATCTACATTTATTTTGGGCCAATCAGATAATGTAGTCACAGAATGTGAGCCATTCGTTAAACAAACTCTCGTCAAAACATGTCAGAAGTGGAGAGAAAATATCCTATCTATACTGAGGTTTATAGTGCTGTCATCTGATTTTCATTTAATAAAGACCTGCAGTCAAAGTTTGATAAAACTGCTACTGAAGCTGTTAGCATCTATGCTAACAGTCACTTCCTGCTGTCGTCTCGCTCGTAGATCCCACCTCTTCCTGCTCTAAAGGACTCTGACTGGGTTGTACTGCTTTGGGCCAAGCACAGACACTGTAGATTGTAGATTGGCATGATGGACCTGACTGATTACAGACACTAAACCATGCTAATTCATCTGCTGTGCAAGGGTACACCAGTTTAGAACAACTGACCAAATCATATTAAATTATTGCTTTATTAATTCTCAAAATATTTTACACAAATCAGGCATAACATCATGACAACCTGCCACCCTGACTGGTCTGCGGCTATACTGCCCCATACTCAAAGAACTGCGATGTTCTGTGTATTCTGACACCTGACAGCAGGAACTTCTTCAGTAGTTTCAGCAACTGTAGCTCGCATGTTGGATCGGACCACACTGGCCAGCTTTTGTTCCCCACGTGCTTCAGTGAGCCTTGGCCACCCACGACCCTGTCACCAGTTCAACACTGTTTCTTCCTTGGACCACTTTAGGTAGATGATGACTAAGACTCGACAGTTTTAGGAAAAGATCTAATTACGAAGTTTCTGGCAGATATTACTATTTTAATTTGATTCACGATTTTCTTCAAATCAAGCTTCAGTGCAATATTCACTTTGTTTTCAGTATAGACAACAGTAAAGAAATCAATTATCGAAAGCACGTAACACATTATTCATCATCTAACATTGATGATAAATAATCTGTTTTCATTATTTAAGGGATACTCCAACTTCTACTCCTAAACAGAGGCTTTGCATTGACCTGCGTACCAGCACATTCGCGGTGGAGATGTGACGAACAAGTCGACTCTTTCGAACACTTCTTTTAGGTGAACAATGAGAACCGATTCGCAGGTGTGAGTAAGCCATTCATTTGCGAGCCATTCTTAAATGCAAATTGCCTGCAAATTTGTAAAATAGTATGTGTAACATAGTTGACACAACAGATCCTGGGTCAGTCGGGAGCACTGCAAAAACTTGCGGCATTGGCAATCACATGATTGCGTTGTCTGAAATTGCGATTTTGATCCAAAAATGATAAATCCTTCAGCCCTAATGCTGAACACTGCAGACCAGAACACCCACTAGAGCTGCAGGTTTGGAGATGCTCTGACCCAGACGTCCAGCCATCACAATATGGTCCTTGTCAGACCCTCTCAAACTTGCTCATTTTTCCTGCTTCTAACACATCAGTTTTAAGGACAGAATGTTTACCCAATATATCCTGTCCACCAACAGGTGCCATGAGAGAGAATCAGTGTTTATTTATAATCTTTAATTTTTTACTGAGGCCAATGCAGTGGATTTATCAGTCTTTACGGAGACATCAGCCTTGATTATACCTAATGTTTGGGCATTCCTTTCATCCTTTATCATTTCCCAATACTGAAATGATAAAACCCATATTGTATGCCACAGTCCAACAACAAGTTGTACATCCCACTGATTGCCTCTGTAGCACCATCACTCCATCATAGAGTAGGCTGTGAGCACTGAGAGCCCTCTCCTTTTCTCATGATTATATACCACATTGCCAGAAAAGTGTAAAATAAAATATAAAGTATCAT